>WEIT01038343.1:1117-41749 GCA_013389985.1 Dryoscopus gambensis | reverse complement strand
ACCTCTCTCATAAAGGAGGGAAATAGAAAACGGTTTTCATCCCAACTTCGTCGTATGAATCTCACTGTCAACAGAGTATCAACTGCTAATGAAAGGTTCCTTCAGACTGCCTTGTACTTTACTCTGAGTCAAAGTATCATGACTGCTTTCACCTGCTCCTGCCAGGATAATCATCTGAAAGTTGATCAAACATATCTGAGCCTGTACAAGAGCAATAACTGATGGAGACGGATGCTGTCAGGTAGGAAGATGTCTTCACGCCCTGTTTGTTCAGCACTTGTCACCTCTGGATCACAAAACCTCTGTGCACACCTTTCTTTTTTATTATGACAACACTGCAGTCCAGCAGCTTTCATTCCTGAAAGCTTGATGAAAATACGTGATGATTTTTTGAAATATGAGAAGAAGCTGCTTATCTTTGGAAAGATGTTTTCTTTGATGCTGGTGTAAAAATGCATGGAATGCATCTAAACTCAATTAAGGAATATTTGTAGTATCACTTAACCTCTTGCAAATGCTTCCTGGCCAATTCTAAAGAGAGCTGACATTTTCTTTGAACAGAAGGAAAAAAAGGATCAGGGAGATACATATTAAAACTTACTTCTTGTGGGAATATGGTCTGGGAACTTTCTCCCCAGGAAAGGAAAGTTTCAGGGCTGCCAACAAAATGTAACATTATGCACCTTCATGTCATTGCTTAAAGGTCGGATATAGAAAACATCCATTATCCAAGAAAAATCCATCTAAAGGTGCTGGGCAGGTTGTAAAGACATCAAAATTTTTTGTGTGTTTCATTAAAGAGTTTAACTACCAAGAAATACTGCCCCTTAGTTTTTCTACTGCACAGATTTTTACCACTTCCAAATGACAACATAAAAAAGCGTTTTTCCACCCATGGAGTCTTAGATTTGGATACTCAAGAAAAATTGGTGTGTCCTTCAGAGGTGGCTTCCAGTTCATTCAATTCATTTGAGAATTTCATTACAGCGGGTAAACAAAAACATAGTGGCAAAGATCTGATAAAGAGCAGACTGTGTTAGTAGGATACACCTGTAACATCCCCAAGTGTGAAGGAACACAGAGCTTGTCTTCTGAGGTGGTCATTCCAACCTAAAGTAAGTCACAAGATGCTGCCAAGTGCTGCTTACTTTCTTACTATTCAAGTATTTTACATGCCTAAAGTTATTAACAAAAAACCAGCTTCTTTACCCTCAGCTACTCCTATCAATATCTCTAGGAAACACTCTGGTGTCATAAGTCAGCTCCTAAGGTCTCATGGTCCAGATTCTTACAGCCCAAACTCCATCTGAAGCTGAACTGCTGCTTGTTGCCTTTGGGCATTCAAGGAATCTCAAACAACAGAAAGCATCAAACAAGTGGAGGTGAGGCTGTGTGAATCATGTCCATGTCCAGATCCATTCCGTGTCTCTCCAGGGCTGGTGTTTTTAACATAAAGCCTTGGAGGAAGAGGGAAAGGATAGTGCAGTGCAACACACAGCATTTTGCTCGCCAGCTCATCCAGCTGAGACTGACACCTCCAGGAAAGTAATTCCCAATGGGTCTACAAGGATAGATAAAAAGTAACAGAAACTGAACTGGTTTAGGTGTTTAGATACAGCAAGAACAAGGAAAAGTTACCATCAAAACACCATATTTTGAACTTCAAATCTCAACTACCTTCTTCCACTTACATGGATGATACAACTGTGACATTAATGGGCTCTTTAAAGAATGATAGTGAGCAAAGAAAATTGGAAAATAAGAAAATTCTTTGACTGTTCCAAAAATGCTTGCAGAGGAAGGGTGTGTATTTATTCTGCCAGCAGTAGGATAAGGCTGAAGGTGACAAATGAGGAATTAAGCAGCCCCCTGATAACATAAGCATTATGAAATAATACTCACAATGACCAGGTGGCAGCTGTCCTTGATTACCATTCAAGAATAGTAATGGAATTCTAGCGTACTGTGGACAGTTTTCTCCACCACACTTCTTCGCATTAGAGAAACGTGGTCAGTAATTAAATGAGTGGAGTTCAAGCTGGCAAACATCTGCTCAAACTAATGTGCATTGCCACAGTATCTACACACAGTCACTGCCACGAACAAAGCCATCCGCAACCTGTCCTGACTGAAGTTTGCTCAGATACCCCTGCCAAATACCCAAGTATTTGCCAGACTTCCTGGAAGGGATTTACAGCCCATACTCCCAGGACAATATCGTTAGTACTGGCCATTATCTACTTTTTGTACAAAGGGTACAAGCTGTTGACCAAAGGCTATTGTATCATGAGATAAATTACTTCCTGGAATTCCCTGATAAAGGCACTGAGAGATAATGCAATACTTAATGATCTCAGGTGGTCTTAGTTAGACTAAGACTAAGCTTTCATAAGCAGGAGAAACTGGAATTTCCTACACTGTTTACTGAATGAGGACGTGTTTTAGTGGTTCCCAATCAGTCTGCCTTTAGCATAAAGAAACAGCAGATCAGTGGGATTTGGAATTTTAAGTCCTGGTTCTTATAGGGCTTTGTTGCAAAAAGGGAACAATCACACTTGCATATGTCTCCTGGTTCCTCCTGACAGAACATGGCAAGGTAATTAATTAACGTGCTAAACCATATGAAGAAACACGAGTTTTTCCAGTTTGTTTTGTTTCATTTGCACAGTGTTTCTTCATAAAGATTTATCAGACAGGGAATGCCCACTTTTGCACTGTTCCAGTTCACATTGTAGGTGCTCTGTCCTCTGATCATCCAAGCATTTTGGTTTTGTTGTGTTATCTAAGTGACTCAGACTGGGAATATCTGTCCCTCTGCAGGTTTTGGATCATCATGAACAGAATATTCTAAATTATTTTGGTGTTTAAGCCTGAATCCAAATGCATTGATACCTGATAAATACTTCACAGATATTCTTTAGATATTCTACCCTGCCCTGGCTGACATAAGGACATTACATTGCATTTTTTATGTAACGAAGGAACAAAGATTCCTTCTACGTGGACCTCTTACTTCTAGTTATAAATCATATCTCTGTGGGAGATCAATAGAGTCTCTACTTTCTCTTTTCTTCTTTCATTCTTCTGGGTCCTTCTCACGTGGAAGTCTTTCCTTCTGTAACACCTCCTTTTTCCATCCATCTTGAAAAGAATGCTCAAATGCTTTCGACACAAGAATACAACACAAAAATAATGAAAATCCTTGAAAATAGGGAATCTTATTTACTGGTGGGCTGAAGAAGAAACAAAATCAGTGGGATGCAAGCAGAAATAATTGACACACAGAATGGGAAAAACCAGTGTGGATTTGATAAACATCTATACTAAACAGACTTGCGTGTAATTTGCCTGAGATTTAAGACCTTTTGATAGCCTAATCTAAAAGTTAAACATCCCAGGAACTGGGAAGAGCTCTTGATTGGACAGGGAGGATATTAAAGAACGAAGGTCCTTGCACATCGAGAAGTGTAGGCAAAGTGAAGTGATTGGCAGGTCACCACAACAATCAATACAAAGACAGTTTCACTCAAACTGGATATAACATAAAATAAGAGCACACAGCATGGCAGAAGAGTTTAGCAGGAATTAAAATAAAGAAAAGGATGGAGCAGTATGAAGTTTGGTACCAATAATTTTACAAGTGATCTGAACAAGCTAGGAAGACATTTGGCTTCCTTATTGTAACCTGCATAAAAGCAGGTTAAAGAGACTTTTACAGCAGTAAAAACTAATAAAACAAAACACATTCTGTGCTACAAAACTTGGCAAGAAAGCTCCTTCTGATGAATAAGTACAGTTGCATCTGTTGAGTCTCTCCTGGCTGCTTCGGTCTCAGTGCTCAGCAGCTCTTAAAGAGAGTTAGAGCAGCAGTAAAAACACAGACACATGCTAATATTTACATACAAAGAAAAATCTCCATCTTCACTTAACCTTCTCAGTGGGCATAAGAAAACCTTTCTCTGAATCTGCTTTGTTCTAGTACAAATCACCACTTAAAATACTCTTTCAATGACTTTACTTGAATACAAGTAAATAAACAGCAAGTCAAATATTTTTCTCTAGCACTAGCTTTAAGAAGAGTATTATATCCATTTCCTTAAATAGCCACCTAAATACAAAAAATTTTCATTTCTTTACTTAAGAGAAATGTCACAGTAAAAATATCTTTAACAACAACATCCTTATTCCTTAGCAGTTAAAAAGTAAATCCACCTTCTAGAGATCAGTAAGGAAAAATGACAATAATTTGAACTACAATAAAATTCTACTATTGGAAGTGCTAAGAACACAACTGTGAAAATGAGCAATAAGCAAAATTTCCAATTAAACACATTTGGAAGTGAAGTACACTGATTAGTTACAGTGTTAAACAAAAGCAAAAGAAAATAATGGGCAGTCATCAATTTAGAAATTCAACTTTTTTTATATTATTGCAAGCATTTTCAGGGAACTCATCATCTTACATCTGTTCTAGCAATAGCCTCAAACAATAAAGGCATCACCTTTGGATTTCAAAGCACTATTTAAAACAAAAACAAAATCAAAAACCAAAACAAAAAAAAAATATAAGAATGCTTTTGATTATGCCAGAGGAAACAGAATTTGTGTGTGCAAAGACTGGAGTTAATCAAAAGAGTTATTTCTAAGGTGGTTAGGAGGCAGTACAAAAAGCAATGAACAAAACTTTCTCACCAGCAGAAGGTTATGGTTTACAGTAGAGAATGCAGTATCTACAGAGGGCAGTGCTCTTAGACAAGGAAGTCTCAGCCTTCCCTCTAAAATACCATCTCTACAGGAGTTCACAGCTTCCTGAAACTGTAATGATTTGGGCTGAGAGGGTTGGAAATTGCTAAGGCTGAAATTTTAGAGAAATGTTGACCTAAAAGAATTCTACTCTTTCTCAGGGCTGGGAGGATGAATACATCTCTTTCCTTCTTCCCTCCTCCCCCCATCTTCTACATTTTAAATAAAAGCTACCTTTTACAGCTGCTTGGTGGAGATGCTACTGCTCCCTCCATGACTCAGACCAGGATTTGGAAACATGGCACAGCAGTTGCCATAGCATCAATACTCTGTTGTTCTTGTGAAAATGTCCACAAATTCAGCCAAGTTATGAGTTTCTGCGCATCTACCCACATAGACTGAGCGGAAATTTTGACTGTCGAGAAAATAATAAGAAAAAAATCTGGACCCACTGAAACCTGTAGGGGCAGCTGGAGTGTGTGTACCGTGTCCTCCTGAACCACAGGTCCATCCCCTGGCAGGGCTTGGTGAGCCTTTCTGTCCGTGTGCACCTACCAGGCCCACTAGCAATGAAAGCTGCACATTTTCTCCTTCTTGTGCCTTTTATTGCCTCCATCTGCTATCCCCCCTCTCCTCGGTCATGGTTAGAAAGGAACACTGCAAATTATCCCAGTGCAATGAGAATCAGGCAGAAAAGTTTAAGGATGATTGGATAAAGAAGTTTGATTACAAAATTCACAGCAGAAGCTGGGCCACATAATGAAGAACAACCAACAGCAGCAGATTGCCCAGTGCATCCATGGATTTTGTCTTTGCCAGTGTCTCAAGCAATCAGCATGTTTCTAGGTGCAGCTTTAAAATCACCTTTCCAACAAATCTGAAGTCTCACTTCCTTCCACAGCACGGCATCATGAAAAATAAGGTTGGAAAAAACCCCAGAGCTCTGGAATCCCTCTGTAACTTTGTTTCTGCACCTTAGTAGTTTCGGACCACTGGATGATCGTCTACATGAAGCCATTTCATTCCGTGTACCAAGAGGAAAACAGGCTGGCAACCCATCACAGCTGGAAATGTGCAGAAAATGAGAACACCATCTTGAAGATCCTCTCCTACTTACAGCAGGAGTTGAAAGACAGGCAGTGCATGAGGAAAGTTAAAAATGTGGTCATAAAATTAAAAAATATAATCCTCAAGTGCTGGAGTCTGGTCAGTTTTGGCCATGACTTATATGATGCTGGAAAGATCACCCTTAACTTTGCACTGCTGAACTCTGACTGTCTGGCCCTTACTTTCTGAAAAGCCAGATTGCCTGAGATCACAGATCTGATTTATGAAAGGGCTGAGAATCCAAAACTGCGGGAGTTGGCCACAGATCTGCTTTCCCTACAAGAAGTGTGAAGTATTCTGAAACGTAAGAGGTTTAAGGTGTCTCAAATTTATAAAATTGATCCCTTTTTTCTTGTATTTCACCATTTTTTCTGTCCTCATGCATTAAATAGCAAAAATGCTTTTAAACAGTGATTAACCAAAGGATTAATAAACTACCCTCTTGTGGTAGCACTATACAAAGATACTTGGGGAAGTTGATAATCATGCATTCAATGCTGGACAGAATGGTGTGCAGCAAATAACTCAGTGGTATACACTGAGCAATTCAGATAAAAAGAAACATTTCATAAAGCTCCTATTCAGCATTCTCTTTTGTACATGTTAAAGGCACAGACATCTCAGAGAAAAAAAGTAGTTATGCAATCATGTAATTTAATATCCCTGTCAGGATGATGATGAACAATTGAAAAAATAACCAGAATTAAGATTGCCTGTGTATTATCTGTTTTCTCTACACTTGACTTTACAACCTTAACACTCTTGTAACAAAGCATATGATATATTGACTTACCAAATCCATTTTTCTAATTTGAGCATTTCCATGTCAGGGGTTTGTAAACACTATTTTTTTTGTATTGAAGTCCTACTAACATTTAGAAAAATCAAGAACTTTTAAAAGTAACAGAAGATTATATTCAAAAAATATTAGTTTATTATACATTTCTAGTAATTTGGAATACTGAACCTGCCTTTCAAAAACACATGCAAATGCTATCATTTATCACGCAAAGGTGTAAGACCACGTTCAGTGACTCATTTAGGAGGGTAAGGGGGTAGAGGCCAGGAATCTGAAAATATCCACTTTAAAATGTCTCCCTTCTTTAACTTGGATTAATTAAGGAAATGGTTTGCCATTAAACTATGGCTCTCCCACACACCATTTAAGTACACACTTGACTCCCATTGAAATGGTCAGTTCAACTTAAATTAGATTGAACTGTGCATAAACAAAAGGCTACTGGAGAGCACAAAACTCCCATAGCACCCTCTGCTGATAAAGAGGGAATGGGATTAACATTCATACGGAGCAGTTCCACAGAACAGGCAAAGTAACAGAGGAAAGTGAAAATGGGTTTTCATTGCAGTTCAGAATTTAAGCTGCTGCTTTATAAAGGGACCCTTTCAAGACATTACACTCAAAGGCCCAATCCTGCAGTCCTTACTCTGGCAAAATTCCAGCTGAAGTCAATGGGAATATTGCCTGTGTAAGGACTATTCAAAATTAGTCAAACTGTCTGAATATCATTCAATCAGCTCTAATCACTGCATTGAGAGTAAAGGCCGTAATTTTAGCAGTTTTTGTCACTTTAAATTCTTCAACAAATACTTGCATTATTCTCTGTAAATCATCTTGCCAAGCAGTATTTGTCAAATAATTGGACAATTTTTTTCCATCAACCATTGAATAAATTATGAATAACAAGCACTGATTTAACCATGTGACTCCCATCAGTCAATTCTTAAGTTTCCTATGAAGGGCTTAACTGGAGGTTTTATTGGTGGCTTAAACATTAGAGAAAATCTCATTCAACAAGAACTACTCAGCGACCTTTCCATCAGTATTGACAACGCTAAAGCTGAATGGCAATTTACTTTTTTAATTGTATGGACTACCATAAATGTAGCAATTTTTTTGACAGAATGTCTGATTTTACTCATTCTTCCAAATCTGAAGGATAATTTTAGAAAAAAAAATTTGCAAAGCTCTACTTAGGAGAGATGATATATGTAAAGAGATTTAATAATATTTGTCAAGTCAACAGATATACTTGGAATAAATATTTATTTTCTCTCAGGCACATAAGCCTCACACAGGCACAATAGCTACATCACATTAGCAACAGCATTTGTGTCTCCTATTCAAAAAATATTATGCTGGTTCTTTCACCTCTTAAGACAAATTCTGATTAGAAATATGAGGGTCATTAGGAGATTTTACTCTCTGTTAATAAAAAATTAAATTAGAAAATAAATACGCATTTAAACAGGCATTTCATAGGCATTTAAAATAAAAAGATAAATTTCTATTAAAAGAATAGATTTCTATTAAAAAATAGGGAGAAAAATTAATTTAAAATGAGAAATACTAGGACATCAGCATGCACCAATAGCCCAGTGACCAGTATCTAAAATATTAAGTGACTTCTCGTTTAGAAGAAAAAACAGCCCCTTTAAAAGATCTATTATTGTGCAATACAGTGCTAGGAGAAAAAACTTGGGTTTATCCTGGCTTGTATGGCAGCTGTAGTCACTATCACTTAGAACAAATAATTCTGGATATTAATGATGTCATCTGAAACTGTTCTTCAGTAACACCTGTCCCTCAGAATGGCACAAACCCTGTCACGATGATCACACACAAGGCAGGGATGGCCAAGCACAGGCACAGCCAGGGCCCAGAGAATCCCTCTCCTCCTCCCCTCTCTGGGATGAGCACATGGGCTCCTTCAATGACTTTCCACTCAGGCCAAAACACTCAAAAACCAATAAGAATCTGAGGAGGCGAGGGCAAATGAGAGGATGAGCAAAGAAGATGGTCATGCGAGTTTATAAAGCAATGGTGACTGGTAAAACAAATGAAAACCTCACAGGGAGAAATGAATTATAGAAGGTATTACTGTTCCATGCAGTGGCTTGCCCTACCGAAGCAGCGGGGATTCCCTCTCTCTCTCCCTCATGTGGATGTAACTATTTGCACGGGTTTTTGTCTCATTAACTCTCATTAACTTTGTGTTTCCCTCTCATTAATTCACCTTTTATTTCAGGTAGTATCAGGAAGTGCAATTAGCTGCATCAAGCACATTTTAACTACACAAATTATTTAGCTGGTAACTGTGTTTATAATTAAGTGATTTAACACCAGTTTATTACATATTTTCAGTTGCTCACAACCTTGCCAAACTTGAGTTGTTTTCCATGCCAGGTCTCTGTCTCGGGAAGAAACTTTTCTGGAAGATTTCTTTTAAAACCTTCTGTGTGAATGGAAAAACTGTTTTGTCTACATTCAAGACACTTATGCCTTTCTCAGATACTGTTGGTGTGATAATTGCAGAAAAAGAGATAAAATTGGGGTGTGTCCTTCTACATGTGTTCAAGGGAGTCTTAACAGAGTTGGCAGATTTAAAGCTTTTGTCTTTGGCTAATATGTTCCATCTTCCCAGAAAATGAAACCACTTCGACTATACTTTACCCCCAGCAGTTGACCAGCCTCTATTGTTGTCCTAGTAGTGTGCACAGAATGTTTTCTGCACCAGTGCAGGAAAACACAGGCACCAGGATCAGAAAAACTGTGGCTCTTACACAGCCTGGGATCTGTGGATCCTCAGCTGGGTGGTACAACCTGGGCAGTTCAACCACATCACCAAGCCTGCCTTGAGCCCTGTGTGGGCCACCCACAAAGTATTAACTTGGTTTTCCAGAAAGATTGTGTAGGTCCCAGTAAGCTGTATGATGCAGAGAGTTAGAGGCAGAAGGCAAGCTCCCCACCTTGAAGCTAATTTGGGCAGATGGCAGAGGAGCAGAAACTACTTGACAGCTGTACAGACTTTTGAACTGCCTCCTGCACTCTCTGTGCTCCCCTTTTGCTCTGTGATGCCTAGGTAGAATAGTTTAAAAAAACCCTCCCTGATGCCAGTGGAGTATAGAACTGGAACTGGGAAAAGGTAGGAGAAAGGGCTAGACTGGACCAGACTGGGATATGACAGAAGAAATCTGCATCCTACAGCAAAAATTAGAAAGCAACTTTGCATTGACTGTAAAAACTGATCCTAACCAGCACTCAAAGAACCCCACACCTCTAAAAACACACCCTCTAGCCTTTGCACAGCCTTGCTTTCATAATTATGTCAGTCTTTTGCTCTAGGTCTCTGCTATAATCACCCTGGTTTTCATATTAAAAACGTATTGGGGTAAGTTCTCTGCTGGTGTAAACTGGCAAAGTGCCACTGATTCTTGTGGCACTGTGCCAATCTTCATCAGCTGCAAATCTGGACCATTCTTGATAATTTACTTGTAGAGAAGCTCGCCACATGCCTCTAATCATTTCTATTTTCCCCCTTGACCCTTCCTGTGTTTGAGGTTGGGTTTTTATCCTAGAAACATGGTGAGAAAATGCTTTATTTTGTTTCATCGGCAAATTGGGATGTCGTTAGTCACCCCTTCCAGCCTCTCCTCCAAAATCAGGTTCACAACAGGGTGCAGCACAAAAAGGCCTGTGACACCTCCATGGTTTGGGAAGGTGCAGGAAGGGACACACACAGGACAGCTCAGGGAGTAAGACGTGCTGTGTCAGAAAAAGAGGGGGCATGTTCTCTGTCTTTGTGGTACTTTAAACATATCTACAGTGATCCTTGGACATCCCACTGACTGATTTATTTTTCTGAGGAAATCTTTTGCCTTCTATCACCAACATAGTTTTCCCCCTCATTGGCTTTATTTGCCTCACCTTAACGATCAAGTTTTTATTTTTATGCTGAGCTGTGCTACTAGCTTCTCTAGAAAAACTTTGTCTAGTATTTTTTGTGGAACTCATGTCTTTTTGATAAAACTATAGATGTACTTGTAAACTTCTCCATTAAATTCTTAATCTTTAAAATATACTGTAAGGCTGGAGCAGCAAGATATACCGTTGCAACAATCAGGGTTATTTTCCTTAGAATTATACTCCATCCAGGCTCTTTGTTGGTTTGGGTCTTTTATCTTTAATAACTTTATCAATTAAGTTGCCTGACACCAAAAGAAGTTCACCATTGTAATTCCTGGAGGCATTCTCAGAACCACTTACCCCAACACAGCTTTGTATGAAGCTGGCTACCTCCAGTTTTCCTCTATTGTATCCCATTTTCCTGATTAATTACCTAACTTTTAATAGGAGTTCAGTTAGCAATTCTTTAGCTCCTTCAGATTCCTTGGACGAATGCCACATGTTCTGACTTTCACTGTCATTTAATTCTGTGGGTTGTTGCAAACCCTGTATGTACATCATTGCTTTTGGCAGCACTTGCTCTTTGCAAATAGAAAATACTAAGGCAAGTGGTTCCTTATGATCTGCTCTGCTGAAGTTCTAAGCCACCAAAACACTTTGTTTCTGCATAAGCTCTTTGTCTTTTGCTCTTTGTCAGTTTGTTCCCTCTGTGCCTTGGTGACTCCTCATGTATTTTCAGCGCATTATCACTATAAACATTCCTCAGATTTCCTGTAAATATTTGAGTTTAATTACATTTGTATTACAAGGAAATGACTTTGAAATAATAACGAACCCCTATTTTTTAAAAAATACACACCAATGTTGTAATTTACCTTTACTCACATTCTCCTTAAAACCCCACTGGAGAAGAAAACAGTCTTTGCTTTGTGCTCTTTACTGTCACTCATAACCTATTCAAGGTAGTATTTAGCCCATATATTCTCTCGTGGTCCAATGCGCTCTTCACTTTTCTTGTCTAAAAAAAACCCTATGGGATTTATAGAACAGCCTCCCACTTCCACATCCCAATCTCTTTCCTACACAGTATAGAGAAATGAATTATTGCAGCTCATTGATTTTTTAACTTAGCACCATAATTCACAAGTGATAAATTATACCTACGTTATCCTGATGCCAGACACTAAGCCCTACTCAGAGTTTCCTTTAAGCTCCTCATATCAGTATTTGCAAGTTTGACTATTTTACTGAAATATTCCTCTTTAGAGGTGTGTTTTTGCCTTGCTGCACCACAGATGCAATTGTTTATTGTCTCTTCTGTTGCTGGTTGTATTTTGCAAAGATGAGATGTCTGAGCACTTAAGAAGTGGAACATTTTCATCTCCAAATACAACAAGGAGAAAAGCAAAATTATGGGAAAATACCCCTTCTTGTAAAGATTTTTTTTGCTGCATACACTTTTGTTTTATGAGGAAATGTATAACACTAAGCAAGAATAAGAAATATTTTTGCTTTGTATAAGTTGATGAAACAAAGAACAGAATACTGTATTTTTAAAGTACATCAAATTTTTTTAAGTTGAAAATTTGTATAATGCACACGATAATGCATCTGTATAATGCAAAAAAGACAGGAAAATATTCTAGGCCTAGTCAAATGTCTCAAGAGTGGTCTGACAAACCCAATCTATTCAGATAAGCAACAGAAATTGAGGGATGACTTGATGACATCGTTAATGTATCTTTTCAAGGAGAAAATAATACCAGTTAATAAAGAGCTCTTCAGCCTAGATGAGAGAGGCATAAAAAGAGCAAATGGTTAGAAGCTGATGCCAGACAAATTCAAATGAGATATAATAAAGAGTAACAGTCATGATGATTAATCACTTGAACAAACAACCTCCCCCAAGTTATGAAAATTTTAGATGAAAACTTGGTGGCTTTCTGAAATACATGATTTAAACAAACATTTTCAGTTCTAAACAACTGCATAAAATTCCTTGCACAATCTTAGAAGGTCAAAGTGGGTGATCAAACAGTGCCTCAAACCGGGAAGTGGTTAACATGCGGCAACTTCCAGAATCACACTACCTTTCATAACTACTGCTGGTTTTCTATAATTGTCTTTTTTGAATTCTCTTAAAATGCTAAGTTTGTGAAACCATTTTCTAACCCTCAGTCTTGTTACACAAAAGGTTAATTTCCTTTCAGACCTATCAGGTAAAAAGCAGGTGAAAGTTGTATTTAAAAAAACACTCCTGTTTCAAATAGCATTTAACATAAAGAGAGAGAGGGAGAAGAGGGAGAAAAAGACACAAACACCAGCTCTGGAAGTATTAAAAGCATGCTCTGAAAACCTCTGTGATGACAGTTTGAAGAAAGCAGCTTTTATGTGCTACCGAGCCCATCTCTACAATGTCTTTTAAATGCAACTGTTTACCTAGAAAATATCAGCAAGGGCCAGAATCTGGACTAGATGAGGCACCTTTTGATTGCAGACAGTGAACTGAATCCTTAACTAATAAATTGTTCCACACCTTTGTCTGAAACAAGAAAAGCAAAGGTCTTCATTTTCTCACAAGAATGCACAAGCCCCCTCAAAAGCAGTATGGTTTTCTACATCTAAGTCTCAGTATTTGTTGACTTAAAGAGTTTGTATGAATGACAATGCACATCACTGGTTTGTTACTTCTGTCATCTGTGCTACTGAGTGTACCTTGGCTCAGATCAAAGTTGAAAGCTTCTTAAAAGATACACAAACCACAATGTGACAAATAGCATGCTTTGTTTGACACAGCAAACAAGAAATTACTTTCATCAACCCAGGGAAAGAATCCTGTGTTTTCAGTGCTAATTCTGAAGGCTGCAGTGATGGAACCAGAGCTTTACTTCATCCCCAAGGAATGAGGACCTCTCCAAAGACAAACAGAAAGGAAGAAACAATATAAGTGCATTAAATGCTGACAATGGTATGAATTCAAGGCCTGCTCTCGACAGCACACATTTGCAGAAAACTCACCCTTTACACAATTAAACGGATTTCCCACGAAGTGAAAAACATCTCCATTAAGCAAATATTAATCCAAACGGAAATTACAGATTAGAACATTCACAGCACTTCACAAACAGGTCCAAAACTAAACATTCCTACATCTACCACACTACACAGCCTCATACCACACATGGTTAATGCACGGGCATCAGAAATATTGCAAACAAAATGTTTTGTTCTTTTTACAGCCACATTACCTAAACAATTGCCAATGCATTCTCATAAAAATTTTTGAAAGTTTTCACAAATATAAAGCACTTCAGATCAATAAATCCTTACTGTATGTGCACTATTGGAGTAACAAGATTTTCACTAAGACATATGCTCAATAAAAGTCAATGGTTGTATGTGAAATCACATTTTGGTTGGAATCTAATTTGATCCAATAATGTATATATACAAATTTCCCTTTAAATTAAGCTTTTTCTTCCCAAGCAGGAAGTAATATTTACTTAACAGAAGAGAGTTTTAATTCAACTACTAACAAGTGACAGCCTTTTCACTACTTGTAAGGGCTTTAAAAGAGACCTAATAACATCTCTACTACCCTTACAAACTAAAATTGCTCAGCTTTCCTACTGAGTCAGAAGCACATGCCTGAAAGTTAACAGAAATTCACAGAAAATGCAAACAGTAAGCAAATAGCACAACAATGACAAATACATAGTATGCCCGTGCACAAACAAATATGCATTTAATATATGTGAACAAAGAGCAAATGAGGTAAAACATTTTCAAACTCCTGAGAAGAAAGGGCAGACACTGTATTTTTGTAATTAAGGATGTCTGACTCAGTTCTCTTAAAACAGCCTTTAACAGGGCAACTACAAAGCCCTGTGAAACGGTGTTCCTTGCTGAGTCAAAGGCAGGGCTCACATGTGCAGATTTGCCAAAACCTGCCCTCCTCAGCCAGAAGAAGTATTTCAAGCTGGAATTCCTCTTTAATGCATTCAGACTCAGCTCTCATTGTTCATGACAGCAGCGCACTTGGTTCTCAGAAGAAACACTGCCTTGTAGACTGCCAGTAGCATAAACGTCCTGATTTCCAGTGGGAGAAAAAATCTGTATGTTTGCACATGCAAAGGTTTACCCACCCTACTCAGTGTCTACACCCTGGAGCCTGTTTGGAGGCAGTGATACAGCCCAGCATCCCTGGGAAAATCCTACCTCACAAACCTTTCAGGGATAAGCTATGGGCAGGCAGAGTCCTCACCATGCTCACTGCTCACCACACAGGCTTTACTTATTGTGGCAATACACATTTTAATAAAACGTTCTTTTAGAAACCACCATTCAGTTTGAACCAACCTGCACAACAGTACTACTTTCCTTTCGCTTATATTCATATCTTTATTACACTTTTTTAACACAACTAAGTGTAAAAACACATTACAGGCAGCAAGTTTCATGATGTAAAGACACGATGTCAGTGAAATTCATTATAGTTGCTATACTAAAATGTTTGCTTCAAACCTTTGCCCTAGCATTGCTGTTTCTGTATCGAATTCATTCAGCCCACACAATTTAATAGCTCTTCCTGAAAAGTTACCTCCTGCCACTGATGACAGCAGGCCACCTGCCTCTGCTAATTAGCAGTACCATGCCCAGTTGCGGCTCTACAAGAAGAAAGTAGGTTGGCTCTTTCGCTGGTGCATTTCGTTCTAGAAGAGCAGAAGCTGTTGAATCTGTGTCTTACTCCTCCAAAAAGGTTTTAAAATTTACTGCACAGTACAGTACCTCAACTGAGCACAGCTAACCTGTGGCTAAAATCCTCATTTTTCCTAAGTCTTCTTAAAAAGGATGCTGTGAAAGCCAATCATTCTAGACAGATCCGAGATTTCAGCACTATTTAAACATACAATTAACATTTAAAAATTATACACATGGATAAAACCAGGTATCATTAGTCACTTATTAGTCACCTTCAAAACAGGCAGCGTGTTCATTATGTTAATGTCCTTGGAGTGTTTAAAGCAACCTTTTGCATTTGAAGTGGAGGCTCTTGGTAAAATGTGGCACTTAATAAGAAATGGCTATTACCGAGGCATGTTACTCTCCAGAAGACTGCAGTATGAATTTTAATTTCTTCCTGGCCATGTATCAGCTAAGGCTAACACAGCCCTTTTAGTTTAGAAGCAGTGGGAAGTACAGTAAAAGTGAAAACCAAAATAAGAGACGACACTAATCTTCTCTGAGTTTCAATTAAGGCCCAGCACCTCTGGATTAAAGGCTTATTTTAAGGGAAAGCCTTAATTAAGCATACATGTGTATAGGATCACCTTAATGAGGTATGACAGAAATAGAAGAGATGGGAAACATTATTTGAAAAGAAGCTTATTAGCAGCTTTAGGAAATTCAGTCATAAATTCTAAAAAAAAAATGAAATGCAATACAGAAAAGACACAAGAATGCTGAATCATGTTCAAGCACAAAAATGAAACCAAAATAGGTACAAGAGAGGTAATTTTCAGTATCTTTATATTTAAATTTATACATATTCATGATTTTTCTACACATCAGTGGGTTGAGTTTTGAAACTACAACAGCATTTACACTTTCATTTAAAATTTAGATAGCAGAAAATCAACTTTTCTACTTTATTTCCTAATTAAAATATATTACTAAATATCTTTAAAAGTTTATATTTTAAAATATCCCTTCATCATATTACTGAGTCAGGTTGGGTGTCAAGATAACTTGCAAGCTCACTTTAAAAACCGCTATTTTATCTTTTTATTCCTGCCTTTGGAAACAATCAGTGATTTAATGTCATTTTAAAGATAGCCACTTCAGCTGCTTTTTACATCTTCCCCTACCGTACAGAGAGGTATTCTCATTTGCAGATTTGACTTTAAAGTAATTACTTGTAATTACAGAGAAGTGCATCCAGTGGATTAATCACTCCATTTATATGCTGCTCAAAAGATTACTCTCAGGACAGCCTCACTGCTTTTGCTCAGAAAATGTCACTTCCATAGGAAAACAAATCTCTCCAGTCAGCAGCAGCTGAGAAGGACTCTGACAAGTATTTAAACCCAAAAAATTAAAGAAAAGGCACACCTGGATTTAAGGCACCATCTGTGCCTGTCCTCCTCATGAAAGATAAAAGGCCACCAAGTGAGAATAACCAGGAAAATGGCCATAGGAAGCCTACACTCCTAATAGAAGGATTTTCACACAATTCTGGATCTGAAAGAAACACATCAGTGCTAATCAAAGACATGGGCAGTGCTTCTGGCTCAGGAAGCTGCACTTCAAAATGTGGGAAGTCCCTGAAGGAGCTGATGCCTTATTAAATGCATTCTTACCATCTCCCTGAGCCATTTTCTTTCTTGCCTTGGACAAAAATGGGACACTAGGTGACAAAGATCTTTGTTTGATCCATATGGATACCGTTCATCCATCCTCTTGATAAAGATTTTTTTTCTTTTAGTGGCGACTCCATTATAGATTTGCCAAAGACACAGGTCACCCAGAATGGCAGTGAGGAAGCTGGTGAAGGCTCTGGACACAAGTCCTGTGGGGAGCAGCTAAGGGAGCTGGGGATGAAGAGCCTGGAGAAAAGGAGGCTCGGGGAGGACCTTATTGCTCTCCACAAATACCTGAAAGGAGGTTGTAGCTGGGTGAGGGTCGGTCCCTTCTTCCAGGTAAAAAGCAATAAAGATGAGAGGAAATGGCCTCAAGTTGGGTCAAGGGAAGTTTAGATTGGATATGAGGAGAAACTTCTTTGCTGAAAGGGTTGTCAAACACTGGAACAGGCTGCCCAGGGAAGTGGTAGAAACACCATCCCTGGAAGTGTTTAAAAAAAGGTGTAGATGTGGCACTTAGAGGCACAATTTAGTGGTGGATTGGCAGTGCTGGGTTAATGGTTGGACTTCTCAAGTCTTTTCAAACCTAAACAATTCTATAAATCTGATAATCACTGAGCCTACCTCCCATCTTACCACCTGCCAGGTTAAAATTACGCATTCAAAATTGAAAAACACAGCAAAAAATAGTCTTCAAATCCCAATGCACATAGAGGGACACTAATGCTCACTAACCCCCACAGTACAACACAGACATGGAGCTAAAGGGGAAAACAGTGCCTAGGGACGGCGGAATACAGAAGCGTGTGGCTTCAGTGGTAGGGAAAATCAGAAAAGAATCATTCCTGGGGGTTTCCCTATGGGCAGTGACTGGGATCAAGCCAGGAGAGGCTCCATTCCACCCTCTGAGGAGAAGGGAGCAACACCTCCCACTGCTGCTCTTCCCTCAGAGCCTGTGCAGGGCTGTGGGGCCGGTACTGTGTGGGGAAAAGGGACAAGAGGTTAAAAACAATCATCATGGTTGGAAAAGACCTGTAAGACCAATGAGTCTAACTATTAACCCAGCACTGCCAGGTCCACCACAAAACCATATCCCCAAGTGCCACATCCACAGTTTCTTTGCAGCACAGACACAGCCCCGCTGATCATCTCATCTCGAGCTGTGACTGGAGAATCACAGGGCTGGCTGTGGTTGCAGAGGAACAGCCACACACTGAAACATCCAAATCTGGGGTCCCAAGTATGGAAAGGACATGGAACTGCAGGAGTGAGTCCAGATGATGCCACAGAGATGATCAGGAGGCTGAAGCACCTCAGCTATGGAGACAGACTGAGAGTTGGTGCTATTCAGCCTAGAGAAGGGAAGGCTCCAGGGATACCTTGGAGCACCTTCAAGTGCCTTAAGGGACAGCTGGAGAGGGACAATTTACAGGGGAATGGAGTGACAGGACAAGGAGGAATGGCTTCAAACTGAAAAAGGGTAGATTTTGTTTAGATATTAGGAAGAAATTCTTTACTGAGTGGGTGGTGAGGCCCTGGTACAGGTTGTCCAGAGAAGCTGTGGATGCCCCCTCCCTGGAAGTGTTCAAGGACAGACTGGATGGGGCTCTGAGCAATCTGGTCTAGTGGAAGGTATCCCCAGCCATGGCAGGGGGAAGAGAACCAGGGGATCTCTATGGCCCCTTCCAACCTAAACCTGGCTGTGACTGTGAAGCAGAACAGCTCTGTGAGCAGTGGCTCCTGTTTGTCACAGCTGAGGGGTCTCACTCCATCCCCTGCAGCCTCCACTCTGGTACCAAATCACGTCCTCCTGCTGTGCCAGTGAGGACGTACTGGAATGGACTGTCTGGGGAGGTGGTGGAGTCACCATCCCTGGAGGTGTTTAAAAAAAGATTGGATATGGCCCTCGATGCCATGATCTAGTTGAGGTGTTAGGGCACGGGTTGGACTCGACGATCTTGAAGATCTCTTCCAACCCATACATTCTGTGAATTCTGTGAATTCTGTGAATGTTGGGATCACAGAGGAGCAGCTTAAGCCCCAAAGGGGCTGCCAACATCATCCCTGCTCTGTGAATCCCAGGCTTCCCTGTCTACAGCACACTAATCTTGCAGAACGGCTCTGTGGGGTTTATTGCTACAGCCACATCTTTTCCTCAGTTCAGCCTGAAATTTGTGATTCTTGCCATTTGTTTTGAATCCATTCCCTGTACATTGCAGGCAGGCCACTGAGGGTGAAATGAGGTCAACAGGAGAGGAGCAGACTTGGTGATTTATGGATCCAAAGTTAACTTCTGTGCCTGGAACAGATGTTAAGCTCTTCCCCATGGGATCCCAAGGAGAAAACAACAGAAATTTTAGGGGTTTTGTCTGCTATTGATGAGGCTGCTTCTCCTGAGAAATATTATTCAACTCCTTCTTACATGTCTGTTTTTAAAGGAACACTGTTCTTGTCAAATCAGCTAAAGATTATCAATGGAACATCATGATTTTACACGGTACTATTTCACATCTCTTAAAATAAAGGATAAACGTGGGGAGACATGGAAGAACAGGTAGATAAGCCCATTTCCTGTATAAAAATAATACATTCTTGTTTATATTCAGTATTCTGGAAGGCAAAATTAGCCTTTGGGATTGTTTTTAATTATATGAAATTAAAATGTGTTTGGGCATGCCAAACTTCTATAGTTCATAATGAGTTTATTGAATATAATAATTATGGGCTCAGTAATTAAAACTTTAAAATTACTGCTATTTTATTTAATATAAATGATAAATCAAAGATTTCATTTGACTTTTTATAAGTTAAAACTAGGATGTGTCAGAAACATCAATCTTAAATTTCATATTACAGTAATTGCATGTTAGACTTCAGCTACCGGAGTTGTATGTGTATAAAAGCTTTTAACAATTCAAAAATATTGCCTAAGTGCAGAGTTTCCTTTAATTTACTGTAACATGTATGGTTTTAAATCATTTATAATAATAATTATTCAAGATTGGTTGGGGATTTTTGCCTTTTAGGGCTGCTCCTCCAAAAAGAGACAAGAGCAGTTTCTGCAGTTGCTCTACAGGATCATATAATACACAGTCATCGACTGCAGGATCTTTTATTAACAGATTCTTCTAAGTCAAGGACAAGGAATACCAAAAACTTTTACAAATCCCATGAATAAAATAAATAGTCAGAATGATAGTAGATACTGGACTAAGAAAAAAGAGCACGAAAGCAAGAAAGATGCAGAAAAGAAGTATCTTCTTGACCCCAGTCTTCCACAGCTGACATTAGGTAAACCATTCTGATTTGTAATTTTTGTTTCTATTTAAAATAAACTAAAATGTAGAAGCTAAGCTTTCTGTTCAGTAAGATGATTTACTTCTAAAAAACATAATATCTTTTTTAAAATTTGTCAAAATCTACCAGTTTAAGCTATTAGGTAAAAAATGGAATTGCCATCTGTGGCTTAAATGTGTCTTTTCATATCTGAAATGCATTTAAAATATTATTCTTGTGACAATGAAGGTAAAAAGGTGAAACTAGTGCATCTTAATGAAGACAAATTCTTCATTAGAAGCAAGAAGTACTTTTAATGTCTATTGACTGTCATAACTTTCTTTACATTTTATTCTCAAGAAAACATTAGTGATTTTGATACTATATTTAGTTGGAGGAAAGTTCTAGCATTAAGATTTTTTTTTAAGTCTATTTGAAATGGTCTGGTTTATTCCTTATTCTGTAAAAAGACATTTACTAATGCTGCATGAAATGTATTCTTTGTTAATATATACCCAGCTTTGCTCAAAGTTAAAAAGGTTTGTTTTTACAATGGACCTGGGGCTAAACCAGGGAAGAATTAACACCTGTAGCTAAATACCTTTTTTCAAATTTAGAAGCAAACATGCAGCAAGATAAAAGTCACAGATGTGAGGGCTTGGAATGATGCCTGGTGAGAAAACTCACTTTCAAATAGCGTTATAATAATACAGTTGTGGAGCAGCGACAGACGATATCGCTTAGAAAAACAAAGCCAGGGAGCATCTGAACAGACCAGGAGACCAAATGTGCTTCCTGCCTCTCAGTTTCAGCCCTGTATTTCCCTTTTCTAAAGATTTCAACAGTATTTTTGCCACGAACATCTTCTTGTGTCCATCCTTTCTGTTGCCTTGATTAGGCATTACTTAAAGAACCTTCTGGCTCCAAAATTCGCAAGTTTGAGCATAATGAACTTGCATCATCGTTAATAACAGTTTCATTTATTCTTTTCCACATGAACGCCCTTAGGCCTCCCTGAAGATCAGGTTGCCTTTGCCACAGGAACTGCCACAGTAGTCCCAGCTCCAGAGGGAACCCATTGAACCAGGGACTCTCCATCTGAGCATCTCTGCCTCTGGAATCAGCTCAGGGTTCAGAGGGAAACTTCAGATAATGCACAACAAGTGAGTGTAACCAGTGATGGGACAAAGGTGATAAGATAAGGTAATTAGCGCTATATTTACATGGTTATGGTTCTAAAGGTGGGAGAGTTTTTTCTTTGGTTCATTTTGAAGAGAGGATAGCAGGGGGGAAAAACAGAAGAGAGGTATTGGGGTTAACAGGAACATCAATAATGAGTGATTATGGAAGCTGAGGTGAAAAAATGCAGCCCAAGTGTGAGCATGTTTTCTGCTATTATTAGAAAGACTAAGTATTTTCTCCTTAAATCACAGACCTGACTGAATTGTCCCACATAAATGTTTATGCAAGTGATTCAAAAGACTGAGTTGAAATATTTTTTGAAATTTCAGTTGTTCCTGGGTTTTACTTTGTAGCATTTTCACCAATATTCTCATATTATTTCAAAATGCATGGGTCAAACTTTCTCTTCCTTAATAAGGATTGTGTGGTTTAAACATTAAAACTGCAAAACAACTTTCAAAACGTAATTTAATGCAACATTTCCTTCTTGAGTTTATGGGTAATCAAATAAACTTTCACAGGTCTCTAACATTCATTTTTTTCAATAGGGGCTTGATTCCTAAAATCCAGCAGTAATTATTTAAAGGTTAATGCATGTAAACACTTCAACAAGGTTCATTTTAGGATAAATAACTTAGTTGTAAATGGGTGTGTCAGTAAATGGGTTGGGCTTTTAAACTTGATACATAAGGATGAAAATTCTTGGATGTCTTGAGCTGTGATAAATGTAGGTTTTCATTGCTTGTATTTTTTCCAAGTGGTGCTTTGAGAATATCTCCATAGAGCTTTTTGCTTTGACCACACATCCCTCCTTGTGTGTCCTCCTGCCAGTTTTCCTTTAGAAACTCTGTTATATAAAATCTTTCCTTCTAAACACCTGTATAACCTGTCTCTCTTAAGTGTCCCATATGGTTTGTATTATCTAGAAGTTCAATTTTGCTGCCAATCTCTTCTTGTTTGGTAGTTTAAATAATCCATTTGTGAAAGCTTTAAATAAGCGTTTTCTCCTACCCCAGGGTAGGCTTTCCGTAAAGCCATCCCATTTCCTTCCTTAAAACAGTCTCTGACCACAGTGCTTGGAAAGAAATCAAGAGGAGGCAATTTTTAGGTTGTGATACTGTCTTTCACGCTGTCACTGCTTTGCTTTCTTGTTCATTCCCCCTGTACCCAGATTTTCTCATCACAGGGACCATCCCTCGATATACTGGGCTATCAAAACAGGATAACAAAAGTAACAAGGTGGGGTCTATGTGAACCAAACCACATGTAGGGAAATCACTCCCCACGTTGTTCCAAAAGCATAAACTGACTCAGCTTGAAACCTCAAAGCCATCCTGTTGTTCTGAAATATGGGTTCAGATTGATTTATGTTTGAAGGATGTCATGACCTCACGAGGAAGTAGGTTAGGCAGATAGTTCAGCTAAAGGGAAGACAGTATTCCTGATAGATCCTTTAGTACCTCTCGAAAGTTCTTTTAAAAGATCAAAGGCAGTTTGTGCAAATTTCAGATGATTAATGATATGCATCTGTAGATGGATGAGCTCAGGAGGAGAATTTTTGCCTCAAAAATTAACAAATCCTGCCCTAGAATAATGAGATACTTGAGCAAGGGGATCACCGAAACCCCATGATTTGCTAGAATTCCTTTTTTCTTCATGAGAAATGGGTTTGGATGCACAAGCTGCCTGATGGGGGTTTTGAAAGCTTACACAGAACAAATATGTGTTGCATAGTAATGTGAGATTTATGCAAAGATTCTGGTATGAATGAAAGAGTTTACCCTTTCCTTCCCATCTAGGACTGGAACTCTCATCTAGGAGTCGTCAGCTTGCATTGTAATTATTGTAATTATTCTATTGTATTTTTGTCCCTCTTCCTTTCTTATTTTGTCAAATACCATTAGGGCCTCATCGTGAACCCTAGCTGTTAGCTTATTACACAAACACTGGATATTTCTCCATGGATTTTGGTCAGTCCAGAAAAGCAGTTTCTTCTGGTCCTCAAAGATGACAGAGATCTATTCCCTGCTGTACCTATCAGCATAAGTTTTTTACTGCTGAGATACTGACACCAGACTTTATCTGCTCCTTGTGGGGGCAGATACTCTAAGTATTTTCACCGATTCCTTCTTTAAGAAAGCAGATTTCACATGCACATGCAGCAAGGCACCTCACAGTCATTACTGGAGTTGGACAAGCTCAGCTGCAGTAGTCACACTATCACTGGTCTCTTGAGACCATCGCTTTGTCTTTTCATGCTCTTTATTTCTCTTTCTTATGTCACAGCCTCATCAAACTTCAGTATTTTGCAGCAGCAGCCACAGTTTTTTATTGCATCGCTTGATTAATTTTTATTTTTAAGAATGCATAAATGCAATGCTGAGGAAAATGTCACAATTCTGAGATTTTATTATGCTGATTATTTGAAATTATGTTGTTGTTACATTCTTTAGTTAATCCCATTATAAGGGCTCTGGAAAGGTATCAAAATAAATTCAAATTACTCAGTAAATTAAAATGTACATTTAAAAAATCCTGTATAAATCCTGTATGTAACAGAGGTTCTGATAGTTACTGAATAGCTAATCCATTAATGGTTTGGGTTGGAAGGGACCTTAAAGATCATCCAGTTCCAACTCCCTGCCATGAGCAGGGACACCTTCCACTAGACCAGGTTGCTCCAAGCCCCATCCAACCTGGCCTTGAACAGTTCCAGGGATGGGGCATCCACAACTTCTCTGAGCAATCTGTGCCAGCCCTCACCACCTTCCCAGGGAAGAATTTTTCCCAATATCTAATCCAAACCTACCCTTTTCCAGTTTGAAGCCATTCCCCCTTATCCTATCTCTCCATGCCCTTGTCAGAAGCCCCTTTCCAGCTCTCTTGTTCCCTTTAGGTACTTAATTGTAAGAAATTTGTTCGTGATTTGATGGTGGTTTGTTTGACGATAGATTTATATGAAGTACCTGTATAAAGTATTCGTAAGCAAGTGCATTATTAATGAATTTCATATGAAGAAAATCCATTGTCTGTAAAGGCCCGTGGGTTTTATTCAGTGATTTGTTGTTACTCTCCACAGCTCAGAAATCAGGAGCAGTTGAGCATCCTTCCTTGACACTTCCTGCTGAAGAACGGGCCAAAAGAAAGCAGAGATCCACACAGCATGGAGAATCCATACAGCCTTGAGCAATAGTCAGGGAAGAATTTGCAATTCAACCCACGGTTCACGTGTAACTGAATAATGGTGTGGACTACACAACTGTATTTACTTATTTTCCTGAGGTACTGCTGAAAGTCATCAGCTGGAGGAAGAAATAAAGGTAAGATTTTACTTTTAGATACCATTTATCTTTTAATAAGCAGACCAACCCTGATATTATTTAGAACATGAGATGGTAGAGGAAGACTGGTAGTATTTGTTCACTTCTGAAGTTATGACAATAAAGAAGCCTTTTTATCTGTTCTTGCAAGCAGGTATAAGCTATTTTCTGCTGCAAATAAAGTCCTGTTAGATACGATTCTGGCCTCCATTCATCAGGTAAATATTTGCTGTTTGTACAATTCAAGATATTTTTTGTCTTCTCACAAGTTTTGTTAATTGCAGTTTAGTACAGCAGTTATTTCTATTTGGAAAATGAAGCAGGGGTACACCCAATGCCAGTCAGTCACTTCCTCAGGTTATCTGATGAAATGCCTGGATTTTACCTTGATAGCTCTGCTCAATGCATGTGTGTAGCATGGGCATAAACACATCCTGCTTTATTACATTCTCTCATCTATCACTTTGAAAATATTAAGCAAAAGAGACAAGTGACTGATGGAAGCAGGAGCTGCTTCAGAGAGGTGATGATGGTAATCAGAAGATTATCCCAACTGCTAGGAAGTTTCTTTCCACAGTCCATTTTAGGGTAGTTTTGCTGCCTGTTCTCCCTTTAAACTTTTTTTAGAAGACTTTTCACAGCCAAGTCTGTGTTGTGAATCAAAGTCTTTTAATAACCTTAGATGCAGGGCTTTGGCTTCTTCTTACATCAACACTAGCTGGAGGTGAACAACTGTCCACAGACAGGTGGGATAGCTCTGGAAAGGTCTGCCAGTTTCTGGCTATCCTGAAAGTCTGAAGCTTGACAAGAGAGAGCAAAAGACAGCACTCATTAAAAAAGGTTACTTTAGATTTGGCACAAAAAGGCAAATGCCTCTGGAATTCTTTTTGTCCTCGGTGTTTCGTTAGCTTTTCTCCCTCAAGGGAAAAAGCCACTGTATCTGAAAGCTTTCCCTCCAGCTGGCTGCTGGCCATTAATCCTCTTGTGTTTGCCAGCTCAAGAGTGCTCTCCGCTTGTTCTAGTCTCACTCCTTTCCCAGTTTTCCCTTCCTCTGACAGCCCAAAGCTTTTTTTGTCCAACTCTATATCTTTTGTCAGGATGGAGATCATCAGCATTTGGTGGGAATTTAGGTCAGATAAAGGTGAAGTTTTCTTGTAGCCTGTCAGCATACTTTTGTTTTATTGTAGGTGAGAAACGCTGCATGTGATGTGTATCGCTTCTTGAAATGTAATGTCTCCGTTGGGAAAGGGGAGAAAAATAAAGCAGATTTCATTTTAAATGTTTGTTTTATAATCTTTTCCTCCAGTCAGTAGCAGCTGCCATTTCTTGCTCTCTGCAACCCCACGTGTCGTTAACACAAAATTCACAGATTCACAAACTAATTTTATTTTCACCTGAAAGATCACAGTAATCACAGAAGGAAACTGATGACCTTTCAGGCAGTCAGAATTTTTCTTGTCAGCATTTTTTTCCTTTTCAGCTGTTAGAATGCTTTAAAGTCAGGTTTGGTTCTTGGGGTTGTTTTTTTTCCTTTGAAAAAACAGGTGCTGCATTCATATTCCCATGTAGTCCATTAAGTGAGTACATTTTTATATAACTATTCAAGCACATAATACATGAGTCTTTTAATTAAACTACCTAAGTGAATATCGTAATGAACTAAAAGTAATCATCTTGAAAAGTAATTTTGATTCCAGATTTTTATGGTAAGAAATATAATTTAAAGCTATTTTATGATGAAGCACTTTATTCTTTTTTATAACCTTTTTTAAAAGCGCATGGGAAAACATAGTTTGTAACTGAGCTCTACAGGGGTATACTAACCTGGAATAATTCAATCCATGAAATTTCATGTGAATATGTAGAGATTTACAAAATTCTCTTAACGTTTTAATTTTAAAAATATCTTGTGAAGTGTTCAGGGATCGATGAATTAAGTGTTTTTACATTCTGTAATCTAGCCTGTTTCTTCTGTACCAACAAGATGAAATATATTGTAAGTAATTTTAATTATAATTATTTCTTTGGTCATGCCTGAAAACCTTTGAAAAATTTACAGGTAAAAAGTTGTCCTGTGTGTAGAAAAGAGCAGTATCAGACCAGAGGAATACATGATGGGGCATGCTTGGTTAAAATGAATGAATTAGGTAAGCCTTACTTCTGCTACGTGTGACACACCAGGTGTGTCACTGGACAATATTTATTTCTTAATAATATTCCAAATGCATTAGACTTTTAGTAAGAAACTAGACAAAATGAATGCACTACAAAAGTTATAGTTTAAAAAAATGCATTGAATTATTGTTTCCTATAAATTCTTGAGCAGAATTGTGTTTTAGAGAATTCAAGTTTCCTGGAGGGGATATATTGTTAGAGAAGAGTATAAAATATAAAGGCTTGAGAGAAGCAGTGCCTCCTAAGGATAGAAAATTAAGAAAGCAATTATTTGACAAAAAGTTATGTTGTATTTGCTTCCTTGGTCTGTTTCCTTGGTGTGATTCAACTTCCTTAAACCAGAATTCCTGAATATCAGCTCCCTCCCTTTTCATTTATTCCTTCTTATTCATATACAACAGGCAGCACTGGAGCCACTCTGTTGTTTTGTCAGTCTGTTCATTCCATCCTCTTTAGAATCTAAAAGTAAGGAAAATAATTAAAATATTTAAATTTTGAAATTTGCCTAGACCAACAATATCGGACTTCTTGTGAGGCTCTATTTCCTTTTTTTTCCTCCCATAAATCAAAGTGATCTATTTTCTTATAGAATTCTTATAGAATAAATGAAGGGGGTATGGTAAGGGGGGAAATAAATAAATCCATAGACAACCATAACTTCTTTTGTTGTTGTTCTCTCACTGAACTGGGCACTTCCCTTCCATGGCTTTGCCCCTCTCTAACTTTGCTCAGATGCAAATCAGGCTGTAATAAATTAGGGTGACCCCATACAAATGAAGGCAAATCAAGCATTCTGCAGTGACCCTGCTTCGCCTTCCAGCACGCAGCTGCTGCTGCAGAGTCCTGGGCAAGCCTCAAGCTCTCCTTTGCCAGCTTCCAGTCTTCTCCCAGTTTAGTCACAGCCAGCCCAGCTCAGCTTTTCAGGAACAAAAACTGCTCAGCAACAACCAAACTGTCCCTCGGTGAGTGAGAGGAGACAAGGTCCAGCCCAGGGTCACCAAGAGCCTGGTTCAGAGAGCAGAGTCACATCAACAGCTGTGTAAGTGCTGCTGGTATGTGCAGCCAGGAATATCCTCTCACCCGAGCTGCAAGCTAAAACAAAGCTTAGTTTAGACTAATACTTAAATCAATAGTTCGGTTTTGGTTCGGTTCGGTTTTGGTCAAACAGACGAGTGCTTGCAGAAAAAGTCTTGTTACTGTCTGACGTTGTTTCCCACACTTACACAGCTGTATCCTAGTGGAGAGCTTTGGAGGCACGAACCCACTCCTGCTATATTCTGCATTTCTGTATGATTGTGACATTGTACCCTACCTGGCAGACTGGGGACACAAAACTGGCACTGCTGTTCAGAGGCAGGATGGAGAGGAAATCCTCTTCTCAGCTGTAACACAGAGACAGATTGCTAGTTGCTTCGCTGCCTTTGAAATCAATGCAAAATCCTTCCCTGTAGCAGAGAAAAAGAATATGAAGGTGACTGAAGAATGCTGATGTTACACTCAAAAGTGCTCAAGCCCTTCAGTTTGGAATAAATGAATCTGTTGGTGGATTGTGGCTGTCCTCAAGAAGCATGACTGGAACAGACAACAGCAACACTTAGGTTTTTCTGCTGCTTGGAAGTTTGGGGAAGCAGATGGATGCTTCTTTCTCAGGAAGGCTGTCAATTTCCCATGGGCCCAAGATACCATGCTAAGCTATGAAACAGGGTCTCAGCAACAGGGGGTTGAAGAAGGCTCCTAAATATGCTGAAAGCTGCAGCTGAATGTCAATGGTTAAAATTTCTCTCCCTGAACTTAAGATGGCTACAGCAACAACCCACCAAGCCCCTGGGCCAGCTTTAGGGTCTCTGTCTTTGGTACCTGGCTGCCCACATTTCACCCCAGTTATAAAAGCCAGGGGAAGGTCTTCATTCAACACAGTGCCCCATACAGAGGCGTCACCAGTAGAAACTCATTCTCACGTGTAACACTTCAGGATTTTACAGGGAACAATATGGGCACCACTTTTCCACCTTCTATTAAGAATAAATTTATAAAGTCCTCTCATAACGATTAGCCAGGTTTGAATAAATTCAGTACAAGTCATGATTAAAGGATATGCACTTATTTTTCTTAGTGGCTTTCAAGTGGGAACTGTAGATGAGTTTTCCTGCTGTTCGCTCTCATACTTTAAAGTGTTGGTTAATGAAAACAGTAAAGAAAGTTTTCACAAGGAGCTATCCATTTCCAGACATTAAAAAGCTTTTCTAAAATAAAAGTTGCTTCTCAAAATTGAACTGTGCTTTTAAAATGTCACTCCCTAAACATTAGCATAATCAAATAGCATCACAATAGCAAAAAAAAACCAACCATTTTTTAATAACCCTGCCACCTCTGGAAGGATCACAATGGTTAAATGTCAAGTTTCATATGCTTAAATAAATATCACAAAATAAAAAACAAGGTCCGAAATGTTAGTACTAGGAAAGACATATATTGCTTGTTTCAGGGTGCTACAGTAGCCCTTATTACACCTGGCATTAAAATTTTTAATAATCTAGATCAAAGGAGATAAGAAAGGTCACTGAAACCAAAGTAGGCTACTTTTTAGCACTCCCATACACAGAGAGCAGGGTGTTGCTTCAGCATGTTAGGTAGTGAATTTCTTTGATCCTACCTATAAATGTCACTCTGTATGTCATTTAATTGTGGTATAGCCTTTTATTGGTGCAATTAAACCTTTTCTAATGCATTACATTATCTCCAGCTCTGCTAAAAATCCTGCCATTGTTTAGGAAGCGAGGTAAGTCATTGTGAAATGATGCAGTTGACTTCAGTTTCTTCCTCCCCCCTCCACATGATTTCTCCCAACGATTTTAATTTAAATCTCACCAAACAGTATAATGGTCCTGGAATTTGTTTAGTCGTTTGACTTCCTTTATCACACAGGGATGGTAAACATTCTGTTGCTAACCTGAAGTGGCTCCAAGCAGCAAAACTAGGGAGGATATTAAACCAGTAAAAGCTTATCAACTGATTCATTGATATGCTGTAAATTCCAGCCTTTTCATTTTACTTTTGAGGGTTGCCATAAGTCAACACATTAGTAAGCAATTTGCTGACACTGGATCACTTAAAAAGGCTTCCCCGTGGACAAAGTTCACCTCGGCGCTTTGTTTCGTCATTTCATTTTATCATAGTCTTGTGCTGCTGTACAGATGACTGATGCAGCTTTGCATACCGACGGGGGATTTCACAGAGTCACTTTATGCCACACTGTTCAAGCTTTAGGAAGTCACAGACATAAAACATACAGGGCATGGTGTTTTCAGAAATAAATGCAATTGCTCTGTTTCACTTGCTCTGTGAAGGTTATTCGGTATTATGCACTAAAGCAGAGCAGGATTTCGTATTTAAATCCTAGAATGTGCCAACAATAAGAAATTACACAAAATGCTGATTTCCTTTCTGTTCACATTGATAGTTTACACTGATGTACCAGTTAGCAAAAATTCTGGGTTAAATTTCAGTTGGGCTTTTTTTTCTTCCCAACCTTAGACTTTATTTACTGATTGATGGATACGAGTTGGGTCAGGTCATACTACAGAAAATCCAGGAGTAGCTCAAAGCAGATAGTATCTTAGCAGCAGAGGAACTTCATAGAGCCCTGTCTCATGCAGGAGAAATTTCCCTCTTTATTTTTACAGTTTCAGCTCAAGGAGGCTCACGTAAATCCAAAACCAGGTCAGATCCAGTCAAGTCTGATACCGTTACAAACCAAGACCAAGCATAACGCAGGGCCAGAAGTGCTTTCAAATGGATCAACATGTACTTGATGGTGAGCAGAAACCACAAATTATGGAAGGGTTGGGTGTCATCTTACCTTGTTCTTCCTGAAGCCAGCTTTTACTATGAAATCAGTAAGGGCAGTTAAAATTGCAGTGTAGAGATTCAGTTCTAGAACCCACCTAACAACAGTCAGGTGCAACTTACTGGGAATGTTACTGATTAAATACATAATCACATTAAAATATTAAAGACATAAGCAGCATTTCATGAGCCATCCAGAGAGCACACCGGTCGGGATTGTTTGGACACCACAAAGTGTAAATATTGGAGGAGGCCTGTGGCGGGACTCTTGTTTATTTGTTTTTGTTTTACACATACCACTGAAGGTCAGTGTGAATGCCTGCGTGAGAGAGACTGGGATGTTTCTTTTCTGACTGTGATCAGTCATGAGGGGAAGCAACAGGTTCCCCACTGCTCTTTGCTACACAGAATTCTCTCACAGAGTATGGATGGGGCTGCTGCTTTTCCCATCACTTTGAGATTTACATAGATCCACAATACAAGGGCTCTCAGGAAACTTCTTTCTGTTATGTTAAATTGCTAAATCAACATTTACTAACAAGGAAACGAATCCAATTTCTACTGACAAATGGATACATCCTTTCAATATTCTCCTGTGCTAGGGATCATTTGGGAACACAATAAATCATAACAGTTCTCAGTTAGCAGTGAATCAGACCATAGAATAAAAAGAATACATGAGATCTTGTTAGCAGCAACTTAAGGAAATTCAACGTTTATATGAATTCTTAGTGAGTTTTCCACATCATTTCTGTGGGATTTTTGTGGGATTTGGGCTCTTGATTTCTTTGGGTCTAGAAAAGTTCATTTTAAATATTCTGATATATGCTATGAAGAGTCACTCTTGCAGTTGGAAGGGAGAGCATGTGCTGGTAGAGAAAAGCTACCAAAAGAAGAGAAATGAAACAATAGGAAAGTGTTCAGGTGCCATGAGGCTGTCTGACCTTGAGCTCAACCCTTCTGCCACCTCACCTCCTGCTTCCCAACCCACATTCCCTGAAAAAATGGCTTCTTCTTTTCCTACCAGATTTTCACTCACAGGAAATGCATGGAGAGCAAGGCTCACATTGCCTGGTCATGGTACAGCTGTCAAAATGCCTCTTAAAAGTGCTGCAAGCATTTATGGGCAGAGACACACGGACAAGTCTAAGACTTGTGCGAGTCCCTGCACAGCTCTCAGACACCGCGGTGCATTGGGAGGAAGTGGCCACAGTGAGCTGGGATTGCATTCAAGATGATTAAATTTGAGAAAAGCAATCGTTTTAGGTATTTATTTTGTTAAGCCCGTGTGGGAGCATCTTCAGATATGAAGACAAGACTGCCCACACCTATATGCAATATGCAGAAACATATTTAAGGCAGTAAAAAGGCATAAAAATCTATACAGAGGACAACACCTGAGATGCCTCTTCTGTCACTGTCTGTCAAAAAAATCAACCCAAGCCAACCAACCCCCAAAAAATACAAAGAAAGAAGTACTAAAGGCATGATGTAGTGCCAGAGCTCAAGTTTGGACGTTTCTGTGTCCACTTGAGCTCTGCATTTCCAAAAATACATAAGCATCCCCACAGACAGCAAAAAGGATAATGAGAGGCCTCCATGAAACAGTTGAGGGAACTAGGGATCATTTCTCATATAAAAAATAAAGGGAAATGTAACCTTTCAGGTGTGGAAAAAGCTGGTGCAAGCAGAAAGACTTGTTTTACTATGGACGTTTGAGAACAAAATTAAAGCTTAAAGCATGGCAAGGGCCCTTCGCATTTGACATTTATGAAATCTTGGACAATTAAACACTGGAATATACTGCCTAGAGACAGCACAGCAATCACGTCACAGAGAGCCCCTGCCAGGCTGGTTAAATACCAGGAATAACGCAGCTATGTTTGATCCTGTGCAGCTGGATGGATCAGGCATCTCCAGGTCCCTCCCAGCCACGTGATTCCTGAACTTTAAAAACCAGCCTAAACTCTCCTGTGAAATGGAAATTAAAGTCTGAAGCTGTTTAAGTTTCAGACACCTTAGGAAACATGGTGGTCAGGGGTTTAAGATATAAAAATTGCCCTTCAGTCAAACTATTAAGCAATTGAAAATGCCTTACAAATTACATAATGAGCATACTTTGCTATAAACAATCCCCACTGGCCTAAAGCAGAGGGTTCAAATTAATTGCACACCTGTCTTAAAGCACAGAGCTGTGATGCCTCTGAATGTACAGGAATCTCCATCACATTCCCTACCTCAGCTATTTTAGAAATGCAGCCATTTGAGAACCTCAAAAGCAGGTTAAATTGGGAGGAGGAAGGAAGAGAGAGGAAGAAGAGAGGAACACAACTATTCATCCCAACTACTGACAGGATAATTTAGAATGACACAGATTCCTATTTTTTCATTGCTTAGAATCAAAAAAGGCACAAAACTCTGCTATAAATCACACTTTACCTTTATTGAAAACACAGTAAAAAAAAATTTTCCTACAAAACATTCAGTGTAACATTTCAAACAAAGGAAAAGAACATATTACCACTGCTTTCCACAAAACAAAAAAATCAGCCTAGCTAAGGCAGCAGATATTTTCATTTATTTTTGTAACACAACAAAATATCTACAACAGAGAACATTATAAATCTTAATTCTGGATGACCTAAAATGAACCAGGAAGGGTTTGGTGGGGAGAGGGTATCTACACCGACAATTGTTGTGATTAAAGTAACACTAAAAGCACAATTTTTCAGCTGTGTTATACCTTGCTCACATACATCCATGTGAAAGAAAGGCCAGTTGCTCAAGACTGTGGAGTTGACAAAGCCTAAAGCACAGATCAGACCAAGAGGGGACCACCAGTTCCGTTCAGCACCTCCCAGCCTCACACAGTTTCAATTGTGCGTAATTTATAATATTTTGTAAACTGTGGCATTAACCAGTAACACTGCAGTGAAAAACCTGGATGTGCACAGTGAAGGTACCTGCTGGCCATCATCACAGCCCAGCCAGCAGCACCAACAGAAACCACAGAACCAACAGCCACAGAAACACCAGCTCAGAGTTGTGTTTTTATGGTCAAGCCCCTCAAGCCCACATGAAGTCAATTCCATGCGACAGGGTGCCAACAGCACCCTGAGAACATGCTCAGTCTCCTCACTGGGAATTTTAAAGACAAAATTTAATGGAGACTAGAGCAACACTCGATTTCTATTTAGGTAACGCAGGGTTGGGTCACAAACCCCATAGGAAAGGAAATGGACCCTTTTTTTGTGTACGTGTGTTTCATACACACACACACCCCCCAAGATTTCAAATCTCATGATCCACATGTATGTTTTCTATGCACTTCTTTTTAAAGCAACAGAAGTCACACCAAATTAGGCAAAAATACTTTGAAATCTACCTTTAAGAAAGTAAAAGTGACTCAATTTGTTTTGTTATATAAAGCCAAGGAGGAGAAAGTACTCACAGAGATTTTTTGACTCTAAGAATTTTGGTCCAGACTGGAAAAACTCATGGTTGGGGAAAAAGGGAAATCATGCACCAGCTAATTTTCTTCTTAAGCATTTAAACACACCCACTGAATCCACTGCACAGCTATCACCATCATGCCACTTTCTCTGAATGATCAATTCACATAGGGAGAGAAGACCAAAAATACACGTGAAATACAAAAACCCAGAGAACAAGTGAAGAGCCTCACCTCAGCACCTCACAAATCCTGACCCTGATGCACAAGAGCTACACACTGCTGCCCCAACATGTATCCACCTCCCACCGAGGGAGGCAGCGAGAGCTGAGGTCTCTCTGTACATGCCACAGCAGACGAGCAGCAGAGCAGTTCCACACCAGGAGCCACCCTGCAGTGACAAGCACCTCACAGGCTCCCAGAGGCCACACCAGCTCATTCGCCTCACTGGGAAGTGGGGCTGTACCCTCACATCACTGGAAGCTAAAACCACAAATATATGCAATGACTAAACCCTCTCACTCCTAATTCAAAATTACTTGAGCTCTTGGTAATTTGTTAGAGGACCCTCTAGTGACAGGATTGCTTAAATGGAATCTAGTGGCAAAAAACAAATGAATTATTAAAAGTGAACATTTTTGTAGTGGAAGAACAGTTCTAACTATGGCGTATTTCTGTACAGGCTACGTGGGAAAAGAAATACATTAAAATCAAAGCAAGTGCCCCAGTACTTCAATAGCTGGTATCTATGGAAGCAGGGAATAGATGATGAATGCAAAATAAAGCCCTGTTCAGGAAAGGAGCTTCATCCAGTGATGCCGACTATAAAACTTAATGTGATGGACGGCAGGGAAAAAAGCAACAGCAATACCTGGGGTTAGTGACCAACAAACATTTAGAAGCAGCATCCTAAAGTGCTCAAGTAGGTACATATCAACATTCAGACACCTAAAAGCCTTTAAGAATTAGGATTTCCTAATTTCTATGTTGATGTAAGGTCTTCATACAGATACAGCTTTTAAACAGCTTGGAATTCAGTATATGTAAAGAATATCAGCATTTACACGATATATCTCACACTATCTCTTTGACTGTTTGGAGTCACCTTCTATATTTGTTAAAACATTTAATGCTTTATATATTTAAAAAAATTTATGAGCAGTAAGTGAAACTAAAAGGTTACTGATAAAATACGGTAATTAACACAAAACTAGCAAGCATCCTCAAGTTTCTGTTGCCAAGACAGAGATACCTTCCGAAGTCCACAGGCTTCTATAAAGTCCAAGATACTGTTTTACTGTGAATCACAAAAGAGATTTTAAGAACTGATGTACTTTTTTTCAGTGTCAGTGAATTACTGACTTAGAGAACACACAATTGACATTTGTATACTAATGATACACATTTCTTCTTTCTCTTTGAAAGAGAACATTTAGGTGCTTCACTAGTGAAATATTTCAAAAGTCTTCCATTAAAGTTGCCTTCTGGTATGTTTTCTTACAGTGCATAAATCAAATCTATGTGGATTCTTCTGCTATTTCATGTTTTGCCTATCTCAAGAAGACAATCTGTTCTTAACACGAAGGCCACTGAGTATGACAGTGAATGACCTGAAAACACTAAAAATACCGAGATGTTGGATATCTCCAAAACCTAAGGCCTGATTTAGAGAAAAAAGTTTCATCAGCCCCTGAATTCCATGTAATATATTTTTAGTAATCTGGAATTTTAAAGACTGACTAGAAAAATAATCAAAAAGAATCCACACAAGTGAGCTCCATGTCATTTCCCTCAGCCACCACCCTTACCCAATTACTGGGCACAGTGGGGACTCTGAAGTCACATCTGGTGTTGATTCCACATGAGTTGTGGAAGGATCCCAGGATTCCAACCAATATTGTTGGGCTTTAAGTGTTCAAATGCAGCTTGCAGGAGACCCTCTCTGGCTGTGGTGTGGAAGGACACAGTTCTTCTCAGAACCATGCAGCTCTTGAGACAGCAAGAAGCCAATTAAACACAGAATGGCTCCACAGTCATGTACAGACAGAAGATCCTAAACAACTTTAAGCCCCAACAAAACAGCTGAAAGTGCCAAGCTCCAGTTCCAGAACACCTCAGCTATCGCCTGGAAACCCCAAGTCTGCAATTCCCACCAATTCCAACAGCTCAGCACCTGAACTGTGTGTGGCAGAGGGACACACCACAGGCTCACCTCACACCTTGATCATAGGAAGGAGCATCACAACTTCATACAACAGAGAATGCATCTATCTTGCCTAAGGTAAAGGCAGGGGGCAAGGTAGAAAAGGGGGCAGAAATTGTATCACCATGTGGGTGGTGGCTGTGGGCTTAGTTGGTTCTCACTGATCGGGATGAATTCAAAAGCAGCATTTTTGTAAAGTTCAAATCCTGACACTGTGACTGAAAAAACCTGCTAGCTCACCAATAGCAAATTCAGCGTTCATGGGTTGGGGAGGGAAGTCAGTGTAGGCAATATTGTCTCAGCTCAGCACTAAAATAACAACAAAAATCCTAATACTAAGAGGTAGGGAATCTTATTTCATTAAAGCAATTACAGCTTCACAGTTCACAACAACATTTTTTTAACAAAACTAAGAAAATTTATTTTTGAAGAGGTTTTTTATGTGGTCTTAGTGTCCTGTCTCTGTTTAGATTATTTCACCTTAATTTAAAAAACTGCTATTTTCAAGATCAGAGAATATCTTAAAACAGGATTTAGTGGGTTTTCTTGTATTTTTGGATGCTAGTCCATCAAGGGTAAGGCTCAGCTGCTGTACATACACCACCACCCCACTTGTGGAAGAGGAAGAAGAGATGCAAAATAACCTAGAGCACACTACAAGAATTCAAGGAAAGCCACATGCAGGAAGAAGCCAATTCCTTTCTGTTTAGACTGTAAATTCTTTAGGAAAAGGGCCATCATGTCTTCACTACACAGCACTGGGCACATGTGAGCACCTCAAGTAGCATCAGATGCTGCACAGACTCACGGGTGAGTGGCAGAGACACGGTGGGATGGACAAGGGCTGCAGCCCCTTGGCACTCGTCACTCCTGGTGGCACAGGGGAGGACGTGTCCCCCAGGATCTGCTCCCATGTCCATCCTGCTGAGCACCTGGCTGCAGGAGCTCCTCCCCACTGGTGCTCCAGGTGGTACTTGGGAACCAGACAAGGAAAACAACTTGTCAAATCTTTTAATTTCTATGACACTAAAACAGTCAACAGGGTCAAAGGTATCGGAGGAACCGGGCCAAAGATAAACATCACATTACAGACAGTAAACAAAGCTTCCTATGAATGCAAAACTGTTATTGTACAGTAACCAGGACTATTACTTTTTAGCTTAAAGTGATAAGCATGTGTGCTTTATGCTTAGAAACCCCACAAATATTGCAGTTCTGCCATTCCATTTAATATTGTGCTACCAACACAGAAAAAAGCCAAAAAACGGCTAACTTAAAACACTCAGTTTACATCTATTTTTTGGTCTTGTGTGGTATCTAGTTGAAGATGGAAGCATTGATGTGCTTTTTGCCTCATAAGAAGTGAGGCAGATGTTAATGTTACTAAGATCAGCTGTATATACCTTGAAGGTATAGACCACCTGACTCTACATGAGTCAAAATACTAGGAATGTATTGTCAATATCCATTAATGAATTACCAGTTGCTTGTACTTAAGTGACCATATGCTTCTGTGAAAAGTATACAGTGACCTGTATTTTGCATGCAGTAACAAAGCTTTGCATAAGCATGTCATTTTCAAGGCCAAAGGCGTATTTTAACGTGGACAGTGTCACAATACCAGCAGTTGATCTTAAAACAAAACACTGTCAGTAGCTGCACAGGGTAGTTCTGAATTTCTCACCCACCTTGGAAACCACACAGCACCTCAACCATCCCACAGAGTCCAGTGTAAAGTCTTCCCTAATGTAGCCATAACCCATACATCTGCCTGCAGAATCCAGCAGAGGGGTGGGGACAGTCGAGGCTGTAACATTGTTTTCAAAAAGTTTTAAAGTCTTGCCTGAAGCTTGGGTGCTTCTTAGCAGGAACTGCCCCTGCTCAGTTGAAGTAATTGCCCAACGCACTTGTGGAAGCCACATACACATTACAATCCACCTTTTTCTGTGTTCTTGGATCACTGATGCCAGAACAAACATCTCTCCAAAGGCACAAAGAGCAAGACTTATGCTGGTTCACACTCCTAGGTTTATTCCTAATATTAATTTCTTCAGAGTGTATTAACTGTCTTAGCATTGTAATAGAAATACTTCTATAAAGCTAACTGGCCTCACACACCACAACTCACCAGCCCCATTAAGACATGAGGACAATTTTGGTCATACAATGACTTGCATGAAAAAGTGGACACACTTCACTGGTTTTTAACTATGATGCCAATAGATAAGGCTACAAGCTCTGAGAATACCTGAATGATGCCCCTAATAATATATCTCCCAATATTTTAAATATAAGCTCATTTTAGAACAACTTTTAATTATAGCTCCCTGTTATTGGTCACAGAACTTTGACTCAGATAAAGGTTTCTCATTAAAGTGTCAGCATTAAACAAGAGAAAAGATGCTTGTAAATCTTAGTGAAACCAAGCAATTTTACTTTTTCTTCCAAGACTTGATACAACACATCAATAAACCTTGAATTTATACTAATCACACACATACAAAAAAAAGTAACTCTCTAGCATCATATTTACTACAGAAATATTTACATTATGCCCCAGTTCAAGTCAGAAAAGGCAGCTGCAAAAAAGATAAATCCTCATGTGTACTGGAGCTTGAGTTTTGAAGCACTTCAGGGGAAAAAAAACAAGCAGACATTCACACCCACAGCAATAAGATCTACAGCCCAGAGCAGTCATCTCAGGAGAACAGCCAAAGAGTTTCTGACACAAAGTTTACCTTATTTTGGAACCACACCCGAGAGCAAGTTGTCACCAACTACTATCAGACCTCAAACTAAGACAGGCAGGCTTGTTTTACAGAAATGGGAAATAAACAGGAACATTTTCTGGCTCCCTACATGATGGGCACTCACTGAAGGTGTCCCCATCCCAGTCTGTTTGAAGATTACTTGTGGCCAACCAGTACAAAAGTGCAACCAGATTCTGAATACCTACTTGGTATTTTTCTTTACTATAAACTGCTGAGAAGATTCCTAAGGCTACAGAAAATGCTACAAGAAAGGACATTACCACCCACTGATGCCATCCTGAATCTAAGGCCTCTGAGCAGTTAAACTGTAACACTGCAGAAATTCCAACTACCAAGACTGAACACACAAGTTTTACTTACCAAACCACCTACATCACCTCTATAACCTTAGAATTTAATTTATGATATCTACACATATAGGCCTATATACATGTTCATGTGTACATTAAAAAACAGGCTAGTGACAGATAACCGGATTATGCCACTGAACAGAAATCCTGCTAACTGAAGTATAAATTCAGAGACATTTACTTCAAATGAAAGATTGTAGAAAACTGCAACTGCAGCCTCCTAGGCCTGTGCTCCTTGCATTGATTCCAGGTACTGCTTACACACAGTAAGTAGTTCATCAAGAATTTCACAGGGGGTGCTGGGTAGGGTAAGGGACCTCCATGGCACAACAGCTCACAGAACTGTAAGAGCTGTGACAGGGGGTCTACACAGCTTTTTACAAAGCATACTAGGCTCAGATTTAACACTGAAGTTAATCTTCATCTTGGACTTCCATAAGACATGGTTTGACCACCAGTAAAGCAACCTGGCATTTAGAGCCAAGGACAGAGAGCTGAAAACACTGGCCTTCCAAGACAGCTCTTTGACACAGCCTACTGCATCCAGCACCGAGGGAACTGTGATCTCTACTGTCATTTTTAACCCACTCTCAGCAGAACTGTTTACTTCTGTCAAGGATACCTACTCCAGGTACTTTACATTTCCAGTAAGGGTCATATTGGCCTTCAAGTGTATGTTTTCTTCTTTTTTTTTTTTTAAAACAAGTCCCAAAGTTATTCTTTATAGCTGTGTTTGTATAACACAGGAGGTACTGTGCATTCAAATGGTAGCAAGTTTAAAAATAAAGATGTGAGACTTTCAACAAATAAAAAGGAATGCATTATTCTCTTCAGCTTCCAGTCTTCAAGGCACCTCCTGCATTAACTTACTGGGAAATAAACACGCAGACCAAAAGTTCACTGGAAAGAGAAGAATCTGACAAATGTAACTTCCTCAGAAGCACACAGCATCAAAATGAGACAAGACTCGACCCAAACTAATAACTAAAAGCAATATAAAAATGCTGATGAGATGACAGGAATGCCATGAGGTTGAAGTTTTCAGCTCTGTTGACTGCAGGTGATTGTTATCACAGTGTTTTCTGATGGCCATTTGCAGAAGGCTTTGTCTCCGAGTCTCTTGGATTGTTTGATAGATGAAGTT
>WEIT01038342.1:296246-350436 GCA_013389985.1 Dryoscopus gambensis | reverse complement strand
CTGACGCAGCAGATGACTGAAATCCCCTTCCATCCTGGCCACAGATTTAGGAGGCCTCATTAGATACACCCACACCATACAAAGCAACACTACATAGATATACTGAGTATGGCACTGGTATTCTAATAAGTGATGTGATCGGATCAGACCAATTAATCCATCTGGAAGCTAAGCATGATGCTGACTTTGCACCACAGTGGGATCTGGTTTGAGGGATTGTGCATTGCTCATTACCTACAGGAAATAACACAAGATGAGGGAGAAATTAGTATGGATGAAGAAAATATAGAAGATAATAAAGGCAGAGGTGAAGATGTGAGTTTCAGGAGGAAGAGAACTGGGATTGCCAGAGCACAGAGGGCGTGGAAATCATAGGTTTCACTGAACCATGAATGGGGGGGTCCATTGGACTTTCTACCATAAAAGAGCTGGTGCTGATGGGCCATGCTGTATGGTCAGTCCCCTCTTTGGAAACATTACTGTAGGGCTCAGAACAGCAGTGACGTTCTACACTGGTGTTTGTGAGCTCTTCCTATAGCACATCTTGACCAAATACTGAGCACAAAATTTCGTGGTTTGTAACAGCAGAAGTGATGGAATTATTTTCTAACATAATTTTCATTGGAAAGCAATAGAAACAATCTTTCTCCATCTCAAGGGTTAAAGTAACTCTCTTGAAGACAGTGGTGCTCTAACAGTAGGGGCCTTGGGTCTGTGCCTAAACCACCTGCCTTTATTAATTATTCTCATCTATCACATCTATGAGGACAGTCTCTAAAGGCAACCTGTTAGTTTTTTGGTTCAGACTGATATGATTAATGGGAATCTCCAATCTAACTGGTGGAACTCTCCCAAGTTAATTTAATCCACTTCTCCACCTCTGCATAAGCCCCACTTTAGCCAAGCTTCACTATGGCCTGCAGTTTGCACGAGGCAGTGGTCTGAAACATTTAGGGACTTTCAGGTGGTTTCCATCAAAGCTGGCTTTCTCAGAGCTCACATTAGCTGGGAGCTGGCTGTGCCACAGTAGTGGTATAACAGAAATTGTTTAATAGTAATCTACTTCCCTTCCTGATCTAAAGTGAACTGGAGTTCTTCAGATCTTTTCTCCTTCCAGAGGCGTCGATCCATCTCTGCAACAAAGCGGCAGAATCCAGTGTGCAGGTATAGAAGAGGCTTGCACCCCAGTGTTTAGTCTGAAATTTCTCTCTTCCTGCTTCCTCACCCATCCAACCTCTAGCTCTGCTGAATCAGCCATGGGAATACTGCCCTTTCTCTCAAGCTCTGCAAGCCAGTGCTGCCTCGTAAAATCCGGCAGGATGAAGTGGATATGCCCATGTGGCTGTTTCGCTGCTGCTTTGCTTAACTTCCCTTCCCCTGCTGTGGAATGGGCAGCTGTTTAAAGAGCTTTTTAAATCTTGAGTTTAAAGAAGCGCAGACAAGGTAGAAACAAGATTACGAGGTCAAAGAGGTGAGGGGAGTTGACCCTGTCAGAGAATGAAGGAAATGTGAGTTCAGAGTAGGTGTGGCCGATGCTCTGGAGCTGTGACCCTGCCCTGGGAGCTGTGTGACACAGGGCTGTCCAAGAACACTCCGTGTCAGCTGATTTCCCTTCCCAGCTCTTGGGTGCCAGTGCTGTGAAGACTTACGCATTTTCTTATTGGATGTTACTCAGCCCCGTGGATCTCTGCTTTCTGATAGAGGGCTCCTATGGGCCCTAGTAAATGTGAGAAGCAAAATCTTTGGGAGATCTGCTTCTTTGTGGCTGCTCACTGTAATAGGTGGGGGGTTTTGTATTAGAACTGGATCTGCCCTCTGTGGTAATCGTTGTGTTCGATTGTTTTCTTGTGTTTCTTTTTCTCCTGTGAGGCTTGGAAACAGAGCAAGGGATATTTGAATACCCCTTAACAGGAAAACATGCTCTGCTTGGGTGAAAAATCCTATGGAAACCTTTCTGTTTACACACCGGGGTGGGGGGCGGCAAGGGTGATCCTTAATTTGTGTCTCAGCTAATAATAAATGCGTCTGAACTGAGAATTACATATTACATGATGACTACTTGCTGTGGTGACTTTCTCTATAGCAGCAAATTCTCCCATAACTTCCATAATATTGGATTAAATGCTTCACAAGGAGAAAAATTCAGTTTAGGAGAACAGCAATCCTCCAAGAAACTGAACTCATATTTTTCTTTTAAACTTCATGAGTTCTGCAGAAAGAAGTCCCTCTGAGCCCAGCATGGAGAAGATATCATTAGAGAAATGAAAATAAATAGGAGTGCTACAATAAAACTATATTGCATAACCATAGACCTCAGTGCTGCCATGTCTGTTCAAAGGCTTGTCCCCTATCTGAAAACTCTTTAAAAGAGGAGATACTTAGCTAAATTGAAGGTTATTGCCATTATTCCAGTTATGCACTGCTCTTCCCATTCCGATTACACAAATCTTGCTTCAGAAGGGGGTTAGGGAAATTAATTCTTGATAGAAGAAATAGAAGAAATCTTGTGTAGTTGNCCTCCACCGCAAGAAATGTTCATTTTATGGTCGGAGCGAACTACGTCTTGGGTGGATCCCAACAGTGCAAATGGAAAACAACCCCCTAGCCCCTCAGGCTGGGCCCTTGAGAGTTTTTTGGTTTTTAAAAACATCAGAACTTGCTTAGCAGTTGCTGGCTTTGAGACCACGTGGCTGTTTGTGGTGAATTTCTCTGGGCAACCTGAGATCTCTACTATAAATTTCTGTTCATGAATGGGTACAGCTGGCATATACTGTGTGTAATTCAAGACTGTAAACTAACTATTTTACTGATACAGGTGTTCTTTTGAAAGCTTCCCAATGGTTTAAAAGACCTTGTCAGCTGTGAACTTGAGTAGGCAATATTATATATATCCTTCTCTTCTGCTCTAATATATCTGGGAGACACAGCTCCATTCCTGCTCACTGCAAACTGGTAGACATCCTCTCCTTTGCAAGAAGATCACATGAGGTGATCCTTTTTGTGTCTTTGGGTAACCAGGTCTCCATATTTTTACCTTTTCCCAAACAAATATTTTTTATACTTTGAGTTATTGTTTCTCTGAACTATGCTGATGTTAAGGGACAGGGCTTTTCAGCTTGTAAGGATTTAATTCTTTTCCCTTCTCTTCCCAAATATTTGACTAACTTGGACTGAAACTATTCTCCTTTTAATTCTTAATACACCAGAATTTCCCTAGTCCCTCAAGTACTGTGGGAAATTATCGACTCTTTATTTTCCGAGCAAATGGCAGCAGCAGTTGTCTGCAATAGCTGAGAGATGTCTCATTTTACAGAACAGCTTCTTTGGGGCTTTGCTGATCCCCTGTCTGTAGGACAGACCCATTAACAGAAAGGCCACAGCCAAGGATCAGCACATCGAAGGTCTCCAGCCCCAGCAGAGACCCCCAGGAATCTGGGCAGATTTCCATTGGAAACTTGCCTTGGAATCAATAAAATTTCATTAAACCAATGCTGTGCCAAATGTAGCATATAAGGCTCAATGAAAAAAAAAACCGCTGGCTCTCATAGTTTTCCCAATACAATTCTTTGGCCCATACTTTCTATTTCTACTGCCTTCTTGCCCTTCCTAGTAAAATTAGCTATTGCAGACAACAGCTGTAAACAAAAGGACAGCTAAACCATTACCCAAAGGCCACTAACTACTGCAGTGAACCCAATTAATTCACAAATAACTCTGAAAAATTTATAGCTTGAACAGATTTTTCCATAGTTTTCAATTATCCATTGCAGACTTCTCTGCACTACTATTTTTAGGAAATATCAGCCTATGATAGTTTTCTGTTTATGACTTATAGTGCTAAAAGTGGTTGTCTTCAAAGGATGACTGCTGCTTTGGGATATCCCTTCACAGTCCTTATTTGTGTCAGCAACCTTAGGCAAACCAGGGAAGCCACAAATATTAATACCAGAAATGCAGGTATAGAAGGATGGAAAAGATATGAGAAGAACCATGTTGGTCTGAATCAAGAGAACATTCTTTAAAAAGGGGAGAGAAAGGATTGGCTCTTCTCTGAGCCAACATCTATTTTCCTAAAATAGATTATCTGATCTATAAACTATCTAAACTTCCTCATTTATTAACTACATGGAATAACTACTGTACTCTTCAACAACCACACCATCAAAACCCCTTACTAAATCCCATGACTGGAAGCTGTAACTTGTCAAATTCAGTTTAAAAATAAAATGCAGAACTTCAGTTTTGCATGTAATTGCAGAACTAGAATAATAAGTCTGAAAGCATTGGGAGTTGACTCTAGTTTGGTGAATGGGTGCTAGGATTGCAATGTTTTGGGTTTTTTCTCTCAATTCAGATAAAAATTATAATTATAGTGCAAGAAATCTTGAATGACTTGGGATTTTTATTTGGCTGGTGCTTTGTGGAAAGGGCAGATTAGAACAGTCTCTTCTAAATCAAAGATTTAAAGTCTATGGAATGTTTGCAGCACCCATGTTATGCAAATTGTTGATTCTTACTATACCAAAGCCCTAGGAGAATTCATTCATAACATTTCCTTACCTATTTGCTGAAAGGATCACCATGATCACACAAGAAAGATATACAGGGATAAAATAAGAAAGAAGATATAACGCATAAAAAGAAGTAATTACTTTCCTTCTTAGTTTAACTGAATAAAAGCAATGGATCTTTTATTTTTTTACCAGTAGATTTTTTACAAATAGACTTAAAATATTTCCTTTTAGATTTGTAGCTCCAACAGCTGCAGCTGAAACCAGAAATCAGCAAAGCCCCTTGTTTTTATTGGCGCTGAAGTGGCTTGTTGAAAATGGATTGGATTATGGGGATCAATCAGCAGCAGGTCGAGGATACAGAGGGAACTTTGCCAATGCAGCGGGCTGCCAGGAGCAGTGAAAATCCTTGGGCTAGTGGCAAGTCCTAATGTACTGGAAAATCCATTGTTTTATAACGAGCTTTGGAGATAGGAAGAAGATTGAGTTGCAGAGGAATGCAGAAATAACAATAATATTGTCCCAAGTTCCTGTCGTTCCTTTGCACGTGACTGAAAGGAAAACAAACTCCATAGAGATGCTGCCTGAGTAAGTCTAGGCAGTGCCAAGAGATGATCAGAAATAAGACAGATGCTAAAGCATGACCTTTCCTGAGTCATAATTTAGGAAACAGAACATCTCTGAATTTCAATAGCAGTCAATAAGAAATTTGCAAGCTGCTGTGTGGTTCCATCCTGGACAGTTCTGGATTCTCCCAGAATGGTGTTGATTGCTGTTGCTTTCTGTTAAATGAGCTGAAGAATCTTGTCATTGTTCTGGAGATAGTCAGTTCCAAAAATATTAAGCCTTGGTTAATGTCGGGGTGAGATGACACTCCTTTGTGTTCCCAGTTACACAGTAGATTCATTACACAACTTGCTGGGAATGTTACTAAATAGACTAAAATCAGGGTAGTTAATAACTTCTGCATTCAACTGTGATGGTTCTGTCATATTTTAATTAGCCCCCTCATTCAGCTGAAGATGCCTCATAGCCATCTGAATTCTAAAGCCACACATGGCAGAGAGATGGTCATGAATCCTGCCTGCCAATGTTGACTTAGGAATCAGATTTTCTAGATGAAAGACAGGCATTTGCTGACCTACACTCCTGAGTATTTGGGAGTATCGACCTCCAGCTGGATGCTGAATAGCACAGTAGTTCGCAATTCCAAGAAATGTTTGCAGCATGTGGCTCGCTCTCTTGAACTTTGGTCACATGGCGAGGTAACACAGATGTTTTCCCCAAATATCATCATTATTGAAAACAGGTAGCTCTGGTAGAAGTATAGAGGAGGAATGGATCTCTCTGATGACAACATCTATTCCTGTGTCAGTGGCAGGATATGGTTCCCATGAGACCATGTGTCAGATATCAAACCGATTCTGTGCTTGAATTTAGCCAAATGTCTGGCATGAAAGGATTAGAAAATCCACTTCATGAGCAGAGTTTATAACAATAATAAAAGTTCTCCAAAATTGGAAGCCTAATGAAAATCCACATAACAATCTAAGAAAAGCTGAGCAGTGGAAAAAGTGAGGCATTTGAACATTCTCCCTGTTTCTGTGTTGGGCTCTGGTACTCATGGTGGGACTGACTCTTAGGTGTGGAAGAGTTGCAGTTCCCCTCAGAGAAATGTTCTCCTTTTCTGCTTGCAAGAGACCAGATTTTACATTGTGCTATCAAGCAGAGAAGGGAAAGTTTCAGAGATTTGTTAATTCTGGTTTGGAATAGCAAACTGTTTGTGAAAGAATTTGGGAAGTAAGGTTTTTAGGGACAAATAGAAGTTTTAACTTCACTATTTCATATCAGTGCTGACTCTTAAAACCTTTTAGGATGGAAGATTTTTTTAAATATCAAAAAACCACGGTACTTTGAAAGGAAGATGTGGAATCTTTCTTTCTCAAATCTGAAGGCTTCTGAACATATTCCTCTCCAGAATAAAGTGCCAGCAGAATAGAAGACGGTTTTTGTTCCTTTCCTTATTTTTTCTATCACCCGGCTGCTTTTTATGCTATATTTGGGACATAGATGTTGGATGATTTGGGAAAGGAATGTCTATTTCTAGTCGCTCAGTGGAATGCCTGAAACACTTTTAAACATTTTTGGGCAGTAAAATAATAAAATGTAGTTCAGAGATCTTGGGATAGAAGGTTTAGAGCGGAGGGGATTATTTCTGTTTTCTGTGATTCCAGTTTTCCAAAGCTGTGATATCAGTGTCTCTCCCACAATATAAAATATACACAGGACTATGTTCTGTTGCTTGTGAAGCTGAAGATAACCAGAAAATTGTTCTTTTCTGAAGTTTTGTGGTAATGCTGCCAGAGAGAAGGGCATTGTAAGGGATCTGTGTGCTGGTTTTGGAGGACTGTCTCTCAGACCATATTTCATCTGAAGTGCTTTCTCATCCCAAATGCTCAGGGACATTTTCTGGAAGGGGCTCACTTCCCAACAGTGAATTATCTCACACACCGTCCTCTAACAAAGTGCAGAAACAGTGAACTCTGCCTGCTGCCAGGACTGACTGGTCATTTATTTTTCATATTCATAATACACTGTGGGCATCACTGTCTGTCAGAGAATGTACGAGAACCTCAAAAGTCAAAGCAAAATCTTGCTACTTGAGCTGGCAAAAGTGCTAATTTGTTATCCTTAGGAAGGGAGTCAGGAATACAAAGCATATTCTCTTTTAGGCCCTGAGTGAGGCACCTGAAAGGGTGCAGGTAAACAGCCAAACCCTATTTACACCTGCTGATGCAAAACCATCATGTACCTGTATCCCATTTAGAAAGCTGTAACCAGTGTATGTGGATTTCATCAGTTACTATTCCCTTGGCATTTCAGGCCTGAATAACAGAGTGATTTGGCCATCCTTCTGGAAGAGACTGTGAACATGTAAAATGCATATTATTTTAATTTTTCAAACAAAGGCCACTCTATGTTTAAAGATTTAATTCACACATCAAAGCTTTGAATGGAAACACAACTTGTCTACGTGTGGTGGGACAAATAGTGTTTTAAGTGACTCCTCAATGGCTCCCATGACATCCTCTTAAACAATCAGAGGCACAATAAACCGGTGATTTAGATGAAGAAGCTTCTTGTTGGAGAAATAGATCAATAAGATTTAATGGAAAAAATCACTAATTTTTACTCCAGAGTCAACACTGATGATGTGACTGGAAATTTGATAGTTCCTAGGTTGGATTCTCAAGCATCAGACATATTCACATGCAAGATATTCATCTTTGCTCTGACAAGGGTCTTCCTTTCTGCATTTCCTTCCTCTCTCCTAGGACTCAGGTTTAACTAGCAGGAATCTACCTAACTTGCATTTCATATTTATCCTGCTCCAAAGCAAGACTCAGCTTTGTTTGCGTGGCCAATTGATAAAATATGTTTACCAGGGCATTTGCCAAAGAATAAAGACCCTGGGGATTTCATGATGATGGAGACTTTGTGTGACAGGGATCTGCCCACATTTTTTTCATATCCTTCCCTAGGTGATGGAAGCCTCTGAGTTTTCAAAGAGAATGAAAGTAAAGGACAACTATATCTATGTCTGAGTCTGCTCCATCCACCTCGTGTTCTCTTCGCAGCACCAAAAGGCAGTCACTCACTTTGGGATTGCCCCCCTGCAGCAAACCTATGTGCCAGCTGTGAGATCCTCGTGCCCAAAACGACACAATGCTGCACTTCTTGCTGCAGTTTGTGAAGGCGAGAACAGCCTCTGCTGTTTGCCCTCTGAGGTTTAACTGATGTATCAACCTGCCTATTTGTGTTTTTAGAAGTTTAGCCTAGTGTCGCATTGAGCTTGTGTGGCAGACTGCCGCGACGTTCCCAAAAACGTCTCTAAGGAAATCTCCCTGTGTAACCAGCACGCTTACACACACACGTACACTGTCACACTGGATAGTCAGTCAAATAGTCCAACAGGGAATGAGCAGAGAGAATCCTCACATGGGGTTTTGCAGGAGAGCTCTTTAATGCGTCCACACTCATTCAAGGTTTTCCAAAAGTGCCGCGAGAGCAACAGGGGTCTGGGGGAAGGGAACCAATCAGGAAGCTCTGAGGGCGTAACAGAACAGAACAGAGCATTCTGGGGAAAGCCATCTCAGTCACCATAAGCTGGAAAGAAATCTAGGATTTATCCCATCATAGGACCCCTTCATTCCTTATCCAGCAGGTCCACTGGCCTCCACAGCCTAGCATGAATTTGGCTGCTTAATTCCTGTAGAAGCCATGAACCAGCACATGGTGAATCTTTATGTTGCTCTGGATCTGGGTGATACTGCACATCTGTAGAGAAGTCAGACACCCCGTGTCCTTGCAGGATTTCCTACATGACAGGCTGAAACATGGGAAAACTCCATGGTCTGGGTCTCTTTCCCATTTTTTCCCTTGAAAAATTAAAAACATTGAGTTAATAAGGTCAGATGGGATGGTCACACAGGAGCTGAGGATATGAAGAATTCAGTTTCAGTCCCTGCCCTGAACTGAGCATCTCCAGCAGGAATGACAAGACTTTTGTTGCTGTTCCCTGCAAATGAGCTTCACTTGTTTCACTCGGCAGCTAAGGGAATTCTGAGGTTTAAGGATTTTACATTTCAAGATATATGTTTTAACGGTTCCCTCATATAAAGCACAAATCTGGATGGAAAGAAAAACATTGCAATCTATTATTTACTCTGTTAATTGTTTCAGACAGCCAGCAGAGAACTCATGTAGAGGGAGAACCAATCTAAATCACTTTTATGAGGAGAGATAGTTGGTAGGGAATTTCAGTGTTACTGTGCTGCAGCTGGATATTTGGTATCAGGCTTCCTAAATAGACTTAATCTCAAGATTATGGTTCTCCGTGGAGCCATTTGGGTCACTTTGTAATTGCCCAGCTTTCCACACTCAGGTGATGAGAAGGATGTGCACAAGAACAGCATCCTTGTACTCATTTTGTTAAAAGAGGGACCTTTCCAGAGATGGAGGTGGTACTGGTTAGCAAGGACTGGGGTTAGGAAGAAAGACCAAAGCACACAAACCCATACATTTTTAGAAGTCCTGATAATTATCCCCAGGAACAGGGATATGACTGTGAAATTGTGTTTCCTGTGGCTGTATCACTGTGGTCTGCTTGGTTTAATTACAACCACAACTTCTTCATTTAAAACCATCCCTCCTAAGCCATGGACAGCGGGGATAAATCACAAAGCAAAATTTTGGCTGAGTGATCAGCTAGCCTCAGAATTTATTCCTGGGAAAGGATGTCAGCCAGTGAGACTGCATCCAGAAGGAACATCCAGGTACCTGCTTTGCAATCTAGCTTTATTTCTGTGGTTTAGAAACTTTGCCAAACCCTGAAGTAGTCTTCAGGAAGACAAGAAAAAACCCCACCTGAGTGAAAACCAAAATATAGAACTTGAAATAACAGTGGAAAAAACCCAAAGCAGATTTTGGATCATGATTTCCAGTGAAACATACAAACAACAGAGAAGTTCAGTTGTACAGGCAGAAATTAGGAAGAGATAAATGCTTTTGGCCCCGTAAGTCATATGGAAGCTGCATATGGAGTTTTATTTTAACTTTAAGGATCTAGCTCTCTAAATGCTCAGGTTTTCTTTCCTTTTCTTTTTCTTGTGTCCCATGATGTCTGGGAACATGAGAAATGGTTAGGGAGGCTGTAATCCAAGCACTGGTGATATTAGAGTTGTTTTCACAGGGACCAAAATAGAGCAAGGAAAAGGACTAAACAAACTTGCCCTTTCCAGAATTAGGGAGGCTCCTCCTTGATGTTTAATAGCAGTGAGTGTGGGCATCATACAACTCACTTGAGTTGTATGGGATGAGGAAAAAAACGCAGGAACTGACGTTGGAGAGTGATCTATCAACCTGCTCCTGTCATTCACCTGGCTGTACGCACAGTTCTCAAGGATAAACATCTCCAAAAGGGTTTGGGCAAGTTAGCAGAGGAGAAGTTCAGCACAGACTGTTAAACACGATGTGTCCAAAGGCAGCTTTTGCTTAAGAAGGCCAGGAAGTGCTGCTTTCAGAGAGCTGGAATGGCAGAAGAGAAAGTTTATAGCAGTTGGCTTTTTCTCCTTGTTTGAACACTGGCTACTGGCTGCTATAAAGGCAGTGACTGGCCCAAAGGACCTTCTTTTGTGACTCAGTGTAGTGGCTCATATCCTCTGTATTTGGCCTCTGCAAGATTTCCTGGCTGACTTAGAAGGTTGTTTTTTTTTTTCAGAAAGACAGCATGTATGGTTGTGTTGCCACTTGTTAAATGGGAATAAGAAAAAAAATCCTCAGTTAATTTCATTCTAGTTTTATTCTAAGTGAAACTTTTCTGTTGCTGACTCTGAACACTTTAAAATGAAATTTGTTGGACTTGAATATTAGAAAAATTAAATGGAGGAAAATTGATATCTTAGATGGATTAAATATATTGTTCATTGTTAGCCTTTTCAACAAAGCTAAAAAAGCAGTTAACACTCTCCTGTCACCTATGTGAACATGCCATATTTAGGTAGTATATGCTATATAATTAAACATATTGATAAAATTTTATCTGTTAATTTATATAAAAGCATATTGCATGTGTTAAAAATACATGTATTTATGTGGTTAGGTAAATCAAAATGCTAACTGCATGGTTTAGTCCTGTGTAAAGAGTGCTCTTGCACCAGACAGAACTTCAGCCTGTGCCTGCAAGGCTTTCCCTGCTGTTACACTGCAGGTGTTACAGTACCTCCAATGAGTGATCTGGAATTTTGGAGTGAAGGTTTCTGAGTCTTGTCCTTCGCGGTGCGTGGATGTTACATTCCCACTGAGTTGTGGAGGAGGTCCTCCATGGGTAGGATACAAATGCTCCAGTGAGTCTGTAAACCAGGAGCTGAGGGGCTGTGCAAGGGGAAGGATCACTCCACATGTGCCCTATTCCGCTCTTCACTGAACATCCACTGCCAGGTGCATCTTGTGCTGGCTGAACTTTTGTTTGACCTGCTATGGCTGTCTTTGTGCTCTGCTGCGATCTATGAAAAGCATGACTGCAAGTGAGGTAGTGTTGTTCCTAAACAGTTCTTGGAATGGCAAACCTGTCAGCAATTTTTAGAGCAAAATTTTTACAGAAACCTTTTGAATTTCATTCTGTTTTGGAAGAAAATGAGTCCCCAGGTCAGTCTGTGAGGTCACTCAGTCACTCAGCACTTGGATGAGGAGAGCCTTCCAGAGCACATTGCGAAAAGCACTAGCAGAAAGCTGGCTACTCATTTGTGTTTCACACCTCCTTAATTACCCACCTGTGTTCCTTTTATTATCAAAGCTTGAATAGGATTGCTCATAAAACAGAGGCCAAGAGGAAATTGCTGGTTTGCTCGGATTGCATCAGCAGCATAAAATGGAATAATTTAATATCAGAACACTCTGCCCATTTCATTTTCATTTTCATTTTCCTTTGTCCCTTCCATGCCACTATGGATCCTGCCCACCCAACACCTACAATACACTGAGCAGCACATACCTGTTGCTTTTTCTCAGTCTAACATGTAGGCTTCATACAAATCGCCACTTCAGTCCCATGAGTGACTGGAAAACTGGTGAGAGGTCTCTTCAGCTCTAAGGAACTGCTCACATAACTATTGTCAGTCAAGCTGCTCTATAAGAGAGATTTGAACAAAAGGACAGCTTGGATTAGGAGGTGTGGAGAGTGTCCAGTCTGTCCTGGGCAGGAGAGTCTTCATTCTTACCAGTTTATTTCTAGAAGTGGAAGAGTTTGTAAGACCTGTAGAGTTTCTAAGCAGTGTATGTAACTCAGATGTGTGAATGCAGTTTCTTCACTAAGGGCAAACCCCTGACACACGGAGAACTTGTTTCATGATCTGTGTTAGTTAAAAACAGATTGTGCCATGAACATCACTTTCAATGACATCCTATGAGTTTGTGATTCAAGGGTAGCACAATAATGTGAATTTTCCAATGGGTAAGGTGGAAACATCCGCGCACTCCTATGAATTATCTGCCAGTTACCTCTGTTCAAGAAATAGGCAAGAACTTTACTTTTTATTCTTCCACATCTGTGCTAAATTTGGTTGGACCTAAAGGTTATTTGGAACTGCTATCCTGTATTTCTTGTCATGCTCAGGACAGACTCACAAGTTTAATTTCCTTTCAAAACCAATCTCAAAATAAAACCTTCTGACATTTTTGTTGGTTCTTCCTTTACCCAGCTTCCCTCCTGAAAGTGGTGCTTCAGTTATTCCATGTTCATTTGGAAATGCAGTCAGGGATGCCTCAGTTTTCACCAAGGTAGTGTTCTGGTTCTCTATGTTGACTGCACACTAACCCACCTCACCCAGACCTTTTTATCATCCTGTTTCTCTTCTTCATACCAGAATGTTTTAACCCAGGAGCTGCAGGCCCTAACATTTGCATTTATTTAAGTAGCAGAGCATACATAGTTTCTGTGTATGATGGAGGGAGACACAAAAGATATAAAAATATATTTTTGACATTTCTTAATCCATGCCTCTGCAAACCATGGTGCAGCAGAAACAGCAACATGATCACATTATCTGTGTCTATGACAGGACAGAAACAGTAACTTTCAGGGTATAATAGTTGCTTATGAATCTGGCTCTGGATGTTAAATGGAAGCTTTTTCTTAAAAAAAAATGAAGAAAAGACAAACCATGCTTTACTGGCACAGAAAGTGATGAACTTGAAGTTAGTCTGTAGCAGAGACATAAGGCTGTTGTCTATTTTGTTTTTTCTCCTGTTTTTCTTGCCTGCTGTATCCGGTAGTAGGTCAGGAAGGGAACACAGAAGTTCAGGCTATGCCTTCACTGGAAGAAAACACCCTGTTCCTCCTTGGGGTTCATTGTCATGAGGCACCTGGCCTGAGGTGAAAACCTAGTGGAGACAAGTTTGTTGTGTGAACAAGTGTGAGCAGGCCACAATAAAGTTTATGGGGAGAAGCCAACATTTACCTCTCACCGCATAATTTTACGACTGCTGCTCCATCTTCTCTGGTTTTGTCATTTTTTCTCCCGCACCATCAAACTCAAAAAGACATGAGCCTCTTCCCTCAGTGAAAAAAGCATCTCTGGCTGTGAGATAACACTTGTGCGATATAAATCTTTGTAATTCTTTCCTTTGATATTAGTTTTGGTTTTGGTTAAAGCCAATGCTTTTCCTTCTCAGCTGGCATCCTTGCAAAATTACCTGAGGTACAACCTAAGCACTGAAAATGATGACTGTTTTTCAGCACAATGACATAAATGCCAAATTGCTTTTGTCCAAGTGGCAGCAGATCCTGAAAAGATCAGATTTTGTGATTTTTAATTGTATAGTTGAACAGATTCCTTACACCTGGCTCCTTCATTGAGCATCTTCCACTCCCTGCTGTGAGTAGTTTGACTTGATAATCTTAAAGATCTTTTCCAACTTAAATGATTCTATGATTTTATGAGAGGCAGAACAAGGGGGCTGGCAAACTGAGAAGGACAAAGCTCTGGTAATGGAGGTGGAGATAAGCATTTGACTCTGTGCAGGTTTTGGCAGGTTTGTGTCATTTTATCCATGCAGGGCAAAGGAAGGAAATCACAAAGGGGACATGCAACAACAGGGAAAAACTGTTTTCTCTCTCAGACTCTTCCTGTGCTATTCTTCTTGTCCATTTTAACCTCCCATTTTCTTGGAACAAAAATTATGGAAACAGATAAGAAGTGACTTCAATTAAGGCTGATTCTTTCTTCACCCTAAAGAGGAATCCAGGAAGCTCTCCACAGCCTTCTTTCTCTCTTTGAAGTGTTGACTTATCATCCTCCTGCCATTAAAATATAATGGGCTAGCAGTGGGTGTGCTGGGATTTGACACCCAGCGGGGAACCACACCTAATCCTGCATCATCACCTGATCTGGTTTGGCTTATTTTCCCAAGACACTGGCCCCATCTTCACCATTCAAAGCAGAAGAGGGGGAGGACCAGGGAATTATTGTAGAGGACTTAGTCTGAGCCAGCCAGTCTCTGCATAGGTGTCACAGAAGGTGGTTTCAAACACGACCACATAAGCAGGAGCCTGCAGAAGGGACTACCTGCAGACTCCCATGAGAAGGAGAGAGGGAGGGGGGATTTTATCAGGTGTTTGGGTGCATTTGATCACAGGGTGCCCTTATCTTCCCCACACAGTGGGTTTTGGTGACTCCCCAGTCACTTAGTGGAGTGGAAACAGCTTATGGGTCATAGCAACAAACAAACAAGGATGGGAGCCAGAGAGACAGAAGACATCTGCTCCAACATCATCGGCCTTATCTCTGTCACTTGGCTGCATGCAGAGCACTTTGGGTCTGGTCTGACAGCCTGGTACAAAGCAGAGATTTGGCTGCCATGAAGCTGCAGAAGCAGGAGGGAAGGATGTGGGGAGAAGATGGGCTTTATTCTTTCAGCAGTGGCTGTGGTTTCCTTAGGAGACAAATAGTTTTTTTGCCTCTGCAAACTTATTTCCCAAAGACAGTGTCTCGAGCAATCTTGTCTGATTGCTTCTCCATTTGAGCCATGAACAACACGAGAGCAGGGATTCACCTTCAGTCAGTCTTCTATCTTCAGCAGTGGATATGAATTTTCATGCTGTGCGCACATGCACTCTGCGTCTCTTCTGGCACAGCAAAACAAACCATAACACAGTGCTCACAAAGCGCAGTCCTTGAAGTGCTTCCTGTAGAAGAGAAGACTGCTGCCTCTCTTTACCTGCTATGTGGTGGACAATGTGTTTGACAGCCCCATCTAGGGGAAAAAATCTGAAATATTACTCAAATCTCAAATATTTAGTTAATCTGCACAGGAACACCTCTGCTTCACTGCTCCTGACCTGCTGGTGCCTTGTCACATCTCCAGATGCTTGTTCTGGTGCCTGCAAAAGGCTCGGATAGGGCTGGGACTGAAGATGTTCCCTGGAGGTGTGAGACTAAGAATGAAGAAGATATGAGGCATTTTGGCTGTTTTCCCCTCTCCCCACTTCTCCTTCTTTTGCTTAATTTTGCAAGCATAGCCCTAATGTTTGGGAACATTTTTTCCAGCTAAAATTGCATTAATTCTTCTGAGCTGTAGATTAATAGCTCCAGTCATTGCAGTCACCCGTCACTACTTGTTCATAGATGGTGAAAGGAAGGGTAGAGGCAGGTAATTGCAGGCATTTGGCATACCTGGGCTTTTCCCAGGCCTGTTTCTTCTCTGTCCTTTTCTCTCTGTGTCCAGTTAAAGCCAAGTCTGCCCTGTTCACTCAACACAGCCTCAATTTTAAGATTATGAAAACAGCAGCAGGCAGAAGGTTTCAAGAAGAGCACCCTTGCGTGCACGCTTGTGTCATGTGTGAGATGACCTGTAATGATTTTGGCTTCTGACAGTGGCTGTCTGCAGTTGTATAGATCAAAGACCATAAAGAAACTGTACCTAAATACACAAGACTGACTGGTAAGTAACACCAACACCTCATGAAAATCAAACTAAAATGTTTGGATTCTTTATTTTTTTGCAAGACTTTTCATTTAAAAGTCAAACATAGAAAACCAGAAGACAGTACATTATATATAGTTTGGGCTGGATCATGAGACTTGGTCAAAAAATTTTACTGAACTGAGGGAAGAAATTCCAAGTTTTATTGTCTCTGCTCAGCTCACTGTCTGGAACACAGCATCCCAACCTCCTCTTTACCTTTTTTTTAACCAAAACTAAGGGGCACTCAAGTCCAAGCGCAGCAAGTTAGTCGCATCAGCAGCCAGAACTGAGCTGGAAAATCAGATTCAAACACCATTTCTGTCAGCTCGACCTTTGTTATTCTTATCTGTTTTGGTGGTTTCAGGTAAGTGCTTTCAACCTACAGATTGTTTCTTGGTTTAGTCGTGCTTTCGCTCCAATCAGTTGATCAAAGGTTTCTAAATGGAAGACTGGCTACAAGTGACCATGACATTTTGTAACAAGTTTCTACCAAGTAACGATTTATGCCAAAGACTTAAAAGCTTTCAGAAACTATTAATTTTTACACAAATATTGGTGTATTTCCTAATAACCTCAGCTAACATGACATGATGAATAACAGGGAACTGAAATCATCAAGGAAGTAAATCTGTTATGGACCCAAACCGTTCATTTTTTTAGTTGAGTTTTGGTCCAGCTACAAAGAAAGTTTTGCTCTGTTGGTTGGGGTTTTTTTGAGTCCCACATAGTCTTCAAAGTAAGACTGTAGGTTCAGTTCTGGGTTTGAAAAGAAATAACAATTCAAATCAGTTTTCAATTTGGGTTTGGGTTTGATTCAAAGCTGTCAAGTATATTCACAGAATGATTAAAACTGTTCCAACAGTTCTGGCCATGAGGAAGGTAAGGCAAACCCAGAGGACATGCAGATCTGGACAAGTACTCTTGCTATTAGCTAAATTTTTCTGTTACCTAAATGCTCTTACAGACCAAAGCCCCATTGTTTTAGGCAGGGCAAGAAACAGGTAGTAAGAAATTACCCTGGCCTAAAAATGTTCCTGTCCACAGACACAAAGCTAGAGGTGAGAAAAAGCTACAAAATGAGAAAAAAGAAGCGATATTGTCTTTCTCCAATGAGGAACTGAGGCACGGAGAGGTGAAGTGACTTGGCAAAGGCAGCGCAGGAAGGCTGGAGCAGAGCTGGGAGGTGCAGCCAAGCGCTGGGAGCCCCTCGCCACAACCGCAGCCTGTCCTTCCTGCCTCTCCCTGCACGCCTTGTGTGGCACCCGCTCAGAGCTCCCCAGAGCAAGACACAACAGTGACCCCAACAGCTCCCCCAGCAGAGGGGAGAAAGAAGCCCCGTTTATTTTTCTTTCTGCTACTTTATCTCACTTCAGTGGGGGCAGTTGAGAATGTCGAGGATAAATGAAAACAACTGTTGGGCATCAGTCCAAGTGGTTAACAAAGAACCCCAAACTCTTTTAAGTCCTACAACTAAAAGGTGCTGGCATAAAAAGAATAGCATTTTTCTTCGTAGAAATCATTTGTTGAACTCTCTCGTTCTGAATAGGATTCCTTGCCTTCTCCCCCTTCTTTTCCCCCAGAATTTGAAAACAAATCACACAAAAATATTATATTCCTCCCTTATATGCTATATTAGATGTTTCCTGAGAAACCCCGTGGTGTTGTCCCTATGTGACATCAGCATAAGGTCCTGCCTTAGATGACATTCATTAGAAACCCAGTATGAGTATCCCCCTTCCCCTTCCAAAATCATACTCTGCAGTTGAGTCATATGTCAGGACAGGTACCTATTTTCATCCTCGGCTGGACAGAAGTTTTCCTGCTTTCTGTGGCTCTGTAGTGTGTCTGAAAGCACCTGTCCACCCTCGACAGGGAGGAATGCAGCACTGGAGAGGGAACATGGGCAGGTTCAGTAAGAAGTTTCTCCTGATAGCATGGTGGAAATTCTTTGGAAAATTAAATAAGAAGCCAAGGGAAAAGGCTGGACTTTTGAAAGGAAATTGCTGATGCAATAAAGCAGAACAGACAACCAGAATATCTTTAGTAACCCAGTAAAGAGGCTGACCTGTGTAACTTGGGCTGTGGAAGAGATTTTGCCTGGAGAGAGAGACTGTGGTTTCTGCTGCACTGGGAGCATATTGGTGCCAGGGTGGGAGCATGCAGGGGAAATTTGGCCTTGAGGCTTTGATGCCTGCAGTGGAGAGATTTTTTAAATGAGCAGGCAGCTGTGAATTCTCTGTCAGTCTGCATGGCAAGGCTGAAGTTGTGTTTGTGCCTTCAATATTCCTTGAGAACAACAGACATTCACCTACCTGTGCTTAGTACAGGTCAGGGGGGGAACCCAGATGTATTATTAGGGTGGGCCAGACCTTGTCATAATATTCTGTAATATAATTGAACCTGGGGTTGAAATCTAACAAGTCAGGTGCCAACACTGATCTTATTGCACTAAAAGGAAAAAAGAACCAAACAGAATGTATGCACAGGGGAAAAGTATATTTTTTTCTTAGTAAAACCTACAAATATTCAGCTCAAAAAATCTGAAAAGCATAAACTGGGGTCTGTCGTTTGGAGGTGACATATTATGGCCTGCAAATACCTTTGCCACCTCCTCCCTGCCTCCCTCTAAAGCTTCCCCTGTCTAGTTACAGCATGGTGAAAGAAAGAGCTAATTTGACATTTCCAATTCCTCCTTTGTTCTGAACTTCTGTGCTGGGAACAGAATCAAGGAAATGGAGATTTCTGGAAAGACTGGGAAGAAGAGAAAATTTACTCCACCTTACTCATATACAACCTTAAAACAGTCTGTAATACCTGGCTCTTCCCAACCCACAGCCACCAGCAGAGACCTCAGTCCCAGGGACAAACTGCCTTTATTCATGTGCACAGCTGATGTGACAATTTATGGAACTGGCTGATCTGGTCTTTGTTCAGGTGGCTGAAGTCCATTCTGTCCAGGCCATCCAGTTTATTTCTTTTGTTAGCTGTTTAAAAGTGAAGCCAAATGCCCCTGAAAATGTTAATTCAGCCACTTCCTACAACAGTTTTTGCAGTTTCAGTTCATTATGTTCATTGGCCTTTTCAAGCCAAAACTCTTGTTCTTTTCTTACTGCATAGGAAAGTCTCACACTGCAGATTGAAATAAGTCATCATCTGGACACATCTGCCTCTGCTGCCAGCAAAGCCCTAACTGGGTAGGTCAAAAAGTCCTCCAAAACTGCAGGCTTGTTCCCTCCTGGGTGCCAGGCAGTACTTGCACTAGAAGGATGAAGTGGTGAAAGAGCAAAAAAACTCTAAAATCTTCATGAGGTCAGAGGTTCATTGTGGAAATTCTTAGCACAGGAGAGTGGTCCACATCCAGGACTCCCTTGGAGGCCTTGGGGAATCAGTAGATGCCTCCTGTAAAGCAGGCATTTCTTCTCTGCAGTCCTGGAGCTGCCTGTTGTGGCTGTGCCGATGCAGAGGTCTGGTAAGGTGCAAATGTGAGAAGGGGCTGAGGAAAGTGCAGCCAGAAGCTCATCTGGCAGTCCTGAAGAAGGCAGGATGTACTGTCAGCTGCAAAAATAGAATCACGGGCCCCTTGAATTTCTCAGGCTTGGGAGAAATGTGAGATTTAATACATCTTTCTATCCTTTACTCATCCATAAGGCAGCAGCGACACCAGCCAAACTAACTCCTCACCAGCAAGTTGGGAAAATAAACCCATTTTCATCATCATTTATGAAATGCTTGGATTCCTTTGTGATAAATGACATAGAAGAGGCCACAAGGAAATGAATAATTCCAACTTCAGAAGAGAGTTTGAGTAGTGTGCTGAAAAGAGATGACCTTGGAACCACATGTTGATCGTGGATGTTAAAGTAAAATATTCAGCATCTCCCTATTAAATTATGCACTCCTCACAGGCTATTACATGAGGCAAAGATGTCACCAAAACCAAAACCAAGCAAAACCCAAATGAATAAGGATATCTTTCAGACACTGGCAATTCTATAGCTACCAGAATATCCTTCTTCGGATTTTCTGGACTGGCATATATCTAAGCAGGAGATAGTGAATGGTGTCAGAAAAAAACCCCATGTGAAGATTTATATGATAATATTGTCAGTGTAGTAAAGCCTTGAAGTAGCATATCTCTTGCTGTCATCTTTGTTCAAACCAAGAATATCTCATATGGGTCTGAGTGGTTCTTCCCACTCTGCCATGCTGGAGGAAGGAAAAGAAAAAGCAGCAAAATCAGCTGGCCTGATTTCCCCTTCTGATTTCACTTTCTGATTTCTCAGACCGCAGTAATTCCACCACAGTGAGCAAGATCAGAATTAGTCTCTAAATATTTATGTAGAACTCCTTGAGGATGACAGAAAGGAAAAACTGGGGATGTGCTGAAACATTGCTGCAGGCACATTCAGCAGTTATTAAAAAGAATTCACTTCCATGCAAATTGTATTTCATCAGCTAATTAAGAAGGTATTTATCCTCTGCTTTAATTAATATCTTGTATCTTCCTTCCGAAATACTTAATCACAGAATGAAATCATCACAGAAATATTGCCCTGAAGTTAGTATCAGCATTTCGTATCTCAGAAAATCTGACATGTGTGTATATGCATACATATATATATACATATGTATATATGCGTTTGTGTGTATTTTAATAGCAGTAATTATAAACTACTCTGCCAACTTACAGAGCTGTTTTACATTTTTGGCTTGCTGCCAGGCTCTTTTTTTCCCAATGCCTGATGAATAGCAACTGTTGTGTACTCTAGATCTGTGCTGCATTTAAGCAATATCCCCAAAGAAATCGGCCTCCTTAGCTGTTAAGCAAAACCTTGTTAGGCAGCGCCTGGGGCGATTGACAAAACCTATTTGTTAACTAAAAACTGTAATCAGTGGTTTGTGTATCAGCAGCATAATACTCTCAGTAAGGCTACAATATAATGGATGGAAAATCGGTTATTTCCTGAGCATCAACAACCAATTTTCCACCAGTTAGGCTAGAGATGGATATCCCAGAGGTATGTAGGAGTCAGAATTAACTGGTGCCAGCTTAAGCATGGGAAAGATACTAGCAAAGCATATGGGAGTGGGCTTTCTAAACAAACAGGATAAGCCATGCTGGAATATATTTATTGCCACCTGTCTTTCAAGTTTAAGTTACAAATCTTGCTGGACTATTGATGTTGCATTGAAATGGAACGCATTTTCTGGGAGAAGGCGTAGTCCCCATCATTTGTAATATCTCAATCCAGACTGTTTACAAAGGTGTTAAACAGAAGTTATGGGCTTGTGGGAGGTGCTGCAGAAACTTTACCACAAAAGAGAACAGCTTGAGGATAATAATCCTATCCGGGCTTAAAAAAAATCTATGACATTTTGAGATGAAGCCTCAATTCCTTAATCAAACCTCACTCTTGCCATTAAATCAGTAGGCAACGTTCAGTCTGTTCTGAGCATCACTACCATGACTGTTGTCTTCCCATTCATCTTGGGATGAATTCCTCACCCAGAATCCTTGATTCAGCTCAGCTAATCCATTAATAAAAATAAAAACAAACACCAGCAGGATGTAGCTTATCAGTTATTCCTGAAATGTTCTTATCTCTTCTAGAGTTTCTCACTGGGAAATAATGTGCAGACTTTTTCCCTCTCCCTTTCGATCAAAGCTGTGGTGGAGTGCTCCACAACTGCTAAACTTCAAACCAACAGCCATAAGCCTAACTGGAACAATTCACTCACTGCAGCACCCTTAGAGATTTTGGAGATTTTTGGAGTTTCCCTTATGAGTCAAGAGCTGGAAAGCGAGGTCCCAGAGGCAAACGACTGCACGTGTCATCAGCCAATAGCACAGAGAGGTCACAGGACCCAGGCTTCCAGCCCTTAAGTGTGTGTGGGAAATCTCACTGTGTTAACAATTCCCTTCTTTATTTCTCTTCTTAACATGGTACATTATTTGAACATTATTAAGTGAACCCTCTGTTAGAGAGCATGACAAATCCCCAACTAAGTGGAAGCATGATGCCGCTGGACTGAGTGGCCTGTGGATCTTGCTGCCCTAAAGAGAATGATTGCAATTCCTTGTGACATTTTTCACTGACAAACTGGATTAGTGGGCAGGCATGTGCTGGGACTGTAAATTACAACTTATCTCAGAAAGTTTTAACTTTATGCCTTTACATGCCTAAGAAGTAATTTTTAAAGGCAGCTTTAGCCTTTATGAGTCCCTATGGATCTCTGCACAAATCTGTAGCTGCAAAGACTGTCCAGGCTTTTTGATGAGGGCCTGGGAGTTCAGACGGGACAAGAGGAATCATGACTTGGTTTCTGTTCCTGAGAGTGCCACCAACTCTCATCGTGTCACTAAAGCTCTCCAGGCTCCAACTTTTCCTATAAAACAGGTATAGAAAGATCTGGAGTATTTTAACATTTTGTTAATAGTTAGAGAAAGGCTTGGGTAAATGGCATCACCAGGAAGTGTTTCAGATCAGTGCTGAGTTAAGGAACACTGGTGTCTACACCTTTGTCTCCCTAGGCTTGTGACTGAAAATAACACAATAAAGGGCTCACAATCCTGGTGGGATTGCTGTGAGGTCTGATGCAAGGAAACTCAGGGGTCCCTACTGCCTAATCCACCCACGTCCATGCCTTGACCCTCTTCTTCCTGCCCTTCAGAGCTCAGTCCATGGTGTCCTCTGGTCAGTGGACCTACACCTTTAATGCTGACTAAACAGGTAAGAAATCTGTGCTTCTAATTCTGTGCCCATTAGTTCAATTTTCAGTCAATACAATCACGTTTGCTGTAATTGCCACATTTTGGAATTGGTATTTATTACACAGAAACAGTCAGAACGGTGAGAGATTCATTTTCTTGCCTAGGACAGATGGGAACTATCCAAACATTTTCATCTGCCAAACTTAGTATAAAAATATGAGAATAAGACCAAGAATAAGACTTCATAGGATTTATCCTGAGGAGACATAGTGACAGATCACCAACAAAAGCCCATGACCTCCCAGCCCTGAAACAATAGAGTGCTTTAGATATTTTAAAGGCTTTCTTGATTTGTTCAGGAGTCTTTCCAGATTTGACTCAGTTCTTGTATTTTCTGATCTGCTTCACCCGATCAGTGCTCTCATTAAGCAGTGGAGGCGGATGCTGCCGGGAATTTTAGTAGGAGCTTGGGATAAGGCAGACATTGATTGTTTTGCTCTTCCTTTTTCAATCACTGAAATGACATTCAGGTTCCAGGGAAGAACAGATGTGGACATCCAACCATGTGATTAGATGGGCCGAAGCAGAATCTGCATGTGTATACAGAATATATCTGCAGGCTGGGCTGTGATTTACTGTGAGGCTTAAAAATGCTTTAAAGACTTCTAAGCACAGGAAGAAATATGCTGTTAGTAAAGCTTCTGTGTTATCAGCCCAGCTAAATAATGATGTGCAATGTGTCATGTGCAAAGAATATATTAATGCTTGGATAAATATTTTCCTAATGTCTGCTTGGTTGATATCTCCTTGGCATATAACCAGGGGATAGTAAATAACACTCACGACTCTGTTTACTTAAGGTCTGTTTTTTCTCTTGTCTTTTACGTTGGCAATAATTTTGGGGGCTTCAGGGAAGGAAAAGGCAGAGGGAACCAGAGCCTTGTAAAATGTTTGTTTTCCTTACAAATTTCACAAGAAATAAACTGTTTATGCTTCAGTGTTTCACTGCCATGGAAATGTTAGATGATTTTGTGTGACTGTCAAAGTGTTTAATGTGTAGCCAAGCAGTAGCATTATAGAGAGTGGGAGGGGAAGAAAAGGAGAAACAGGAGGAACACAATGAAAAAAAAATGAGTCCACTTTACCTCGTAGTTTCTAGCACGTTATTTTCCCTTGCTTGTGGGCATGACTTAATGCTGGTTACTCCCCTTGGCTGCAAACTGCGTTCATTTTAATCATCTGTTTTGACAGCTTCTTTCCCCTTCAGGCTCATCTCTAATTGAATTTGTCATGCAATCTCACCTCCCCTGAAATTGTTTGTGCGGGAGGGAACCTGGGAGGCAGCTGGACCCAGGCTGGTTTCTGTAGCGTTACCTGCAGAAATCAGCCTGTTCCAGTCCTGCCTTTGGAGCTGAGAGGTCTGGCATTGTCTGCTATCCCACAGACGTGGCAGTCATATTCCAGATCTAATAATCTGATGCCTTCACACAGGGCTTAGTGAACTTCCAGTTCAGATCCCTACCAACTCCTGCCCTTCTCTGCTGTCTTCCATGTCACGGGGTAGACATACTCATGAAGAACTATTCACTTTGAGATTAAATTTCTCCCTACAACCCCAAGAGTGCAGCTCCCCAGCTAAATTCTGTCCTTTCTGAGTTCCTTGTACATTGAGGGGTGTTGGTAGATTGACCAGAGTGGATTTAGAGCCCCCTAGGCAAAGATGCAGCCTTGAAAAACTTCAATTTTCGGGGATACAGACATCACAGAATTTGGCATTTGGTGTTTAGTGAGGCTGTGATTTGTCCTAGTGGTTGAGACGGAGCTTAAGAATAGCACTTCTTAATTTTTCTCCGTCCAAATGTCTTCAAACCTATCTGTCTCAAATTTTGTGTTTTTATTCTTAACAAAGGAAAAGAACACTTTTTAAAAAAACAACCCAAAGGCAAGTTCCCATGCAGGTACACATTTTCTGTAGATAGGAGCTGGCTACCTTTTTCTCTCTGATTCTTCAATTTCAAAATGAAATCCTTCTCATACCCAAAACAAAGTGTTGGGTTTTTATAACGTTTCTGTAATTGAATTCATTTGAGCAGTTCCAGCCTGCAAGCCCAGGACGACAGTGTCAGGCATGGAAGGAGACACACACATTTACATAAGAACACTTGTCTTGTTCCTTAGCATAAGTGGAGCCATCATGTTGTCTACATCTACTCAAAAGTGCTGTGTCAACATGTCCCTGCAACAAAAGTGTTCATTGTGTCCAGATAACACATGTCACGTGTTTGACACACCAGCCTGTTATCTCAGCTGGCCAAACACTGAAGATAAACAGTGTCATGGAAGTGCACACGTGCCTTAGACAAGGTTTGTGATCAACTCAAATTTACAACCTTTATATCTGACTGCAGCATAAACAAAAATATGACAGACTTATATTGTCTACATTTGAAAGATAACCTGTAGGAGAAGTTGCATTATAAAATCACAAGTGTTACACTTCGGAAGTCAGAACATTTCCCTGCAGAATCTACAAAATTTCCTCTCTCTCCCTACCAGGGGCCTAAGTGCAACAGAGATACTTGCTAGTATTTTAACTAAATGCTGATTGAGTATTCGTTTTGCTTTCTAAAGGCATACACTTTCTAAAGTGTATGTCTAAAATTCATCAAAGCCTATGTATTCCACCTTTTTTTTTCATTAGACTCTTTGACCGGCAAATTTCTTCCCCCCCTCTTTGGCCTCTCCTCAGAAATAACTCCTTTTTTTCCTTGCTTATTTTGTGTATTTTTCCAATGTGTATTGTCAGAATAGAAAGGAAATACTTTGAACCCTCCAAAAGTCTTCTGTTACACTGGTGAATCACAGAATTCAGTGGTGGGCTAAAGAGGTTACTATTCCTACACAGTGCAATCTGGAGTAGATGAAAAAAAATCAAACTTCTTATAGCAATGCCATTATAAAGTGAATAAATATTTCCAGATTCCAATTTGATATATTATTTTCTTTCTTTCTTATATGCAGATGATGTGAGGGTCTTGTAAATAAAGGATATAATGTCAGGAAGATGGAGGTAGGAAATGAAGATTAGTTTCCTTTTCTTCTATCTTCACCTCCCAGGGAGAAGTTAATTTTGGCTGTGTTCAGTCTGAGTTCACAGAAGGGAGAACACAAAAAACTTAACTTCTTCTGTAAGTCCATTGCCAAATTAAATGGAAAGAAGAAGCAAAAATAATAATAATAAAGATCATATTCGGATCGGGGGGAAAAAGCTAATATCCTCTCCAGATTTCAGCTCTCACCCCTTTGGCATCTGTATTTGCCAGTTCATTAGGAAACATCTCAGTATTTTGGTCTAATTTAAGTGGACAGATGCTGTTTTTCCAAAAAACGAAGTGGTATGAGAAAAGCCTGTCAGATTTAGTTTGGCATTTTTCTTTTGTTACATTTTATGTTTATGGGCCACTTTTTTCTTCCCACAAATAAACTCTCTAAGATAGTCATGAGTCCCTTGGCAGCAAGGAAACAGAAATCCTGCTTGTAGGCATATGCCCTGCTCTGCAGTCTCAGAAAGCTTTGCCAGTGTCCAGGTTTGGCAGATCCATGTTACCTATATCTTTTACATGCTGGCAGCAGTCCTTTCCATTTAGGATAAACTGAGTGCTGAATAGGCATAAATATTTGGGCTTAACCGAGATACAGCACGGGAAGGCAAGGCCAGATGATATTATATGTACACCGTGGTGCAAAGCATCTGAAGCCAAAGAGGTCTTGTAGTTGTACCTGGCAAGAAGTCCAGCAGAAAGCCAGCCAACCCCCTCTGAAGGCCCAGCCTCATTCCCCACGTCTTCCTGGCCCACTTGCAGGAAACTCTGGGTGAGGTTTATGGACTCGGTTTTGCTACAGGTCAACCAAGAGGCTTGTAAGTCCCTCATGGGCTTGAAATCCAGCAGAGCAGGACTGGATCTGGTTCCCATGACTCTGCTTATTGGCTGTTCTGAAAATTAAGTCCAGAGTATCCAGAGCAGAGTAAGCAATCAATGTATCTGAGCTGATGTCTAGCCTGGATAAATATTCGCTCAGCCCTGCCAGCTCCAGAACTTGGATAGCCCTGAATCCAGGTGGAAACCAAACAGGATTTCCTCACGCAGAGGGGCACACTGAGCACCAGTCTGAATCCCACATCACTGCTGTATTTAATTACCCCCAAAGTCACTCCACATCTATCTATTCCTTGTCACTTTGATTCAGTCTCCCCACTAATACTTACCCTGTGCCGGAACATTCCCCGCTGGAATCACTGGTTTGCATTAGCCGGCTGCTGGAGTGTAACGGCCCAGCCTAAAGCCCATCAAAATCAACCCGTGGATTCCCAGGGGCTCTCAAAAATGTGCAGACATCATCTGGCAACTCACAGCCCTAAAAGGCCACCTCGGAAATCAGTGGAGCCAGGCATTTCTTGCTGGGACAGAGGCGAGGTGGTGCTCTGGTGCCAGTGAGGAGCAGCGTATTCCAGCCAGTGTGGGCAGGAGCAGAGCTCTGTCCAGCACATGGGGTGTCATTCCAGCAGTTCTCTCTCTGTGTGTGCCCAGAACTGGACATACGAAGCCAAAGTAAAGGCAGAGCACATGCTGTGGGGTGTGATGAGGTGATTTGGAGCAAATAAAGCTTAATTAGCGCACAGCGACCCTTAACAGTAATTTCCTGGATGATGAAATATCCACCACTAGTGATCAAAACATACCACTTAATCACATAGCATTTTTCTTGGAAACATGCATTTACTTTGGGCTTTCATGTTTCTTTCTTTCCTCAGGGAAAGGGTAAAACATCTCTCACACAGATTTGATGCTGAAGTCCCCTTTCTGCTCTCAGTTCTCATGGCCAGAACTGCTTTTTCCTCTCTGTCTGATTTTCAGGTTTGACTCTGAGTTTTCCAGTGTTGAGGGCAGAGAAAATGACTCAACTCTAGCTCATTGATAAGAACTATTTGAGCATCTGGAAAGCGTGCTCTGTTCTTCAGGGCATCTGTCTGAGGGACCGTGTGGGACTCCTCTAGAGGGGGACTCTGTCCTGACACTGTGTTCTCTGATGTCTCTAATTAGATGTGACCTCAAGGTTTCTTCGAATTGGGCCACTTGCACTCCTCTCAGGAGACAGATGTTGTCTCAGGTACATAGGAGTTGAGATTGCACTGAAAGTATTCTCCCAGGATGCTGCTCTCTTTTCTGCCCTGATTCAGTGAGATGTAGGAACATAATATGCACAGGACTTCTCCTATGTGTCCAGTTTTGTTGATTTTGGCCCATGTATTCAGAAGTTGTAAGGAGTGGGATGGAGTAATAGAAAAAAAGGCTGTATGGAATCATTAAAACTCCAGCTGCAAAATAATGTTAATTGGCTGGTCCCTTACTGCCATAAGAGTTGGGGTTTCTATTAGCAAATTAAATCCACTCCCAGCTGAGATACACCACAGATGAGATTCAGCCACAGCTCTGCTCTCTCTCCCTTGAAAGCTTTTTGAATATTGCTCTTTTCATTTCCCTTGCTGACAGGCCCTCGCACGACAAGGGCTGCAACTGCAGAAGACGCTGCAAGAGCCCGCTGACAGGTGATTAACAGCTCCTGGATGCTGTGAGCCTGACCACACTTCTGACCACGGGAGCAGTTAAACAAATTATCAGCAGAGCATTTTGTGGTTAACTCACCCTTTTCTCTAAATGAGTCTGCTAAATGGCATTCCCTGGCCTGGCACCCCTACACACTTGTGTGCTGAGACACACTGTTTCTTGTGTCTAACAGACTCCTTAAATCACAACAACAACAAAGGCGAAACTGGAAGGCAGAAAGAAATCTGGGCTCCTAGGAAAATGAATAACAAAAACTGAATAAAAGAGTGCATTTTAGCAAACTAGTTCTTTGGAGTGTCTTTCAGCCAGGTGAGGGACCTGGAAATGTTTTTGTCTCATTTATTCTAGGGCAGTCTTTAGCCAGAGCTTTCTATCATAGCCAGTACTCTTCTCTCCATCCCAACCAGTGCCTGCGAGAGTAGAGTAAGTCCCTGACGTTTTGGAGGGCTCAGAAGTCAGAATCCAAGAAATTAGCTGAGATTCTAATCATGGGCAGCAATTGTGGAAACACTTTCCTTTGCTACTTGTCCAAAGTCTTTGTTGAAACTGATCCACAGGATGAAGGGAAAGGGAGATCACATTGCGAGTCTGGATGGAGAAAAATCCTGTGAGCACTGTGAGGTGTTGACTGTATGGGAAAAGGAAGGAGAGATCCATTTAACCCCCTCTAGAGTCACTGTGGGCTTTGTAGGGTGGTGAGTCAGAGGGCCTCACACTAAGGCACTGAAGCAGGATTCCATCACAAACAAGTCACTGCTCTGATTGGTAAAGGACACAGATGAAACAGGGCAGTAGCACATATAGACCTACAGCAGTATGGAGACAGATTATTTTCTACTTTGGACACCTCCCTGGTGTATCTTATTCACTCAAACTCATATTTGATCAACAAAACTAGAGGTGGAAGAGAGCTGAGGATATTGCACACCGTGGTGTGGTTCATGTGATCTTGTGGACATCATCTCCAGGACTGTGGAGAGGCTTTGGGTTCTTGCACCTGGATATCTATGACCAAGAGCTTAGTGTCCTCAAGAATGGGGAATTTAGGGCTAATCTCGGTCCTTGCCCTTCATTTAGAGGTGTCTGGAAATAAATACACAAGGATGAAAGACACAGAAATACCCTTCTAGCTTTAGTCTTTTAGTTAAGAATATATGGTGATGTTTCAGGAGATTCCTGTTGTATAATGTGTTTTAAAGCCAGTTCTTAGGAAGCTGTAATGATCCAAGGTAGAAGCAGCTCTTATCCCACCTCTACTGAAGATCCAAGAAATATTCGAGAAGCCAAGAACTCCAGGACTGCCCACTCATTTGTACTCCTCTCCACACATCCTTGGGCTTGTCTTTTCCTGAAACTGATGGGGGAAGACAATATTCCAGAGATCATCAGATCATGTCATGAGGAACGTGCCGAGTGACACCTGATTGTTTTGGGTTTGAGGAGACAGGAGTTACCAGAGGAGATTAAAAGTTGTAATAACTCAAGTAGTGTGTGCCCTTCAATCGTAGCCTCTCCTCTTTTGTCTTTCCTCCCCTTTTGTAGTCAATGGTATCTTGTAGGCAAGGAATCAGTCATGACAATGAATTCAACAGCTCCCCAAGGAATAAGAGCAGATGGTTCCACACCTTTACAGAGTGAATTGTTTAAGTGAGAGATGAGTCCTTAAGTGATGAGAGGTTTTCAGCTCCAGTAGCTCACTGAGGTGTGCACAGAGAGCTCACAGAGTGAGGTCTTGCCATGCTTACAGGATGGTGTTTGCAGTGAAAACTGTTATGTGAACCTGGCTTTTTTTCCTTACAGTGAGTTAGAAGCACGTGGCTGTGCAAAGTCCAACCCTGAAGTGCTTTTTCACTTTGAAGACTTCAGGATACAATGCCTTCTTTTTTTCTCCTTGATGCATGACTGAGAAGTTAGGTCTGCTCACAACCTGGCCTGGCCCCTGAATACTTAACCCTGCTGAAAATACTGGCTATGTTTTTTCAGAATTGAGAGGGAGGAAGAAATCAAAGCCATTGTCATATTCAGGCTCTTCTGAGCCTCTTCTGCTGTGTCCTGACATTTTCATTTCAGAGAAAGAGTGTTATGCCTTCTGTATGTCTTCAGATAAAGCAAAAAATGCGATTTTTGAAAACATGCGGTGGGATATGCAATTTCTAGAACAGTTCACATAGCGTTTTCTTTAAACAGCATTTATTAATATTTCACTGAGCAGCTTTTTTTTGAGGGGGGGGAAAAAAAAGGATTAAAATTGAGAAAACTTATCCTGGGGAGAAGCTGCAAGTAACTTTTGTTGCTTTTTCTGAAACAGTAGCAGATCCTGCTTCAGGCGTAATGACAGTGAGTGTTTCTTACTGAGAACAGCTCTGCCAGAGGCTGACAAGAGTTTTTTGAGAGAAATTTTACAAGGGCCCTTAATTGCCAAAATGAACCTTGACCAATCCGAGGGCTCCATTCCTGAGACAGGAAGGGTAACAACCCTTCATTTGCCCCATAACCCCTAAAGTCGAATGATTGCTCTCTCCAGGCCATTGCAAAATTCCACTGGTGGTATTTTAATAAAATAGATACCTTTTTTTTTTTCTGATGGTGTTTTTTTTAATGTGTTTAAATGAAGAATAAAGTGCAAATGTATAATTACTACCACGTTTTCTTAGTAAATGCTTTTTAAAGCAAAAAATCATGTTGAGAAGTCTAAGATTTTTATTTGAGTTTTCCTGCCCTCTGATATGTTGTCATGACTCTTGTTTTCACTATGTGGAAGCCATGGGTTAGTTTTGCCAAGAAAACTTTACATGTTCATTTTTCTCTATACAGCAGTCAGAGCAGGTTTCTGTGATTTTGCTTGCTTTTGCAGAGAGATTTGTTAGCAAAACCATCTCTGTGTACTATAGAATGACCATGAACAAACAGCATTTCTGGATTAAACACTTGTTGCTTTCAAATCAGCCACAGAAAGATGAGGTCATTTGCAGGTGAGCCAGACCTGCACAAAAAATGACCTATTTTCTCCCCAGTAGCCACAAGGAGAAATTAGGACAGGGAAGGAGAGAACTGGATTTTGTCAGGCCAAATCGTAGTGGTTTGGGCCATTTGGTGAAAGAAAAGTAAAATCAGTCAGTTTGAGCACCTCTATTTCGCTTTCAGGTTTTTTAGCTCTGAAGATAATGACAACAATTTTCAAAGAACAATACCAGAACTGGCAGAGCAGACTTCAAAAATGCATCAATACAGAGGGAGGAAACCAACCTGCATGGCTGCTTCAGTTCATAATCATGTGTTGGAGAGACAGCATGATTTAAGTTTTTCTCAAGATTTGAAAGCTGAGCCTCCTTCAAAAGAAGGTGAAAACTTTCTACGTTGCCCCCTTCCCTGAGTATGCACATTCAACAAGAGTTTGGACAGCAGCTTTTGTAGCACTTCATGATGGGCTTCTTTCTCTACTTCAAGTCCTGAAACCAATAAAAAGCAAACCCTGAGGGCAAGGAGCAATTTAGAGGTGATCAGGCTCTCTGCAGACTCAGGGTTCCATTACTGCCTTATCTATTGTAGGTATTTCCTACTGTGTAAGTGCTATATCAAACACTTTAAACTCCAGGATAGATGTAAGCAAACATGCAATGTCTGTGACAACAGAGATTATGCCTTCCTTTTCAAAGAGTATTTTCCTAAGTTATTAGTTAGGGCCCTAGGTGCCTCACTTTAGTGTATTCAAGCCACTTGTTCCTGAGGATCTGAGACAATGAGTTTCTAAAGGAACTCTTAAGAGGCCTTTATGTTTTCAGCCATTTCTCTTACCTCCCCCTCTTACCTTACCTACAATCACAGAGAATTCTGGGAAGCACCGATTTATATTCTTTATGTCAGGAGCTTGTGCTTCAGCTCCAACACTGCCCTTGATTCCTTGTGACCTGGAGATCTGCTCTGCTCAGTGCTTGAGTTTCCTCATTTGTGGATAATTAATAATGAAAGTCCTTCCTGGCACTGTGGGACCAGTCAGGTTCATGCTGGTGTGCTTTCCAAAGGATGTTCTCTGAGGTCATGGCCCCTTCACAGTTCTTCTACTCACACACTAAACTAAACATTTTTTGGAGAGTTGAGTCCTTATGATAGAAGATCCTGAATTGCAATACCAGATAAAACAGGAGCTACAGCAGGGGAGTTTGCCTGCCCCACACAGTTCAGGTTCATCCATATTACATTCCCAATCCCTTTTTATGCACAGTGAGACCATGGGCAAAAGTTTTTTCATTTGGCCACTCTCTGTTCAGCAATCCACAGCCCCAGGAATGCTTGTGTTTATGTTTGACTGCAGCAGATTAGGGTCTTGTTACAGATCATTGGCCAATCTCTTTTCCCAGATATGTTTTCTAGAAATTTTCTTCCTCTCCTCAGCCCTAACACCCTCAAAACCTTTGCAAAATGCTACTTTTTTTGCCTTTGGTAATCTTGGTTTCAGATTCCTTTTGCCAGCTAAAGGATTTCTGGGCAAGTTGACAGACATAACATCTCCTTCTTTTAAAACAGTCCATACACTGGAGAGATGAGCTGGGATCTATGTTTGTCTTAACTCAAATTGCAGAGCTGCCACTCAAGCTGGGAAGATCTTCCTCTCTTGGCTTTTTCTGAAAATAAAGACCCCCTGCTTTCACCTCTGTGCAGGTTGCTTTAAAGTTGCTTCTGCATTTGTCAGAATCTATATTGGATGTGTGAGAGAGTATTACCATAAGAAGGGACTTTTGTAAAACATACTGATGGCAAAGAAGTAAAAAAATAATTTAGAATCTTTTATAGGCCTTGAGTCAGGAGTGCTGCCTGTGTGGGTGACTTGATCTGAGTTAACATGTGTGTTATTTTGCAACCACAAAGAGATTTTTTTCCTTTTGGGGCAAGTCAAAGTAGCATGAAAGGCCTGGTAGATACTTGCATGTGACTGTGCATGAAGCATTTCTTAGAAGTCTCAATGCTTTAAGGAAAATAGCACCAGGGATGGAATACCAGAAGCGCCTTGTTTCCACTTACTGTAAATGATCATAAATTCTACTGCTACTTTATTGTGGTGGCTGTAGTTCTTGGAAGAGTAAAAGGGGTGGGAAACCAGTTCCCAGTCAGTTTTATAAAGTACAAGGTTGCTTGTATTGGTACCAAGTCCAAAGTGCAATATTTCAACTATGAATGATTGGATGTTTTCCCAGATTCCCATAAAGTCATTAAACACACTGTAAAGGGTCACCCTTAACATAACCAAAAGATTGGTACAAGCAGGACTGGAGCAGATTGTCAAGAGAGTCCTGCTTTTCCAGGAGGTGGATTCGCACTGAACTGTGCGGCCTTGGAGGTTGCCCTGACTGGGAAAATGGGCCTTGTAAAGCCAACTCTGATCATGTCTCATTTACAGCTCGCTCTGGCCAGTCCAGATACATCTCATAAAAGGAGCAGCCAAGAGCCAAGAGCTCTTCCATCCCTAGGGAACTCATCTCATGTGGAACTTCCCTTTGGAGAAATCTTCCCTTAAGTAAGATCCAATCTTGGACCAAATCGCAGTAATCTTCCAAAACTGAGAAAACAGCAACTCTCACAGTTATTTTTTTAATGCTTTTGTGGCAAAGTTTCATCTAAAAGAATGAGGATGATGCCCAGAGCATCTACATATGTTATTTTAGACCTCTCCACAGAAGCAGCAGAGAATTGTGTTGTCACCTCTGTTTATTGAACCATTCTGCAGAATTTGATAGCTGTAATGTGATTTTTCTATTACTCTGTATGACTGTTCTGCAGCTAGTGGGGAAATCATTATTTTATAGCACACTCTGGTAGAAGGTGAGAGCCCACCGCTGGCAACAGCTGGAGGTGTTCGGCCTGCAAAAACACTGCTTCCACTGGAGGAGTCCTCCAAGAAAAACTGAGGAGGGGACTTCAGCCAGCAGAGACACAGCTAAGCACTGGGATGTGCATAGCAGCTCAGCAGACAGCTGAAGTTTCAGCTTCCTGATCGGCCTCTCCAGTGGAGGATCTCCCTCAGTGCCTTGGCGGTCCAAGCATGCTGCCTCAGCACAACGCTTGGCTTCCAGTGGCGTGGGAAGGAAAAGAGGACATTGGGAAGCAGCTCTTGTTTTTTCTCATAGCACACACAACATGGACACTGGAGAAACACAGGTCACCTCGCAGATTTAAATACTCACAAAGAGTTTGTTTTCTCAGGAAATACTAAGTCTAGGATGGAACATAAACTTTTTAAATTTGGCTTTTGACATCTGCTGTAGAAGCAGCTCATTATGAAGCTGGCAACAAGATGCCCTTCCAAACTAAAGCAGGAAATATATTGGTTCATCTGTGACACACAAAAGACCTATGCAGCCCATTTCACACTTGCTTAGGCAGGAACAGACATGGAACCAGAGACTGGATACAGGACTGAACTTTTCACAGTCCTGGGTGTGTTTGGGTAAAGGCTTTGGCTCAGTTTGTTGTGCCAAAATACAAGCAGGCCATGAATCTGAATTTTCCCAAAGTTCAAATGCAGCCGTATTCAGACTCCTTAGACTCTTGCTTATTTGGCATGTTGTGACATTTACACACACACACAGGGACTCATTTAAACCATCCAAGTCAAATCCTCCTACAGCCACAAACGCATAAAATTTGAATGCTTTTTTTTCAGACAGTTTGGCTGAAATTAGACCTTTTTTACAGTAATAAATAACAGAATAATTATTTTTACTTCCTACACAGGAACTCAAATGTTTGATTCATTTTTCTCTTTTTGGCAGAGCTGATAGTTCTGAAATAGTTTTCCCTGGCATCTCAGCAATAACAGTTCCCATTAACCCTGAAGACTCCTGGTGACCTAAACTCAACTTCAGGATATTTAATTTCTCCTTCTCTCTCCTACCCACACGGGAATGTGAGATTAAACATAACACAGCACAGTAGTGATTAGGCCCTAACTTTTCACTGTCTCTAGCATCTATGCATTGACTTGAGATACTTCACATCTGTCTTTACATAGAAATATGTTTGTTTTTTACTTGGATATAATTTTTTGTAGAATCTGAGGGTTTTTAATATTTATCTAGGATTTCCTTACCCAACAGGAAGAGCAGAGAGCTAGTAAGTTTTGCTCAGAGGAAATAAACTGATCATAACTCCACTGCACCTGAAAATCCAAACCCTTTCTGGAGCCCACAGCTCCGTGCTTCCTGGAAGCTCTGGACTAACTGTGCCCACAGTGAACAGAAGGTTCTTCAGTGAGCAGTAAGCCATGTGCAAATCAAAGATGTTGGTGTTAAGAGCCTGCACAGAGTGGCTGTACAGCTTGATGCTTCCCAGAAACCTCAGAGAGAGAGTGTGTGTGCAGCACATACTTCTGCCTGGGAAGTGCCAGGTTCCACTCACCACTGGCAGATGCTGGGGTTTAATGAGAACTACTGTGCTGACAGATCTTTGGCTGCTTCCATTACATGGGAATGGTAAAGACATGATTGTTCTCGCTGGTGTGACTAGACCCACATGCTTGCCTGTCCTGGCCTGTCCCAAGCCACTCAGGTTTGGTGGCCCGTGTGGCACACGCTTATCTCATTGTGTATCTGAACTGGTTCAACCGTCACCAAACAAACCCAACCCACGCACAGCCTAATCTCTCAACCTCTGACCAGCTCCATTGTTCAGGCACCTAAAGTGATACAGCAATTCCCTTCTGGGGATATTTATATATGGCATAAAGATGTTGAAGAGTAGACTTGTTACTTTAGCCTCTCTTTAATAATTTGTGAAGAGCTCAGAAACTGGGGAGCTCCATGTGTTATATGGCATAAAGAAGTAGAAGAGTAGACTTTTGTTAATTTAGTCTCTTTTAAATAATTCGTGAAGAGCTCAGAAATTGGGGAGCTCCATGTGGAAGACAGTGGGGTGAGACATAACACTGCAGGCTTTTCCCAATTAATGTATATCACAATAGTGATGATACCAGCTTAGAACTGCAGAAAACAACAAGAAGCAGAATAAAATGCTGGGATAATGTTTGGAATATCTTTGATATCTCCACATTTCTGGTGTAGAACTCTTGAATCTGTTTGACTCTCATTCTACCAGCAAATTGTTCCAGTTTCTGTGGTCTGGAATGATTAGAAAGCAAAGGATCTTCTTCATGCTGGAGAACATCCCTCTTCCCACTGCACAATAATGTACAGCAGGGTAGGTATTTAGCTAAATTATTCTTCCACCCATGACTGTGTTTTCTCAGTTCTCATCCTGTCAGCCAACACAGTCCGTCTCCTACATTAATCTTTCCAGTCTGAACATTTTTTCTTAAACTGTAGACACCTTTCATGTGTCCTTTCAAGTGCTCTAGAGAAGTTGTTTGGAATGAGGCAATAGCAGGCACGTGTTCCCTGGGACAAGTCAGACCTGTAGATGCAGATCCTTGCAGAGAAGACAAAGAGGCAAGGAAGTCTGAGGGGGAAAAATCACTGATACTGGTACCTTTAGCTTTGTCTGGACTTAGATATATTGACACCAACTGCTGAAACTATTGTGCATTACTGGTTCTGCAGGGAAACAGTCCATATTTCTGGAAGTTTCTGCCTTCCACAGGCAGTTTAGTTCTTTGGTTGGCTGAGACATCCTCTGAACATATCAGTTTGTCTTCAGGAACCACAAAGACCCCAGGGAGACACTTAAACATAGGCACTGTCTGCCAGTGTGTCTGTGTATCAGTCTGCCATGGGGAGCTGTCACTGGTTTACCCATATGGTGGCTGAGAGGATAAATATATTATGAGAAATATTTAGAAGTGAAGGGCTAGAGGAGCACACAGGATAGAGATGCTGCTGTGTACGACTAAGAGATTGTCTGTGTGCATAATCTCAGTCAAATTACACAGGCACGATCCAGCATCTGAGAATCATTTTCTCCAAGGATCATAATTGTAAAGTTTAACCAAATAAATATTGAAAGACATTATATAAAACTCCCACACAGGGCCCTGCAACCTGAAACATAAAATATACATACAGCAGATTCTGCTCACCACAAAACTATGCCAGGAATATAAGAGTATCTTTTATACATATTGGCTCCCATCCCATTCTGGGGTCAGAGACATGACATCCCAATAAACATTCATGGATCACTTGGAAATCACAGGCATCTATGAGCTGTCTTGCCTGCCCTCCCTTTTTCAGCTGAACATTTAGTGCTGAGTTGATAAAGCCCCTCACTCCTTCCTCATCATTCTCGTCTCCTAATTCCACCAAGTAATTCATATGGAGCAGTTTCACCAGCTAAATCATTTTTAAATAGTTAAGCCTCTTCTGGGGCTTTTAAAGCAGTAGGCTGAAGAACTGACTCAAAGTCTAATCTGTATCTCTCCTGAGAGGATACTTTTTTCTGCCTCCCACCTTCTTGATGACTGCAGGACCCAATAAATACAATACTTCCTAATGTTCTAGCTGCTTGCTTGCCCGCTGTCTCACAGAGGGAGCCACTATACTGAAAAAACAGCAGAAAGAAAACTCTATAAATTCAGTCTTGTGCATTCAGAGCTTGTAAAACCGACCAAGGCATGAATTCCCACAGGCACTGTGCTCCTCTGTAGTGGTAAGAGGAGTAAAGCCCCCACCATCTGAACCCTGAAGCCACATGATGTGAGCTGGCAGGCTCCCAGTAGCACCCAGAAGTAGCTTTGGCCTTTCTCGGTTTGGAAATCAGTGGGAATTTCTAGTCTGTACCACCTAATGAGCAGAGAGTGGGGAGAACGGCCACACCTAGTTGTCCACCCCTTTGGTCATGGTATTTGGTTGGCAGTTGGAAAGGCTGGGTATTAGACAGCTCTCACATAATTTCTAGGCCTACGTTCTTCTCTATGGTAGCAGATAATATTTCTATATTACAAACATATAAATGTGCATCTGTCAAGTTTCTCCCGCTTGTATCTCCCATGAACAGAGAAACTTAAAAACTCTTTATTGATGTATCTCTGATATGGGGAAATTGCCATTTGCTGTGGAGGTAGCAAGGTCCAAATAAACTGCTAAAAGACAGAGGTTCAGACTCTTCTTCTGTCTAATGCTCTTGTTCTACCTTTGTTGATCACAGATGTTAGATAATAAAAATGTTATTTCATCCTGAGTTACTCCTGTGGATTTCAGACACATCCATAGATCCTTCAAGCTACAGCAGCACAGAAAAATAAAAACATTATCACTTTTCACTGAGGAATGAAAACCTGGGTATTAAGAGAATGCATGACTAAAGATTGGAAAAGGTAGAGATGGAAGACCAGATTATGTTTGATTCATTCCTCTGTATGGCTTTGGCACCAGCATACAAATGGGACAGGTGGATAGGGACTTGCACTCACCTAAGTTCATGGCTATGAACTATTTCAGCACTTTTTGTAGGAGACGTGTTAGGAAATTGATTAGAAGGACTGTTGTATCACTGCCTATATCCGCTGGTTCTGTGGGTGTGAAACTATTGTTCTCTCTTGCAGACAAGCCCCTCCTTCAGAGGGGACAAGTCACACAAAGCGTGGGGACATCTCCTTTCTGCAGTGAGCTGCACAGAAATGGAGGGGCTGGTAGAGTTTGCTGAAGAAAAGAGATGAGAAAGGCTTCTGTGCTCAGTCTGTAAAGATGGGCATGACCTGTCTTCATTCACATTTCTGGGAATGAGAGCAGTTTCAAAACTTTGGAAAGTGCTCTGCAATCTGAGTATAAAACACATGGGCAGGCAGGTCAGTTGGTTGTCCTGGGCATCATTCCAAGAGCTTTTGGGACAGATGGGCTTTCAAGGACAGAAACTGAATCCTGAACTCTGTGGCTGGTAAACATCCCTGATGTGCTTAGATCTGCCTTCTTCTGGCTTAACCATGTGCAGATCTGGGCCTACTGAGGCACTTGGGAGCCCAGTCCTGGGAGGACATGGTTACACAAAGCCAGCAGTAGCCCAGCCAGTACAAAGCAGTTGGATGAGTCACAGGCTTTGTGGCACACAGAGGCTGCAGATGGAGATTCTTGTTCACGCCGAGAAATGTGGCCTTGTTCTGTACTCGCTGCCATCTGGAGACACAGAAACCAAATCCAACTGGCATGTGTTAAAACCTCTCCACCCTTTTGTATGGTTTGGTCTTGCAAACTGCATTTGTTTAGCAAAGGAAAAATGTATTAATTGTTCTGCAAGTGTGACTAATGGTAATTAGTTCTATTCTGCTGTCAGGAAAAAGGCCACAGTTGACTGTATTTAAATCCTTCTTAAAACTGTCCTTTTTTATAAAAAGTTTCCAGACTTTTGCCAGCTTCAAAGCTAGCATTGCCTATCCAAACCACTCTGTGGTTAGAAGGACCTGGAGAGGCAAACTGCAGAAGTCTCTAGACTTCTAGAAGCTGAAGAAACCGAGGAAGTCTGAACACAAAAGAGTTCCCTTCTAAACAGAAATATCTGTGTTTCTCATTCAGCCTCTTGAGGCTGATTGCTGACTCCTTCAGCACTGTGGCCCTTCAGTGGTTGGAGACTTCATCATTTCTAGGTTAGATGGCAGTAATATGGCCTTTATATCCAATCTGAAGCTGGTAGAGAGTGCCACATTTTGTTTCTTAAGCATATAAACACATAAAATATTCATGTCTTAGAGGTTTCAGAGCTGCAGGTTTGAGCCGAAAAAATTATGTTGGGATCCCCCTCACTGGGGGACTACCCTCCTTTCAGTGCATGGAATTTGGAAAAAGCATTTTCTACACTTCTGGAAATGTACAAATAATAAATGTGTTTGCTGAGGGATAAGGAAATGTTGGGATGTCAAATCTATCTACAGTTCCATTTAACATTTGTTTTCTTAATCCTCCTGCTTCCATCTCTGTCTATGTCTTATAATGCATTCAGCACCACAGTTGCATGGTGTGTGGCCAAGAGCACATAAATGTGGCTAAGAAATGCCACATAAAAATATAATGTTATCAACTTTAATGGCCTTTGTGTGTGTCAAAGAAACCTCTCCACAGAATGAAGATGGGGCAAGGTATAGATGCAACTCCTTTTCCTCTTTACATGTGATGTAAAATGAAAATCCTATTTAAAAGGAAGGATTTCACAGAGTCTGAGAAGATAGGATCAGTGTAGTTGAGGAAAATAAGCTATAGGGACATAGAAAAACTTACCAGAGACATCTGTTAGTAGGAAAGTCTCAGAGAAGTGGAAGACTTCTCTCTGCAGGCTTTGAAATTGAGATGATCAAAGCACTGAAGAAAATTCACCAGGGCACAAACGTCTGTGATAAAAACAGAGGTGCATTGGAAGAAAGCTCTTTTCCCCAATAGCCTTCTTACAGAAAGAAAGGGTGAGAAACAGCATTTTCTTTTCCTTTCTTTTTCTTTGACTAAGAAGTCAACTGACTGCTGAATGTGGAATATGATCCCATCCTAAAGCCACACTCAGCTTCACTATATTTGTGCTACTATCTTTATAACTGCTCCTGTTGCTTATAGAACTGGACTGAGAGCACAGGACTGGTAAATCAGAATAGGCAGACTAGGAAGCAAAGTAGTCGTGTTTCTGCATCAGTCAAGTGCTTTCTCAGGGAAGAATTTGCAAAGTAACATGTTCCACATCTCTTTTTGGCATAGTCATGAAGGAATAAGCAAACAAAAGGAGCAGCATGTCTTCTGTCTACTCTGCAGCACCTTACACAGATTTTCTCTTTAAAGAGAACAAAGCTGCCAAGGTGGAAGAAAAATAAAAACCTGAAACAAATTTTGGCCTGCTTTGTCAGTGCCGTGGAATTTGGGAATGCTTTGCAGCTATGAGGACTCCCTGATATATAAGTAACCCTCTGCTATTCTTTCCATAAAATGGCTATGCTCAGAAACATGGGCAGGGTTGTGGCCCTTCTGGGGATGCCACAGGCCTGCCTTTATTTTCTCCTCAACTTGCCTGGCCTTGCCTTTGTAGCACATGGACTCAGAGTATAAAGACAGCAGAGCTCCGAATGATGCACGTCAAGGGTGCGGCTTCTTTGCCATGGGCAACAAAACTTGTTGCCAACTTTACTGGATTTTCCAGTGATCCTATGTAGAAACAGCAAATTAGGGACTGATGTGAGTCAAATCACATCGTTGAATTTCTTCAGATCTGTCTTGCTCCTGCCATTTTAAACCATGTTCCCTACACTCTAAGGAATGTGCTAACTGCTCTCAGACCTACCTGTTTTTTGTCAACCACACAGTTGAGGCCTAGAGCCTAGTCCAGGCCTGACTGCAACCAAATGCTCTTTGTTTCTTCTTCATGAACATCACTCTGTAGACTCTGCCATTCACTCATTCTGTATTTTCTCTTGCTGTAAAGGGATTAAATTATAGGTGAAATGATTAGAAACAGAAGGGAACTTGGCTTTAATGATCTGTACTCTGTTCACAAAATAACTCACAAACCATTCACTGATACCTTTTGATTTGCAGACTTTCCTTGCAGGCTCCGAGTCAAATCAATGATCGAGAAGAGCTCAGAAAGGAGACGTTTTCCCCCTCAAAGCAGTGATATTGGAAAAAGATGTGGCCCTCTGCAGCTGTCATGGCCTTTGATATCCAGCTACATGTTGTTTCCATATTGCATAGTGAACTGTGAGACCAGATGATCTCCATAAATAGTGCAGGCTTGTGATTTCCTCAATTACCATTCCAACAGAAACTTCCAAAGGGTTGATGCACCAGGGAGCATTCATGGGCACATAGGGACACTTAAACTTTCAGAGTACTCGTGGGCATGGATGACAGATGTCCTGATGTGAGAAGTACTCTAGACATAAGCATCCAATCCTGCAGAGGGCTTTGACACTTGGAAATAAACCTAGAACAATTTGCATTATGAAAAAGTCTAGTGCTGGGCAGTGAGAGTTCTTGATGACTAGTGTTGTTAAGGTGGTTCATTTTTTTCTCATCCAAGGCTGTTTTATTTGTGAGATTTCATTCTCAGCATGATAAATTGTGCACATTGACTATGAAGATTCCTCTTTCTACAAAGTCCTTCAAATATCTTTCTGGAAAATTCCCATGAAGAATTTATTTCTATTGGGATGCCATTGCTGTTCTAACAGAAACTTGATAGATAATTTTCCAATACATAAGAAAGGCCCTAAGAAGTCCCTTTCCCAAAGAGCACTCAATAAGTCTTTCCCCATCAAGACATTGACCACAGGAGTGAGAAGCACATATGACTTACTATCATTATGCTAAATAAAATTAAATATCGTAAATTTCCCTTTCCCTGTCACAAATTTACGCCTTTGCACTTCCTTCACCACTGGCTGTAAATTAATTTCCAACAGGCAGACTTGTCTGGTCTCCAAAAATTCTCCTTCCCAATGAAAGACTACATAATCTCTAAGCAGAGTCTTTACCAGGTTAGATGAAGGCATCCTTGAAAGACTGAGCCTTCTGAAAGGACCCAACAGGGTGTAGTGAATGATGATGTTTTTAGAGAAAGAGCAGAGCAGGATGTTCAGGCAGACAGCACTGGCAGAGCTGAGCAGATGGCAAGGTGAGCTGGAACAGATCAGTTATTCACTCAGACCCCAGCTGAAAGCTGATTATACGGAGAGTTGTGTGGAAAGTATTTATAGTCCAGCCGCAAAACTCAAAATATTTTCCAAGTGGGATAGTTTACATAGTCAAATGAATTGCTATTAATTACCTGTATTGTAGTTCTAAGATGCTTTGATTAGGTTTGAGGGGGTTAGTGCTTTTAGTGCTTTTTTGTTTTTCTTCTTTTTTTTTAAACTGCTAATTATTCTTAAACAATATCATGCTGTGAAATGTTCTTACTGAAAGATAAAAGATATGAGAATTCCCACCTAACTGAGAACAGATCTATGTCTAAATTCATCCCCCAGTCTTGCCTCCCACAGGCAGTTCCCAACAGAAGAAGTGGTTGGGTTTCCTTCTTTCCGTTGCCACATGCACATAGGTTCTTGTAGTTATGCCTTTAATTTGAGGTCTGACATGAGAACATGTGGTACCACAAAACCCACCAAACACAGCAACCCAAGGATTGACTGCAGAAATCACAGAGGGCATGGAAAGCTCAGTGACAGCAACTGTGAGAACATGTACAACATCTCACTGGAGGGTAGGTGGGTCTTCTCAGAAGAAGACAAAAAGTCATGGATGCACTTTCTGACATTTCTGTTTAAATGCTTGTGCCCAAAATAGCCACTATGTTCAAAATTGCTTTTTGTACTCTGGTATTACAGCTGCATTGAAAAGAAGCCTGGGAACATCATAAATGAGTGACATGGCAGATCTCTCTGTCATACCCTCTCTGAAGGGTTTTCGCTTCGATACTTTTCAGCCAAGTCTTGTCTGATGTCTGTATATATTCACACACTGAGTCCTATCTCTGTGTGCATACAAATATTTCTTTATAAGGGATGTGTTTCTTCTATATTTTGTTTCTTTCTAACACTGTGATTGCCAGGATCCTGGTCCATGCATTCCCATGTTTGATTCTTGTATATAGAGGAACACATTGGAATAATTCCCATAATTTTCCACTGCCTAGTGCCTAATTTATAATGGTTTAAAATGAGGGGACAGTGCCTTTTTCTTAGTGTGGGTTTTGTTGAACTTTCAGGAAGAACTTTGCTGCCATGCGACCTGAGACAGAGAAAATGTTGATACCAATAAAATCTTAGCAGAGCATGCCAAGAAAATCAGCATTCAGTTTACCTAGGATATCCCAAAGGAAACATACAGTTAATACTGAAGTTTAAAATATCTTAGCCTTGGAATCCTAAAACTCCATCAGCACTTGGAAAAAGGGGGAGAAAGAGTAACAAAAAGTCCTGTAGCAACAAGGAGGTTAAATACACACATATGCAAAATGTAGCACAACTCAATGGATCACATTTAGCAGCTACAGTTTTGTCTGACACGGGTTTTGCTCTTGATCTCCCCATATTTGTAGCATTTTGCAAAAAAAAAAATTAATAAAACCTTCCCCTTTCTGAGAGTACCTTATAATGAAAACAAGAATATTTTGAAAGGAAAGAATAGGAAATGTTGACTGGGGTGTCCTGCTGTTTTCTAAGTAGTCCAGCTCCCAAGATTTATGTCAAAAGCAGCAGAAGGTTGGAAATGAAAGAATGCCCTTGAAGTTGCGCTCTGTAACTCAGCCAAGCGAGATGGATTTTCATTTACCTTGTCGAAAACCCAACATGATAAAAAAAGGTTGGAGATAAAAATCTTGCAGTATTACTCGAGATTTACAAATGATGTGACAAAATAACATGTGTTCCACTCATGAGAAAAAGTGCCCCATTCAGTGATATAATGGCTCCTGGGCTCAAGACAGGTGGTTCTTCTTGGAGCATTCGCTTGAGGTGCTGAAGTTGTGCCCTTTTGGTCTGACCCAGTCATCACACATGGGCTCTCAGTAGGGATAGGGAGCTGGCACAGAGGCACTTGAGTTCTTCCTTGGCTGCCCCTGGTGCTCACAGGTCTTACGGCATCGTTTACCTGCCCCGTGTTTGAATTCAGCATCATCCCATGGATTCCACTGTTCTGCCAGCGTGGGTATTCCTGAATGTGAGAGCAGATATTGGTAGGGTTGATGCTGTGAGATTAAACAGCCAACATGAGACAGCAATAGAAGTTAAATAAGTAAAAGGCAACAAGGCAGCTGTGTGAAGAGAGAGCTACTGCTTGAGCAAAGTCTGGTTTCTGTACAGGTATGGGGATGTCCCCATTGCAGATTTTGACAAACGACAACTTTGAATCAGAGCATGAAAGGGCTCCCATTGGCTTCTGTTGATTTTGGACTTGCAGCACTGGCCTTAGTTGTGCTTTTTCTTAACAACAGCAGGGTCCAAAAGTCATTGTGCTGAGGTGTTAATGATTTCTCTTAATCCAATTGGTTCAGCAAATACACTAAAACCTGGAAGCAGCTTTCTTTCCTTGGGAAGCCAGGCCTCCCAGCCTTAATCAGGCACAGAAGGAAGCCCACATTCCAGATGCAACATGAAATAAGTTGTGTTAATACCTGAAATAAGAAGCACATGAATGTATCAATAGTTTGAGATTGATTATTAAGTGAAGGCTGTGCCACATGAATAGCACAGGCACTTTCAGTAGGCTGAAGTGTGCAGTGTGCAATTCAGCCTGCTCATCTTCAGGCTCTTGATTATTTTTGCTCTTTCTCAACTTATCTCTTTCTCAGCCTACCCATGTATGGTAACAATACCTAGACAGCAACACCCGAAAGGGCTGCCATGATTGTACTGACTTTTGCAGAGCACAGGTGAGGGAATGGCACAAGGTTTACACATTTATCTTCAATTTGAGCTGTTCCATGTATGAGAGAACACTTTGTTCTGCAAGAAGTAACTCCTGTGCTGACTTAATGCATATATAACTCCCTGTAGAATATTATATACGTATTAATGCAGGATGATAGCGTATCTAATTTAGACACCTAGAACTTAGCATTTTGAAAATCTCATCTTCTGTTCACAGTGTAATTCAAACCTTAAGAGTAAACACTCAAGTGTCTTCTGCCAGTGTAGGGTGGCAAATCCCTCCGAGTGCCTGCAGAGATCCAACTCCCTCCTTGCACGTTCTCCTACAGTAGAAGACCAACCTGCTACATCTCCATTCCGAATACAGTTTGTTAAGCCTTCTTTCCACAAAGATTACCAAATGGGCCTGGCTCTTGTTAAAAAAACAAAGCAGTGGTAACAATTTTGTGGCTAGAACATTTGTCTCAGGGGATGGATACAGGTTCTAGGGTTACCTTCAGGAAATCTGAACTACCACTCCAGGAAAGTTCTTTAACCTATACACATCATCATATTAAAATGAATTTTCTCTGCTTAAGACTAGTATTAATGGCTCATGAGTCTCCAAGGCTTTAAGTAGCCATGTTTAGGTACCTGCTGCCAGATTACAGCAGAGTTCTAGATGTGAGATAAGTTTATCTCCATAGACAAGGCACTTTTAAATTGTGTTGTCATCTAATTCCAGAGCCTGAAAAACTTTTAAGACAGTGAAGATAGTATTTAAGGGCTAGACACTAATGGATTTACGAGTTCTGAAGAGTGAGTGAATTACATGGTGAATTTTGCTGTGTACATTTTACATAGCCAAATCTCAGTTTTAGAGGATTTGAGGCCAAATGGTTCTTAGACTCACATCTTTATTCCCAGCTACCTGTTTAACATTTTGTTGTTTTCGGTGTCACGGGATCTAAATATCTGTTACTTTAGACAGATTCAATCAATGAAGCTTTTGTATGTGTAGTATGATTTCAGTGCTTCATAAAAATAAATAAAGACAGTCTAAACTCTGCCCTGAGTGCACACCCAGCCACCTAAAAGGCAGAGATAGATATAAATTCCAGTTTACTTCCTCACTTCTCCTTCTGTAATGCACCAAGCCAAAAGCCTTCAGTCCAAATAGCCCTGAACTGTGAGGAAAATTCAGATCCAAACTCTTACAAGCCAGGCCATTTCTAATTATTTTTATTGCCTCATTAAATTTATTATGTTGAACCATTTCTAGTGACCTCATTAACTCTCAGCAAAGAGTTTGTCACGTACAATCCTTAACAGATGTCTGATTTCAGGCATTGCAGAGTCAGTCATCTGGCCCTTCCGCCAGCATACACAGACCCTTAGCTCTCCAGTCCTATCCTCTATTCTCTTTCAAGAAGGATTTCATTTTGATGATGCTGTATTACTGGGAAAATTGCTACAATCCTGCTTGGGCCAGTTTTTATGCCTTCATCCTCTAGCTATGTCCCACATATTTCTTCTCATCTGCCTTGTTTCCTTCTGCATGTATCCAGATGGGTTGTATACTAGAACTGCACTCTCTCCTGTGGAGAATATCTTCTGGCTTCTTGACTCAACCGGGGTTTGCAATGCCCCATTGGGCTTAGGCTGTAAAACCCCTCTATGATATGTGTATCTGGGCTCAGAGAGCAGATTTCACTTTTTTCCTTATTTATCCATGATTTAAATGGCTCAGATAGCACAGCAATTAAATGCTGGGGTTCTGGACCACAGCCTTCAAGGGCTGTCAAAAGGATTTTGAGGCACGCTGCAGCTGAGAGCAGGATGTGGGACTGACAGGATCAAGAAGGAAGGAAGCTCCCATGTGAACCTGAGGCTCAGCCAGGTCTCCTACCACTGTCTTGCTGGGTATGCAACAAGCAATGCCAGACGTCTGGGGATGAACACAAGTCAAGCGTTGTTTTTGGAAGAACATGTGGATTCTGCAGTCGTCTCCTGTTCCCAGAGCAGGAGGTGCAGACATTGCCCCAGCAGGCTGCACCCCGTGGACTGACACAAGAACAGTCATTGAGGAGGCCAATGGTCCATCCCTCTGTTCAAAGCCAGCTTACACCCAATGTCCAGGATAATGGTAAAGGGAGCATATTTATACAGGATACCCCTCAGGCTCTGGTATGATACAGTTCAGGTGACTTCCTGTATTGAGCATTTAACATTTCTTGATAGATTTGGGCTTTTTTCCCCCAAAACCACTTTTTGAGCTATTGCAAACGTTTACTTTCCACAAGCTTCCATGACAAGCATTTCCACAGCTGCATGGAGAACCACCTTTTTTTTTTAAAGCTGTCTTCAACTTTCCAGTTTGTTTTATTCTTTCCTGTTCTTGAGTTGAAAGACTGTGAATAATTATACTGTTCTCATCTTCTTAAGACTAGTCATGATTTTGCAGACAACTATTTCTCTCCTTCTCAGTCATATCTTTTCATGTTCCTCATGCATCAATTTCACATCGTATTTCTGGTAGGTTAAGAAGTGTAACAGGCTGAGGATCAGGAAGGGTTTTCTGTAGTATTAGGAGGAGGGAGAAACAGGAGATGAGGAGGAACCTGGGCAGCAGCGATTAGATTACATGTTTTGTTGTGAAGGCGCTGCAGCTTTTTCCTGAAAGAATATCTAGTGTTCTAACTTATATTTGCGAAGTTTCAGAAGCTGTAAGCATATAAAAAGGGGAGGACAGGAATTTATACAAACCTCCAATTTCCACATAAAAGTTAAGTCCTTTTCTCCCCTTGCCTTTCATAAAAGTTGGTCTGTAACGTGGTGCTAACTTGAATGATTGCAGGGATTAAAAGGTGAGATGGGTCCAGTTCTTAGTTCATCTCACTTCTTGGTTTTATAGAGGTGCAGCTCTCCTGGATTTATATCTGACTTACACCAGGATAGATGGGAGGAAAGTCAGGCTTTTTGTTTTTTCACTCTGCTTTTGACAGTGCTGAGAATCTTCATGCTATAAAAGTGTCCATGCTGTGCCATTTTCCATCTGTATTGCATATATTATATCTGTCATGCCGTTTGGGAAGAGCTGATGTTTTTGGCAATCTTTCCTTCTTGTACAACTCTACATATAGCACCACACCATAAAAAATAGCAATGGATGGGAAAAAAATATCTGACTCATGGGAAATTCACATACTTTTTTTATCCCATGTCAGAGCAGGAGAGGAGAGTACCAATGTTTCGCCCAGTAGAATAAAAGGTGTGATCAGATTTAAATTATTTCTCATCCAAATGCAAGGAGAATCCTGAGACACTGCAACACTTCAGTCATAGGAGGCGCAGATTAATTTCTTATAGCTGCTGTTGCTTATAATGTCTTCTAAAATGAGAGAAAGAGAGGGATGAGCCAGTCTGGAGTGGAAGTCCTTCCATTCCGAACATCACAGCTCAGATACAAGAGATCGCTGCATGTTTAGAGATAACTTTGCTTTCTGTCCCGGCTACATAAGGAACCTGGACATCCCATTTGACTAACTGCTTGCCCTCCAAATTTTTTGGGGGAGATAGAGTTCAGCTGAGAATACAAGGTCATGACAAACTGAGAGCTTCATCTTCCACAAGAAACACATTGGCTGATACAGAGTGCAACACTGATGAGAAATATTTTATCTTCATTTTTTCTGGCAAAGAAAAAACATCTGAAAATCAACCATTTCATAGGGAAGATTTTAGAATGAGATGACACCCTGACTTTCTCATGGGAAAATTTTTCACTCAAAAATTAAGAAACAGCTTCAAGACATTAAAAAAAACAGAGTAGAAAATTGTTTGCTAATGAAGCATACAAGTGGCAGGTGATAGATTGAAAGCCATAATATTCTTGGCTTCCACAGCTGAAATTTATGAGGGCCTTTTCTTTCACACTGGCACTGACTTTACCCATGCAAAATTTAGACATCCAATCTAAGCAATGTTTGATCTCCTTCCATGCTCAATATAGAGACACAGGCACCTCTGGAGAGAGACTCACCTCACTGGTTTTATAACTGTGTTAAAATGTGAGGAATTTGCACGGTTCTGAGTAAGGAAGATGCATCTGATAAGGAAGTTTGCACCATTTTAACTGCACTAAAATACTTGAATCATTCCCACTATCAGTTTATAAAGATGCTATAAATGGATAAGCTACTCAGCACATGACATGTCTCCCACCCTCAGAAGAGGCAGGGAACACAAATCCCCAAAGACTTTCCCCAAAATTAAGGGGTCTAGGAAGAGGCAGAATAAGGGAGACCTAAAAGACTTCTTGATTAGATCCATTAACTGCAGCTGATAGAAATGTTCTTAAATGTAATTAACCAATATTGTTACATTAAAAAGCAGCTTCTATGTCCAGACATGGTGCAATCTTCAATTTCCTTGGATCAAATTTTGGTGGATTTTGATTGATTTTGATTTTCATAGCAGCACTGATGTCAGCTTCCTGATGGCAGCAGTCTAGAGGTTGGAACAATGCTTCTTGGTGGCTCTAAAGTTTCACTGATCCTACAAACCGTCCTCTGTGTCTGAAGCATCCTAGCATGGGATGAAGGGAGGGATGCTGCAAACCCGGCAACTCATTTGGAGTATGACAGTGGGGAGAACAGCAGTAAGGAAGGAATCTGGGAAAACAAGCAATAAGGCAGCCTGGCATTTGCCCTAAAATACTGTGCCTGCTTTGTGGTGTCAGAAGTAGAAACACATAAAAGACACACCCCTGTATTTCTGCTGGTCCTTGGAAGGGGTTAGTGTGTGCCACACCCTGTGGCCTTATTTTTTTAGCAGGCTGACAAGACTTGTGGGAGCTGGTGTCCTTGCAAGGTGAGTTTTCAGCAAACACTGATTTTTGATGACACCCTATGACTTAGGTTGAGTTTTCACCCTCAGTGACCCATAAACACATGCCCTGGGATCTTCCCCCAGGGTATTTCAGATGACTTTACTGACTGATTTAAGTCAAAAAGCAAAGAGGCCTTATACGTCCAAAGCCTGTGAGTATATTTTTCACCCAAAGCAGAAAGTTCAGGCACTGTTTATCCTGTCCTGCCCAGGGCTTGCTCTTTTTGTTTTGCACTGTATTTCTTTCCTGCTAGACATTGTCCACGAGCTAAAGTTTTCTTTGGAACAGAGAATGGGAAAGGACCACCTGGGTTGGGAATTCCTGTCTTCTGGAATTGCAGTCTTCTGTGCCAGTTTCATAATTTTTTTGTCAGAAAACAAGGATGTACTGCTGGCTGGGAATGTGTAGACATGCCCTTCCCTTTTGCTACCAGCTGTGGACCGACACAAAGAATAACCTTCTTCTAAAATAAAATGTATTGTACTGTAATGACCAAGGTCTCTGCCGATTCCTACCAGTATCAGAAGGCAGCAATAAACACATTACCAATGCATGCATATAATCTGGAAAATGTTAGGAGGGAAGCTCTATCAAAGGCAGCGGTCTGGTATTCAACTACAGCCCTCTGTAATCCCAAGGAAAGAAGGCAGGTATGAGGCAGGAACAGGCATAGACCTATGGCACTGTGTCATCCTATGGGCCACTCCTGCTGGGCATATGGAGAAGGGAGCAGGATGCCCATGTGAGCTGCCATGGCCATATCTGTGTCCTGTCAGAGCCAAGGAGTGAGGCCACAGCACAGGCATGTCAAACACATTGTCAGAAGGTGCTGAAGTGGCTGGGTTTATTTTAATCTGGAAATGTGGCCCTTGCTGCCTTTTATGATGTGCCAGTCTAAGCTGCCTCTGGCAGCTGTGAGAATATTGGTTTTGGCAGACAGCTGCAAGGAGCAGCAGACTGGAAGGAGTCAGCAACAAATGTGATAAAAGGGGAAAGTTGCTGATGCCAGGAGGAAAAGCACAAGGTCCTGCTGATTACCAGAAACCCTTCAGGAGCTGTGAGGAAGAGGAGGTCTTCTCTGGCACTGGGATGGGTGAACATAAACTGACCAGCCCTCTCCCCTTGACTTCCCCTTGAATTGCCCCACTCCACACATAAGACATCCCACTGGCTGGAGGGGAAGGATGCTCCAAAGGAGAAGGGCAGAACTCATGAGTAATGCCAGGGAAAGTTTTCCCTCCATCTGGCATTTGGCCAAATTGATCATCTTTGATAAGAAGCACTGGGTACTGGCCACCAGTAAAACACAGGGATCTGTAGGAGCTGAAGATGTCCAAACTAAAGACTAAAACCATATATGTAACCTAGTCAGTGCTATATTCACAGATCCAGTATTTCCCAGTACTAGTTTTATTGCAAAGAGAAGAACCCTCCTCCTCTGTAGTTTCAGGTTTGGGCTTTTTTTGGTTTTGCCAGCTAGATAACAAGCTCTTTGAGACCACGATTTTTAATGTGTTCTGTGCTCACAAAGAGGGTGGGATCTTCAAAAGGTCCCAAACCCTTGTGAAGGTTAAGCAGTGATGATAAAAATATGAATGCCAATGAAATTCCCACAGTTCCTTCTCTAACTGGCTGTATTGAGAAGGCTCCTCAGAGATGATCTCTGAGAGTGGATCCCTGAAAGCAGGAAGAGTTTAGATGCCAACTTGAGGATCCATCCTGCTTTTTATCATTGCTGTTGCCAGTTACATCCAGAAATGAACAGAGCTGTTTCTTTCAGTCAAACTGCAGCTCAGATCACCTCAGGACAGGAAGTTTTGATGCAGCACAGTGCTGCCAGCTGAAAAGGATAATTTCCAGGCAGCACTGCTAATGTTGCAATGAGAGGGAACACAACATCCATGAGGGAAGACAGGATTCTTCAGAAAACAGATTTAAAGGTCTGGGTTGGCTTGTTTTTTTACATTTTCCCCAAGGCCTGTGATGCTCTTTTTTTCAACAGAATTTGTTTTTAGCATAAACATGGAAGAGTTCTATTTAAGAGAGTCATACCCAGAAAAGCAAGATGCTTGTCCAAAGGACAGGTTACCCTGTGCCTGCCTGGTTTATTGCTGGAGTGCCCAGTGTCTGGGTGAAGATACAATAATGGGTCACAGCTGCCCATAACCTCACCGGAGACTGCTCTGAGTGCACCAGGGTTCTGGACTTTTTGGAATGACAGTAATTGGTGGAAAAGGTGAACTAGTCAATATTTTAGCATTATTCAAAAATAAACAAAGGGCAGAATCTCTGCTGTCAGTGTGGCCCCGCAGAGGGGCAAGGAAATGCAGAGATTGTCACGGTGACCCTGCTGTGCAGGACCTCCTGCACAACTTGGCTTAAACCAAGTTTCTCCTGGAGCCCACTCACTTGGGTGTCACTAACCAGGTCTGTTGGGATAATTTGCCCATAACTCCATGTGTTCCCTTTCAATATCCAGTAGTTAAATTTTGCTTTCTCTTTCATTTCCTGTGCTTTATCCAGCAAAAGGCAGTGCTGAAGGAATAATCCTTAAATACTGTTCTAACTTCAATGGAAGGAAAAGTAGAGAAAAAATCAGGTATAGAAACTCTTTGTTAAGATGCTTATAGCTTAATTTTGCAAACTAAAGACCTTTAGAGGAGACAGATAAGTCTCTGAAGTGTTATACCTTATCTGAAACAAAAGCACACTCTGAAACTATCTGAGATATGCCTGAAATTAGCTTTCAGAGGGGAATTCACAACCTGGAACAGTTTACAGAGACAGCTTTCCAAGAAATAAATGTAGGAATAAATATTTACCTCCTTGCTCCAAATCTCCATACTGAGACTTGTGCTGAAATAATTATCTTCCCTTTTAAGTTGTATTTATTCAGAGATCTATGGGGCATGAAGAAAACAGCCCAGATTTATATAACAGACACATTGTGTTCTTGTGTACAGAGGAACACCATAACTGTAAGTCACTCCTGGTGTGTCAGATCTGTCACTTCGTGATGATTCCAGGGAGTATTTTTAGGAATAGAATAGATGTGGTAAAGTTTGTTGCTTATGATATTAGATCAGAGTGGTTTGCTGGAACGGTTGCTAGTGACACAGATGGAAATAGCATGCATACCACGAGTTAAAGACCTGCTCAGTGGTTTTCATATACTTAGACATACTTGCCAGGCATTCTTTTTTCCCAGCAATTTCAGATTTTCAAACAGTTGATTTTAATAAAATAAAAATCACTATTTTGACCTGAAAAGAAAACAACTATGCCTCCCAATATTTTCAAAGGCAACCAACTTCCTGAAAAGTTTTGCTTATAGACCTCATTCGAACATTTTTTTCATTAGAATTCTTCTTTGAAAATTAGGGGAAAAAAAGAAAAGAAAAAAAAAACAAAACAAAGCAAAGCAAAGAAGACTTTCATGCCAGTGATCAGCTTGAGCTAACTGGTATTTAATCTCTCCATATTTTAAAATAGAGCCCTGATGCCTATGGCTGAGGTGATGTTATTTCCACAGTCTGGTGATGTGGCTCATGGCACTCTGCTCCTATTTACTGGGGTGTAATGGCAATGCCCCATCACCAAAGTTTGAACTGTGCCAGCTGGCGCTCGTGCACCTCGAGAAAAATTATTCCCATTACAAAGATAAAA
>WEIT01038342.1:194865-291558 GCA_013389985.1 Dryoscopus gambensis | reverse complement strand
TTTTTTTTTTTTTTTCTTCTCTCTCTTTGACCCTAGTGGAGGCTGAAATCCAAATGTCAAAATAATGGTATTTACTGTAGGGACAGAGATGACCTTTTCCCATCAGCTATATTAATGAACCTCATCAGAATGTGGTGTTACTTGGCAAAATAAACCCCCATGTCCTTGCTCTGAGAAATATATACATGTTGAGGCATAGTTGAAAGCTGACATTTTCAGAAGACCATAGAAAGGGCATCTGGACGGTTTTGCAATCGTGAGAAATATTGACCCTAAAAATGCTCAAGTTTTAATTATGAAAATATGTTTACCCTAAATAATAATTTTCTTTTGTCTGTTGTCTCAGAAGGACCTCAAAAGAGTCATTGCTAAACCTCTCAGCATCTTAGAGGTGGAAAAATATCTAGCTGGGGTGAAATCTCTTGCACTAGCAGCATTCTCAAACCTGCCTTGAGTCACACAGCATATTGAGGATACCGTCACAGAACAGAGTGACCAGTATAGATCTGTCTGTCCTGACTGGTGGAATTCTGATCTGAACATTGTTTCTGTGTCTAAACTGGACAGTGCAGCTAAACCTAGGCTCAGGGACTGATTTTTGCCTGTTTGGTCAAATCCTCAAATCCTTTCTGTGGACTACAAGGTTGTGCTTACAAGTAAGCAAGAACATTTAAATTGTAGTGATTGTTTCAGATATTTAAAATTTCCTGTTTGAAAGTCAGTGCAGTGCAGAAGCTTGTAGGATCCAGTTCCTTGCAGATCGAATTGCCCTGACATCTGCAAACTGATTTGCCTCTCAGTGTCTGTTTCAAATTCAATAAAATTTACAGTAGCCGTATCTGACCACAAAGTGCTCCTATCAACTGCTGTTCACTCCTGAAGCAAAAACCATGTTTCCGTGTCTTTATTTTCACAGAAAAGCATTCAGCACGTGACACAATGTTATGGAATGGTATTATAGGATGCCAGAAAACAAATGTAACAGAAAGAGAGAAAAATCATGGCATGTCTTTTCTGTTACCAGCTTCTTTCATTCTGCCGCTGAGATAAGGATTGGAAAGAGTGCTTCATTATAGCAGTTCTGTAGATATTCTGGAGGGGGTTGCTTGGTGCAACACGACTCTGTGCTTGAAAAACTGAAACAGGAGGCCCGCAAGGTGTCTGCCTGTTCAATAGATTGAACAGCAGCAGGGAACTTCTTCAATTAGCCAATCCTCTCCTCTCCTCTCCTCTCCTCTCCAGAAATCCCAGCCAGCCTACACAGATTTAAAATAAAAATACCAGAAGTACCTGTAGAGAGGATGTGTATTTGTGTAGTAAATTCCAGAGCATTACAGCCTGAGTTTTGTAAAGTCAGTTTGGTTTCAGGCATGTTAATCTCCACAAACTTTTTGTCATGAAACTCTTAGGAAAACTCTTCAGATTTGAGGTTTGACTTTTGGCATTCAGCGATAAGATCACAGAGGTGGCAGGAAGGACAGCAAGAGGGAGGTGGTTACAAGGATGACTTGCTCCATCATACTGTCTGTTTGACAGTGAAATTTGGGGCTGCTTCTGGAAAATGTTTTGGCATGTACCAATTTGCAGTGCTGTTACCAAATATTATGTACTTTTTTTACCTTCTCATCCATGTCTATGTGCATGCTTGCTTGAGAAACATTTACTGTGCATGCATGCTTGGGAAACATTTACTGTCAGGTAGAGTTTCTTCTGGGCTCTGTTGCTGAATCAGGCCTCAAGAGACCTGGCTGTATGCCACTGGTTTACTGGGCAATGCTGGGCAAGCCTTGCCTTTCCCTGTCCTTTGCTTTTCCCACTCTGTAAAAGATGTCTCTGATTTTCTTTGCAATATGAAGAGAGGAATTACTGCTGATCAGGCTGGTGGCTGTTATTAGCAACTAGAAATAAGAAATGACAGCAACAAGTGAAACAGGGAAAGAGCAAATGTCCCAAATAATTTCCATTGACTGCTCCCACTAAGCCTGGGGAAAGGCTGTTGCTCTGCAACATTTCTCCATTACAGCACTACCAGCAGGTGCTTTCTGTGGAACCAGCCCTGAAAGCGAAGGAGGAAAGTTATTGTTGTTACCTCCATAACGACATGTATCACACTCAGAGCAACAACTCCTGCCAAGAGCAGGAAAGGTTTGATCAAAGGTGTCAACCTTCGTTGCTTCACCTCCAAACCTCCTGGTATTCAGCAAGGAAACTGGAGAACATGTTATTGCAGTTGAATTTCTGCCTGATCACCAAACAGCCCTGCAATTTTGTGAAAATTGCCCAGCCCTCCCACATGAAAAATATATCCTTTCTCAGCATTAACGATTGTAAAGGGTCAGCAATTTTTAATATCCGGTAGTTCCCCTTCTTTCTGCACTCTTCCCTCTCCAGCATGCATCTCCTGCACATTGCAGTGCTGGACTAAAGCAGGGATGGCTGCTGTGGACACTTGACACCATATAATTCACCCAAAACAAAAGGGAGGGACAGCGGGGGAAGGCCAGGAGCTGGAGAAAAGCCCTTTGTAAGAAAATGGTCAAATACTTAGACATGTCTTCTCTTGAGGGAGGGGAAGTGGGAAAGGGAAAAGGAAAATGCGCCTCAGTTCTAGGCACTTACACATGAATATTGTGAGAGAGATAAACAAAAAGCAGGAGAAGGAATAGATGTAGTGAGAACAGAAAGCATATGGGTAAGGAAAGCTCAGCACCTTCCTCGCAAATCTTTTTCCCAGGGGAAGGAGCTGCTCCTGATTTTGGCTGTCAGCAGTGTTGGGATTTACCGGGTGCTGCTGGGCTTTCTCGTCCTAAGTCAAAGTGCGGGAGGCAGCAGCATGCCATCATCCTTGTCATGGCCTAAGGAGAGGGCTGGCTAATTGCCTGATGAGAGCATTCCTGACAAAGTGCTTGTCTGCTTTGTATGGTTTGTATTCTTTCAAGGTGCAAAATGCTCACCTGACTTTGGTGGTGGTGGAGAGTGGAGAAATTTGCATGAAACCTTTTTTATTTTAGAAAAAAAAATGCTGGGCAGCAATTGAGACAGACTTGTTTTACTGGGGTTTCCCTCCACTTCTTTCTCAGCTTAATCCAGCAGTGATATTTCTGTTCCTCTCAGACATGTCTAGTTAACAAAATGCCTGCAGTGTTATTTTCCCTGGCGAAGCAGCGGATGATATGAGTGTTTATTTATGAAGAATGACCCTGTTGCTGTGTTTTCCCAAGCACAGCTGAAAACAAGCAGCTGAAAACCAGCAGCAGGAGATGGCTTCTTTGCACATGGTTCTCCTTCTGCCTGCAAAGCCTCCACTTTTTCTCCCCCAGGATGACGCCACTAACTCTTGCCTGGCAGTCTCTGGTGCTTCTCTCATGCCTCCTCGGAGAGCTCGTGGGGCTGTTTTGCCACTTCACTCTCAGACCAGCCTCCTGTTCCTGTGCTGCATCACCTTCCTTTGGAAATGCCTCCTGTCCCTTGGCGCCCCAGCCTCTGTGCAGTTGACTTGTTTGGAGGGGGTTTTCCCTTGTCTCTGTCATCACTAAGCATGGATAATTCAAGACTGATTATTTCTGGCCATAATGGAAGGTGGCTTTCATGTCCTGCAGCCTCACTCAGGTGATAGACAGCCCAAAGAAAACTGATGGGATGCATCTCTGTAGACAGATTTTTGGAGCCAAAAGTGGGAAGTTGTCTGCTGCTCCATGTGACAAAGGGCACAGAATTTCATCTGCCTCCTGCATTATCATGGCCAGTGTAATTCCCTAGCAAATAGTAACCTGAACTGAATGGCCTGCAAGTATCCTACTCACTCACAAGCCCAACTCCACAGCAAGAACTTCCCTTCACTCCCAAGAAGCCTTGTGGACAGTGATGCAGGCATAAGCCGAGTAGGTCAGTACTGTAAGTGGGATCAGGAGCTCGAGATTGATGCCCAGCCTCAGTCTACATTACTGGACATCTTGGTATAGCAATACTCAAGGTCCCTCCTGAAATGCAACCCCTTTTCCAGTTCTTGCTTCTGTCCATTGGGCCAGGTTTCTCAGGGGTGAAGGGCCCAGGCTTCACCTGCTCTCTGTTGTACCTTGTCTCATGTGTCGGTACTTTCTGGTATCCACCCAAGCAGCTTTCTTGTCCCATAGCTGCTCCGTGAATCGAATCCTGTCTGCTTAAATCTACTGGAAAGGAACAAACACAAATGAAAAAGGTCAGAGGAGACATCAGTGAAAGAAGACATCAGACAGGGTGGGCTGCAAGGAAAGACAAAGGAGTTCAAAGTGCTCTGAGATGGTGAGGTGCCAAGGAGAGGAGAGAGTAGGAGGTGACACACCAGAGTCAGGCAGCAGAAAAGCAGTAAAGTGTTTTGAGTGCACCAGAGCAGAAATGATATGCCAGTTGTTTTCAGTTCCCCAGATGTGAGAGGCTTCATGAATTGATTCACAGAATATACAAGCAAAAGACGTGAGTGTATCTTGTGCCCCTTCTCTCTTCCTGCCTTTGTTCAGCTAAATCCTGAGCATGTTGGGCTGGGGCTGCTTTTCAGTATGTGCATACCCTCCACCTCACACCCCATGATCCTCCACAAAGTGCTGGTGGGAGAAATAACAGCTTGTGTGAAAGGGGAAATGGTCTGGGAATGACTGAGGCACAGCCACAGGGGCAGCTCTGATGTCCAGTGAGGGTGCAACAATGTGCACCAACTCTTCCACTGCCTCCCTTTTGAAAAGGAGAGGAGAAAAAGCCCCTCCACCCAAACCCATGATGCACAAACATGTTATTTTTCCTCTCTTGGAAACAAACAGTCTTTTCAATTAGACTGATTTGTCTCTGAAACAATCAATCTGAGGTTTATAAAAGCAAACACTTGAGTAATTAGTTCTATCCAGGAAGAATATTAACTCTGTTTGTCTTTGTGTAATTAATCACTGACCCTGCCAGCTCTACAAAGCCTCCTTTGCACAGATGGGGCAGTGAAGGAGGCGAGCAGAGGGCAGGAGCGAGGTGAGTAACAAGTGATGTACAAGGAGAGGGTGTCAGGGTGCTGTAACACAAACCTTCCCCCACACACCTCAGCAAGTGCCCACGTAAAGTCTGTGAAACCATATCCCAGCCACAGAGCCATGGGGCTGTGAAGGCCTGCTACTTGAAGAAACAATAAATTACGTTTTTAAATATAGTAATTTTCTGTTAACCTTTTAGCTGTGGGGACATTCAGCTGTCTGTGGTTCACACGTCTAATTGATAAAGCATTTGCAGTGTTTTTTGTGCAGCAGTGCTGTAACCAGGGCCCCAGCCACTGGCAGGTGAATTGGCACTCAAATGCCTTCAGCCAGAGAAATTGCAGCCTCTGGTCTGGCTGGATTGAACGTTGCCAAGTGCCACCCCAGAGCTGGCTCCGTGTCAGTGCCTGGTGTTACAAGCAAGCTGTGGTTTACTCTGATCTCAAGCCTACAGGGAATGAAGCAACTTCAAGTCTCTTCCTCTATCCCTGACCTCCAGTTTAACTTTGAGGAAATGTTTGGATTTATTCAAGATTTTTTCAACAGCATGAAATAAGGTCGAGGTTTGTTTCCTTCTTCTCTTACACCTGGTATGATTGTACAGACCATCTCCCCTGTGCTGCATCAGTAAGATTTTTTAATTGATTTCACAGTAGCATCTGAAAACACTAGAATGAAATAAAAGCTACCAAATACGAAACATTCTGTAAATACATAACTAAGGAATGTCAGGCAAAACACAGCAGGCGCGTGCAGCGGGCGGATGGGAAGAGTAGCAGGAAGGTGAACAGGTCAGATGGGCATCTTGTGCAGACACTGAGGTTAGAGAAGAGCAGACTCCCTGTTGCAAGAAACTGCCTTAATTTCTGCCCACAGTCCTGTAGCACTTCTGTGTGTCCTTGATATAAGATGAGGAGATGCAGCTCTCTGAACTCTTGAGTCCTGCCAAAGGGATGGGGCACTTCATTTGTCTACCAAGGCCTTGGTGATGCTTCTCAAGGCCATTACCATGGCTGATGAGTGTGTGTAAAATGGATGTGCAAGGCTGCCTGGGGGAGTGGGTGGATTTTGCTCCTCCACACCTCCAAAATGCTTCCACCTGTGAAAACAGGAGACATTTTTGCACTTGTCCTGGTACTTGTCCTGGCAGTGTTTTGCTGTGACATGGTCTGCATGCAGATCACTGCTGCTGCTGGCAGCTTGTGAACAGCCCCATGCCAAGCTTTTCCATTAAGGAAGAAAGAAAGGGTCTCCCCTTTTCTCACTCTATTCTGAGCTACCTTGCTATCTCAACCACTCTTGGGTGCATCCAAAGAAGTTGAACTCCAGGTCAGAGGAAATCTGATCGTCCTCTCCCACCTCCTACCCCGAGTGGCTGTTCATTAAGGTGAGGTATAACTTTACCTTCACAGGACACTCCTTTTGCTCTTTATCAGCCCTGCTGAACACTGAGCAGGTCACATATGGCCTCTGTCAGCTACACTGCAAATCTTTTGTACCTTTTAATGAAAACATTGCCAGTGTTTTCCTTCTGTCGCTGTTGGAACCCAGCCGCATCTTGGTGATAAATGGTGCCTATTGATGAAGGAATGTTCCAGCCAGACCCACAACTCTGCAAGGACACTGTGCTGATCCCAAGCTGCAGCCACGGGTTGTCTCCACAAGCCCTGGGGTTTCAGCCCCTCCCTGCAGGTGGGGCAATAAAAATCTCTGCCACTTCTTTTTCCACCTTACATCAAGAAGGCTGAATTTCTTCATTAAATCACGTTGTCATAGCTACTAAATTTTGGGATTGTCTATCATCAGCTTCAAAACACAAGCTCAAATGTTGTTTCTCGGGTTTTTTTACAAAAATCCCTCAATTTTCAGATGCCAGAGAGCTTGTTTCAGTTTGATAATGAAAGACTCAGTGGAATAGTGAGGGTTTATGACAATCCAGTGAATGGCTCTGCATCTGTGTTGCATAAAACCAGAGACCAAGACGTGAAAGCAATTGTCTAGAAAGACTTTCGAACCCAGGGACCAGCTTCTGTGCCCTCTTCCACATGAATCTATTGCTGGTCTGATTAGACAAACCTGAGCTCCTGCTGCTGCTCCTGAGCCCCTACCTGGGTCATGTAGGGGGTGAGGAGTGCCAGTCCTTGGTTTGAAAGTTCTGTACGGGGTAGATACTTACCTGTTTTGAAGCTCACAGCTCTCCAGTGCTTTCTTTTGGTCCATTCCTGGGGGAATTTCCACTTCCAGGAGGAAATACTGGTTCTCCCACAGTTCTTCTGGACCTTGCTGATGCCAGCGAAGGCATCTACTCCTGTGAACTTTTTGTGGTGACAATCACAGTTATGGAAGATTTGGTCCTCATCTTTGATCCAGCTTAAAACCACCCTAACAAGAAGACATTTGCAATGTTTTTTTAGACAGATCACCAAGCAGATTAAACTCCCCACATAGCTCTGTGATTGTTGGTGTTGAGACAAAAGGGGAAGCTGGTCCATATGGCCAGGAGCTGGAGAAAGGTAAGTGCTTGTGGCTTTTTTCAATGGCCTTAGATCATTTTAGAGCAGCCATTCATCCTCTCCCTTTAAAGAGTCATGATATTGGTGTTGGATAATCTCAGGTCAAGCTCAAGTTGGGTGTCAAGATGGGTGGTCATCCCAATAAAATATAGGATATCAGGATGCAGCTCAATTTAGCAAGTAATCTGCCAAAGTCAGTAACCCTGTAATTAATGTCTTAAGAAAAGGAAAAGAAAATCTTTTCTTACAGGAAGGGAAAGACATTTTAATGTCTTCAGGGAGTTACATGACTGAGCAGTGCTGTCTAAGAATGGTAGCTGGGGAAAGGAATCGCTCTCAATTTCCGGGTTCAATACTTCACTCACAGATGCAGGAGACTGAAGAAGTCAAGCCAGCCTAATGATCATGTCTTCAAGCATATTTTTTTCTATTCAGTCTGAATGGGCTTCTCTGAGCTTTACTGAGAATTTATCACAAAAGATCTTATAAAGATACATTACTACCCCCTTGATATTTTTCTTTTCTGTTCTTTCTTTTGTTTCAAAAATACAATGACTTTTCCAAAGCCACTGTGGTTGTAAATCGAAATTCCACTCAAACACTGCCTTGGAAACCCAGCACTTCAGTGCTTGTGTCTGCAGCCTTTACTTCACTGTAAAGGGTTTTCTGGAGACTCGGGAAAAATGGGGAAATAATGCACTTGTGTTTCTCTTCAAAGCAAGGCAGCTGGATCCAGGGCAGATTAACCTGACAGCCAGATTTCTGCCTGTGGTTTAAGACAGCTTTTGCACTGCTTGAGGCAAACCCAGCAGCCTATCTGCCTGGGGACACCCGCCATATAGTTTGAAAGCATTCCTGAACATGTCCTCCACAACTGGTTCCACTCTTCCGTGGAATAGGCACAGCTGCATGGCAGTGGTCTGTGGATGAGTACCAGGCCCAGGAGGAGGAGAGGATGTGGCAGGAGCAGGGTGAGAGGGCAAGGGGGACAGAGATTTCTGTAGAAGAATCTGGTTGTCCCCTGCTCAGCTACAATCAGAATTTCCTCATGCCTGACACCACTGACAGGGCAGAGCACTCACAAGGAGTCGGTACAACCTGCTCATTTCTCCATTCAATCCATTAGATGCAAAACACCACTTTTGGAGACTTCTGCTCTTTAAAGGTTCTTCACAAGTCTGAGGGAACTTCTGTGGTTCTTTGACCTTGTCTGTACACAGCTGACCCAGGCCTACCCACATCACCTGTCCAGCATATAATCTCTGCAAATTATGGGAAGATTTACCCAGAACTTTGGAAGTCCTGGCAAGATACAACTGTGACAGCAGAAAACATCCGTGAACAGAGCTTTATATTTTTATTTATTCAGAGCTGGCCTTTTAGGCCACAATGACATTGTACAAAGAGATAAGTCGTTTCTCTTTGCTAGTGGATTTTGGAAGGTGGATCAAAAGGGGATTTATCCAGTGGTTTAAGCAAACTGGGGTGGAGGAGGGAGAGTACATTTATGTGAGAAATCATGGCTGTTCCCACAGAACAGAGATGAGAAGACCTCTTCTTCCCCCAAACTACTGTCCCATTACCCATCTGCCTGAGCATGAGCTGCTGTGGGACTGAAACAAATGTGACCTTCAGAAAGAAGCAGCAAAATGTTACTTTTCATTCTACACACATTCTAGCCTTTGGGTAAATGCCTTGGTGGTCTGATACACGCTGGCACAAAGGAGCCATTAATGGCACCGCGAGTCTCAGGGAAGCGGCCGTGCCACCTAGGAAGGCACTGCGGTCATAATTCTCCCGGAGGCTTTTTGCTTTCTTTCCCACCTGCCCCAGATCAAAGGCATCAAGGAAAATGGATTTCAGGAGGTGGGGGGGCTTTGCTGTTGTGAGCGTTTGCTTGTGTGTTTTACTGCCATATCCCAGTGGTTGTGCGGCTCCGGTGAAAACCGGAGCTCTATTATTAATTCTCTTGTATCAGTAGAAAGGAGAAGGGCAGCGGGGTCAAGGGAACTGAAAGAGGCCTTGCAAGGCAAGCAAAAGAAAGCATTGAGGGGAAAGTAGCACTATCAACTCTTGTGATGCGATAGCAACTTTCACCATCCTTGACCTCTTTCTGAAAAACTGTGCCTAGCAGAGGTAAATGACTGTGCTGGGAAAGCTTAGAAATTGGGTGGGAGAGCAATTTCAAAAGGTTTTTCAAAAGCACTGGGGGAAAAAGAGTAACTACATGTTTTATAGAAAAAGTGAATGTTGATGATAATGTCAGTTATGTTTTTGAAATGAGGAATTGAACCTATGGTCATTAATGATATTAAAATGAAATGATGCAAACTAATCACAGGCTGAAATGCAACAGTCTAAGGATTTGCAAATACGTTCAAAGATGTTTGTGTACATATGCTATCATGAAAATTTCTTTATATATTCTTTATATATAACTACTGTCTGTAGAATTATTTAGGTTTTGTCTTAGATATAACACAATGTTTTATACAAGCTGAAGTGTAGCTTTTTGGAAAACACATGGTTTAAGGCCATTTCCCTGACTGTGGGACAGGCAGGTGAGTTCTGATGGGGACTGAAGCACACAGGTAATGGCCAATGTGAAGCTCCTGAACCAACAGAGGTTCTGGGACACACCACTTTTAAGTGGTAGAGAAAGGAGATAATGTCTCAAAGTCATAATTACAGTGGAGAAGAAGAAACAAGTGCACCACGGCTTCAAACATGCCCAGAGCAGCCTTTCCTGGGCCCTCCACCCCTGGCAGTGTAAGGGACATGACTGTGGAAAGCAGCAAGGTATTATTTTTTCTTTTCTGCTTTCCTACAAAAAAACTCCCCAAACACAGAGCTAGCACAGTTTGGATGCTTTACATCCATTGAGATTCCCATCTCCTGGTCTTCCTTGTGCAGCCACTTGAGCAAATGCTGAAGTCTTCGTTACAGAAAGTCACCTCTGCAAGTATTTTCCAGCTGTGAGATGCTTCATTCCCTGCACAGGTTTTTAGGATTACTGTTAGAGTCAGGGCTTTCTCTGGGGGAGGAAGCAAGAGAGGAAGTGATCTGTTTATCCAGGTTTCTGTGAAATTGCCATTAACCTGTGACACGATGCAAGGCTTGCTGGCTCTACCTGCTGGCTAGAGGGGAAAGCACACTCCCCTGGTTAGAATGTCCTTAAAGCATTAATGTGCCATTTCATGAGACAGTGGATTAGAGATAAGAGAAGAAATCAAAAAGCAGCTGCTACCTGATCATTTCTGAGCTGTTGGGCATGCCAGCAGAGAAAGACGGATAGTCTGGAACAGAGGGAATTGATAAGGTTTCTCTGCTTCCTCTCAGGCTCTCAGTAACTGAGAGATGAAAAACATCAGCCCGGAAACCAGTCCCAGTGCAGCAGTTTCATCTGTGTGGAGATTGAAGCTCAGACCATCGTCTGCCCCGGTGCAGTTTGGAAAATTTGGGATCAACTCCATTTGACTTCAATTTCAGCCTGGTCTAAGGCACTGCAAAGCCATGGGCTGCAAGGAAGGTTTTCATTACTGGATTTCAGCTCCATGGTCTGAGCTCTGATGGAAAAAATGAACAGTTGCAAAAGCAAAAAGGGGCTTGTCTGTGGTTTAGCTGATCCCTTTTTATTTGGTGTATCTGCAGGAATGAAGTGAACGGCCTCTTCTCTCAGCTTTTTCTCTAAAAAACGACTCCTCCAAACAGCGATTCTTACGCAACCAGTATTACAATCTTGACATTATAATCCTTTCCTGAACACATTTTCAAAGTTGACAGTAAAGAATAGAGTGTTTTTTCCTTCCTAACTGCCATCCCAGCCTGGCCCTTCGTGTCAGCTGGAGCTCCCCTGTTCATATCTTGTCACAGGCAATCCAAGGTATGCCTCTGCAGGAGCCTTAGGGAGCTTGCATGCCAAACCTGGAGATGAAAATCAGTGGGTTTCCTGTGGAAAAAATGCTCAGAAATCTTATCAGCCCAATAATGTTCATTTCCAGACATGTCTAATCCCGAGGGACTTGCCACTGGATTTACATCTGGATTGTATAAGTTTCAGTGAAACACCTGCATTAGGCTCCCTTTTCAGTCAGTGGAAAAGATCAGCAGGGTTGACAGAGTACTGCTGGAGGTACTCGCTGGGCCGTAGGATATGGCAGGAGTGGAGGGTGATGGTGTTGGACACTGCAACAAAGAGCAGAAAGCAACACTGGAGCCGTAGCTAATAACTTTGAGGTATCCGACTGGAACCCAGCTCCAGTCTTTCCAGAGCAAACCCTGCATAATCCAGTTTTATCCCTCAGAGCAGCAGCTGAGTATCAGCACACAAAAGGCCTGTGTCTCTGGAGAAGGAAGAGGTCATTTTTAAAGCAGAACTGCTCTGCAAGGGAAGAATCTTCCCCAACCTCTGCCACATATTTGCTAAACTTTGCTCTCCCTGGGGTCAGGACTCCTCAGTTAGACCACCCTAGGCGGCCTTTGAAAACCTCTGCTATTCAGGAGATGTACCTATGGGATTTGCCTAGCACAGATCACAAAGGTTTTTTTTTTTTTGTCTCTCACTTAATCCTTCAAACCATTGTCCCATGCATACTGACAGTGACTCGAGGAGCTGGTGTCCTCCCTGAGAGACGTGCTCTTCTCCCATAAGCAAGAAACTCAGATGGGAGTGCCCAGCTGGGCGTTTATGGCCCCCTCTGGGTACAAACTGGAGAGAGACATTGCAGCTGGGCTGTCCAGCTACAAACAGTTTGGATCCCAAATTCTTTGCCCAAAATTTACTACCACCACCAAGCACAAAACCCAAATACATCAAAACCTCATGGATTGAGAGGGATCTGTCCAGTGTTCTGGTGGAGATGAACCATGGTCTTTTTGTTGCCCTGTAGGGTGAATTCTGAGGATTTTTCTGCCGGGAGTTGAAATCTTTCTATGAGATTTTTAAAAGGTGCTCTGAAGATTGGCTTTTCAACTTGTGAAAGAGCAACAGAGATGACCAGAAATAGTTGTTGCCTCTTTAATACATGCCTGACATACTGATTGCACACTCTGTGGCCAGAAAATCAGCAAAAGTCTCCAAAAAAAAACCCCTCTGAAAAGCCTGATTATATGCGTTATTTGCATTTCCTTCCAGAAGCTGCTTTGGACACAGTGATGTCAAAATGCCCTAAATAAATACTACATTCACAGTAGTTCTAGTAAGAGGAGGATCCCATTGTGCCTAGTGATAGCACCAGCTAAGATTAACTTACCCCAAAGTATTTGTTCTTAAGCTGAGAAAATAGGAAAATTCATTTTGTCCACTTTACAGGTGGAAAAGACTAAATTATTTGCCCAAAATCACACTGGCAGTCTATAAAAGAGACAGAAACAACCCAGTTTTGGTGAACCATATTCTGGAGCTGTAACCACAAGGCCATTCCTCTTCTACTGAAGCAGACGCTGGTTCTGGCTGCAACAGTTTCTCAGTGAGGGGATTTAACCATCATTTGGGTCTCCGTCATGGGTGGGAGGAGCTGACACAAACCTCACCATTAAGCCCACAATGATATTCACAGAATGGACCATGTCCTTGATGCCCAGAAGAAATTCATTATGTAAATGACCCTCAAAAATCAGTCCATCACTTCTAGTTGCTAATGGAAAACAATACTTCCTAAACTGCATATCCCAAACATTTCCTCCAAGGAGCAGACTTTAAAACACATATATGCAAATATACCTTTTTTTTATTTAATCGGTGGTGTAGTTCTCTGACAGATTGGTCCAGAATGCAGAGGGAAGGGAGAAGCCACTGGAATGTGGTCTAAATTAATAGTGAATTGTGACACAATCCAGAGCACTCATAATAATCAAGTTAGTATGTTTTACATTTTCTCTCAATGTGTTTTGCATTTTTGCTGCATTGGGAAGGAGGCTTTAGATATTGAAACAACATAATGTTAAACTTGAGAAATGACAATTCAAACACTGGCTGCTTTAAATAGTTTATACCTTGATAGCCTAATGCTCTGTGCAATGTACACATAGCTTTGTTAGGGACCCCTTGGATAAATATAGATTATTTATGGTTAATGGATGAGTGCTATTATACATTGAAAAAATTTGTGAGTGCTGCCTGGCTGGCCACTCAGCGATGTTTTTCCCACACATGGGCAGTAACAAAACTGTGGTAAGGAAATGAAGGAGCATTGGCTCCTATAATTCCTGATCTTTCCATGGGACTTCTCCCAGGGAATGGACGATGTGTCCCCACGGTCCCTGCAATCCAGTTTAGCAGTACCAGAGAGATAACGTGTATGCCTTTCCCAGCACCACATCCCACTTCCCTCTGTTTTCTCTTCCCAGCTATGTTAAACATTACCCGACATTCATCTTACGACCTTGAGGAAAGGCTGTGACGGGGGCTCGGGCAGCAGGGTTATTCAGTGGGTCTGTTTTAGGAGTCAGGTAGTTTGACCTTTAATTCTGCAGTGAAAGGTTGAAATTTGTTTCCTTAACTTTGGTCTTTTAAACAATAGGTATCTTGTTTAAGGTCACTGCACAACATCTTTTCCATTCACCTCAGCTATCTTGGACATGATAAGTGAATCACAGCTGAAGATACCAATCACTCTAAGGGAGTTCCATTTTCTGCTCCTGTATTATTTTCCTTTCTAGGACAGATAAGTGATTCCCATTGGCCTATGATGGCTAATTATGTATTTTATTGGTAATAGCAAAAAGCAATTTTTAGCATTCTTCTTTGTATGCGTGTTGCTGGCTGGACAATCAGGGTAGACCTGTCTAATCACTGGCAATAGGTATATTAATTATGTCTCATATTTTATTGATTTCTAAGTCAGAATTAAAGATCACAGTGATTGTCTAAATGACAAATGGCTTAAGTCAATAAATGATTCTTGGAGAAAGGACTAAAATTGAAATAAATTGTCACAGAAAAAAGCCACAATATGTGCATGACTTGGAGTAAAAGAATTAAAAATCAGCTCATGTGTGTCATCTTTATTTAATTTTTGAAAGGCTATTTACATCCTGTGGTGATGGCTTTGATGCCTGAATGAGATTCTCAGAACGAGAATGACACAGTTAAGCTGATCCATTATGTGCAATAAACAGTTTTACTGTAAATTTGGTTTTTTGTACTAGAATTGTGTTGTTTGAGGCCCCCCATCCCCATGCTGAGTGGAAGCCATGCCTACAGCCAGACAGAAACTTCAGTGCCAAGGAACTTCAAGCTCGACAGAGCAGGCTGGAAGGGCAGGAAGACTTGCCCAACATCACGCAGCAAATCTCTGGAGGAGAACAGTGCACCATCAGTGATGGCCAAACACCAGACCAAGTTCACACCCGAATTAATACACAGCTCAAAAAGACTCGAGAAGAATATTTAAGACAATTTTCAATGACCCTTGCCACATTACTTCAATTACTTTAACAGAAATGAAATAAAGCGTGAAAAATACAAGGTGGTGCAAGTTCTGACTGTGATTCCCACCATTTTCTCTAGAATGCCCGAAATAAATAAACAAAATCAAGGAGAACTGATGCAACTACTTTCTTGTGGAAGAAAGGAGTCACTGTCTAAACATTTTCTCATCAATTACTGGAACATTTGGAAGTCCCTGTTCCTCAGAACATCCTGAAATCAGTTTTCCCAATAAAGAAAGGACATCTCATTTATGCACCTAACCTACAGACCTGGATTTTTCTGGACTCACCAAACCCCTGCTCTTCACAAACCAGTTTTCTTAGCAGCTGAGCAGCTCTGCTCGCTCTAAAGGGTTCCTTTGTTCTGCCACAAATTAACTAAAAGGGACATAATACAGGAATTATCACAAGCATGCAGTGTTTTGTAACTCGAACTACCACACACCTTGCAGATGCAGCTTTGTTTGTCTATGATGCACATCAAACAAACTCAACCTTCTTGAGCTCCCGTGAGCTGTTCTGTAGTCTGGATTGACTTAATCCTTTTTATTTGCTTTTGTAAGAGGTGCAGGTCATGCAAAAAACCTGGCAGTCCTTAGCCTAGTACAGGGTATTACCAAGAACAAAAATTGGGTTATTGTGATGGGGAGAGAAATTTAAAAAAATAAAAAATACTCCACAGAGGGTAACTTTATTAGCTTTGCCACTCACAAAAACCCTTCTTTATTATTGAATGCTCTCACAAATTCTTTTCTTGCTTACATTTAGTCACCAAACACTAAGTTTTAACATTATTTGTTAACTTCAATCTGCTCATACCAAGTATTCACTGATCTTTGCCCATGACTGATTATTTATTTTGCTCAGTGTTCCTCCTGTGTCCTTATTCAATTCCTAATATTTTCTGACTTTATAATGGTATAACATGACTCATAAGAAGAAAATAATGAAGAGCAATTAACAACTGAAGTCCAAGCACAGTCATTACCTACAATCTGGACTTCATGGTCCATCAGTAAGTCTCCAGACACTTTCAGCAAACAAGTAACATGATGCTACTCCTCAGAAAAAATATGTTCGCCTCTTGTATTCATAAAACATTGTTCCCAAATCAAAGTATTATGGTACAATATTTTGGAATCTTCTTTTCAGCACTAACAGTGCTAGTGAAATTGCTGGCTGAAGGATTTGTTAGCAAAAGAGGGAGCTGCAGCCTTGTAAGTAGGAGCTGTGTGCTACTCAAGGATATGTGCCATTGTAAGACTGATCCAAACTGGTTTGTGTGACAAATGGTTTCTCTTGTTTGGTGTGAACCACTGAAGGCTGAGGGAAGATACTATTGACTAATGTGAACTAAAATAAGACTTTTGTATGAAGAAAGTGGAACATTTTATGGAGGTTTGTGTTCTGTGGTCTAAAATTTCATGAAGACCCAAGGCAGAAACCTATCCAGTGGTAAATACATGTGGGAGAGAAAAGCTGTTTAAACTAAAGGACACTGTTGGCATAGGAAGGAGAACATGAAAAATAGGATAAAATCTGCCTACCAATATAAACTGGCCATGAATAAGTTCAAGCTGAAAACTTGGAAGAAGGGAAAATGCAGCTTTGTAACACTTTTCAACAAGAGGAGGGAGGACAAAGAAGTAAACAGCAGACAAAAATGATCTGTGGCAACTTTCAAGATGGAACTCAATGAAGTTATGTTTTGGATGTAGGTCCAGAAGGTCCTTTGAGACCTATGTCATCTCCCAAAGGAGTCCTCCACCAGTATGAAAAAGAGTTCAATAATATGAAACTAACATTTAACCAGAGAAATTTGAGGAACATAGAAAGCCAATCCCAGTTTACAGTGTTGTGCTTCTGGTATCTGTCATTGTTACCTTAGAATCACAATCCACTTTCAGTTAGAGAATACGTATGGAAGTTATCCTGATGCAAAACCAGTCCCAGCAGCAGATCGCAACAGTGGCAAGTTACTCCTGTGTGTGTAAAACGTGGCTGGAAAACTGTACATACACTTTGTTACTTGTCACGGCGGTTTATTTCTTTTCTTTCTTCTTTAAATCAATCATTTGACTCCCCTCAAATATCAACCTTTAGACGCAGAAGGCATTTATGCAGGCAGGCTATTACTGTATCCACCCAGACCTCCACGCTGATTGTGCAGATTATATAAACCTTTTGGTTACATTAGCACCTGAATATGATTTATGAGGGCAGACGGGAGATGGTGATTGACCCGCTTTCATGAAAGCAGCCTGTTTGCTGTGAAACAGCTTCCAGCATAAATCATTTTAGACATGCTTTTACACCAGGACTAAATAAACACTCACTTACCCCTGGTACCTGCTAATATGTTAACAAGTAATGTCCTCAAACAGCCTCATTATTTGATTACATCCGAGACTGGGGACTTAGTGCTGTTGCTTTCTCTGCCTGCCGGGATCTCACGAGCCCAGACACATTAACTCACTTGAATACAGAGAGAAAGTGGGAGTTTTATCAGCCTCCATTATCAACCCAGGATAACAAAATACAGCATAAGGGCATTTATGATCTCATGGCTGAGGTATTATAACGCAAATGTCTTAATCCCTGCAGTTCTCAACACTGCTGTTGCCATGTCTTTGGGTCAGTAACATGGTGCAGGGTTAATTAAGAAAGACAAATACAGTAGAAACAAGGGAAGCTGGAGGGGTGCCTGCATCCCATTCCTGCCTGCTCTTGTGACCAGTGTGCTCCTGGTCTAAGGAATTGTGCGCAGCTGCTGCAATCTGTGCTACACACCCCTCTTCAACACAGATACCAAAGTGGACCATGGCTGAGGCTGATCCTGAGTCCCTCATGACAGAGGAAAGTAATCACTTAACAGGGAGAAGAAGCAAGTCACACACACACACAAGACAGTTTTTATAACCAGTGCAGATTTCAGTTCCTGGCTTTGCTGCTGAGGGAATGCTGATCACCAGTTCCCGATGAACTCACCTAAACCACTGCATCTCTGCAGGTAACCATCCCTGTGTGCAGGCAAACACAAAGTCAGGCAACAAAGCTGGGCCTGTACAAACCACAGTTACCCAAGGTTATATCACTTTTCTCCTTTTATGGCTCAAGAGTGTCAACATCGACAGCTGGATTCACTTATTCTATATAACATCATTATTTTGATTTTACTCTGATGTGTTAACAGGCCTCACAAGCCACTTTGGGACCAGACCTTTTGTTAGCAGGAGGCTCTTTCCAGGATCACTGGTTTCAGGTATTTTGGGTGCTGAAGGATGTTGTAGATAGTGCAGGAACTCAGCTTATGTAGAGCAGAAAGAGAGAAAAAGAAATCCATGAAATAAGAGGGAAACAGCATTTTGGGAGTTACATAGCTTTTATGCCCAAAATATGGTGGCAACCACTTGGTAACATCAGCCGCCAGAGGCACCTTCAGTGATTTCAACAATCAGTGAGGTCCCTCCCAAGATACTTCATCAGCTCAGCACAACAACAGCTGGGAACCTACAGGGAGTGATTCACTATCCTTTCAGAAAAATCAATGCACTTTTTGTACTCCACTGAACTGCACTTTTGCTATCTTGGGCAAGTGAGAGTGTAGGCTTCTGCATGGCACATTTGGGAGCCCTCAGTGGAGGGGAGAGGATGATGGAATGGATGCCTCCATCCCATTCAGGAGTTCAGTTGAGGGGCCAGGCTTCACCTGCAAGCTGAAATTCCTACTAATATAAGCCTGAAGCTAAACCCGCATAGACACGTCCCACCTCTGGGCTTGGAGGACATCCTGGTACCACTAACCTGTCCTTTTTAAAACACAGAGCAGAATCCATCTTCATGTTAATATCTGGGCAGATGTCAAGGAAGGTTAGATCAAACTGATAGACACACAAGGGTGCAGGTTGCTACAAGAAGAAAATCAGGCCTGTAATGCCAGGAAATTGTCCCCAGTTTCAAGATAGTTATCTGAATTCAGAAGTTTAAGAAATCCTTTAAAGTTATCAGTAACCAAAAGGTTTAAAATTTTGTTTCCCCAACTCTGATGGAGCTGTGCCATATTTTACAACAACATGAGGTAGATTCAGACCCTGACTCAGGAAATCTTCCTACTGCAGGAAAATGTCAGAAGTACATTTGAGCCCCGTTGCAGTGAAAAGGACAAAAACCCATCCTAGAAGTCAAACAGAGATTTGGATGTTTTTTCCTGAATCAGGCCCTAAATGCAAACTTCACCAACACATTGAACTCCTGATACTCCTTTACCTAGGACTACATTCCTCCCTCAGTCTTTGCTAAGAAAGGTTAGCAAAACTGATAAGTGAACACTGAACAGAGACTATTTTTATTTTATTAGATTTACTTTGCACCTCACATTTATCGTGGCTGTCCTAGCAGTGATGCTGTCCTAGCCATGATGTAATCTGCAATTAACTAGTCCCTTTTGTCAGCCTACATCATCAAAGCCTATTTTTATGGAGTGCTAAGTCTAATATTTACAGTGTTAAATACTTGGACAATATTTAAATTGGTTTCATCACATACTATATTTAGATGGAGTGATATTGTCTGGTTAACAGCAATGAAAACAATTCTGTTCTTTTGGGGTTCATATTTTGAGTGGGTATTAGGTAACTGGAAAATATGGTCATTATATTTGTCTAACATTTCTACAAGTTGTAACATGGCATTTCAATTTGGGCTTTAACTCATGAATTATCCGTAGGCAAAACTTTTGAGAAGTTTCCAGGTTCAACATGCAAACAAGAGCAGAGTTCAGTGGCATGTCTGAAGGGAAGGCGGTTTAATATTTATACACATACACCGAAAGCTATGAAGACATTTTTCAGGACCTTTTCTTTCTAGCAATGCTGCTGTTGCACAAAGCCTGCTCCAAAGGAATTTTTAATGTCAAACAAAAATCACAATTAATGTATGATCTAATCCCAGTCTCACAGAGACAGACTAAGTTTCTGGGTATTGCTCCTTGGAGTTTTTATTTGTCCATGTGATTCATGTTTGTCTCCACTTGTAGCTTATGTGGGCGATCTTGCCAATACTCCCTGAGTAATTTTTGTCCTTCAAATCAAAGGCCTTGCAGCTGTGCTGACTTCTCATCCCCAGCAGCAAAACCCCCTTCAAACAATGATGTCTCCATTCTTCAACGTAGAGATATTTTCAGGTTTTTTCTAATGTTTATGCATTAGAGCAACTGCTACAATACCTTTTTTCCCCCTCAACTGCAGGGAATACCTTTTGCCTTCTTTCCCGTCTTTAGGTTTTCTCTTTTCCTGGTGTTGGTATTAAGACATCTTCCCATCTCAGTTATGTGATTTCCAGCTATCCCACAGAGTCAGTCCTTCCTCTCCTGGATGATCACAGCCACAGGCTCTGCACCAGAGCAATGCCTGTGCCATATGTTGGCTCCTGTCTGCCAGAAATTTCTGCTCAGAATTGGCTCTAGTTCTACGTGAGAAGCAGAACCACGAAGGGGGGTGGCATGGGGAAGGATTTTCTCCTGACTCTTCAAAAGGACTCTGCTCACAAATCCATGACTCTGACTCAGCTTTGTTGAGCCAGGTCTCTGTGCAGAGGATCTCATCAACAAGAGGGAGCTGTAATCCCTTCAGACAGCCCTTTGAACAGCCCAGGAGTTCCTTGACAGAGCCTGACGTAACTTCTGGAACACTGGAAAGTGCAAATCACCCATTTTATTTGGTTTTAGTAGATAGAAGTTAGAGATTCTGCACAAAACTACAGTCGGACTGCAGAAAAGTAATTTTGTTAGTTATCATCTGAAATGTTTATTCTTTTGGGAGGTCATAGGCTTCTGAGGTTTGAAATCTGCCTGTTATTTAAAAGTAACTTGGGTGTCTCCATCTTTCAGAGTATCTAACTGAAAGGAAAACTTATCCAATAAATAACTGAGCAAAATCATCAATAACCAAATAAAATATGTTCGAATTCACCAACCCTGGTAGATCACTTGCAGTCCATTTGGTTCCCCCCAGTCCTCTCACTAGCTCAGTGTTCCCAAAGGAAGTGTGTCAAACAGGGAGCCTTTTCTTTGGTTTGAATGCCAGTGCCAAATTGTCTGGGATAATGGAGCCCCTGCACAGCCACTTGCAATGTGTGGAGAGCCTCAGCAGCATTTATCTGTTTTCTATATGTTTATGAACCATCCACTGCTACAGGAGTGGACACCTACAGAGGAAATGTCGTGCTGAACGCTCCTTCCATGAACACTGATCTTGTTGCCTAAAACATGCTTGAGACTTAAAAAGGCTTGAGTGGCCAAAGTTGGATCTTTTTTCTTGTTTTTCATTCTGTCCTTCATTTTGCATCTTGGATCTCAGTATTCAATGCCTGGCAAATGCCTTCTTAAACTGAAGTCTGGAAATCCCTGACGAAAATGTCACAGAATGCTTTAGCTGTGGGAAGGATAAAGATCTGGGAACCAGTGCCTTTGTACCTTATTTCCTATTTTCCACATGGCACCATGTCATTTGTGTATAAATTACTTTTTATAAATTATATACAATGCATTTTGCAGCTTTCACTAAGACAGTCTTTTGCATTTTCTCTTGGAGAAAATCTCCTTTCCCCAGAAATCTTCAGGACAATTTGTGAAACTTTCAAGATATTGTTGTTTGTACAAAACCAGAGTTTATTTCAGGCATTTCTAAAGCATTGGGCTGGTTTGGTAAAATGAAAGGGGAAGGGTTATTCATATTCCTTAATGTAATTGTGTTTTAATTTAAAGATGTCCAAATTTTATGGCAGTCTTTATTTACTTTCACTTAGCTTTTAAAGAACAAGTATGACTTCCAGATTTGCTACAAAGCAAGTAAAAAGGCAGTAAATATAAACCAAACTGTGATTAAGAGCCTGATTCTGCTGATTAAAATCACTGGTCAAACATACTCTGACTCCAGAGATCAGATCTGAACCTTTACTGCACTGGATCCTCTCCAAAACCCACTAAAGTCAATAGGAGTTTTTCTTTTGAGCTCAGTCACTGGGTGTCTGCCTTTTTCTCTCTTAAATTATAAATCACCAGGAGGAGTTTAATCTTGCAGTTTTCAGTGCCAGTGTGACATTTATTTTCACTTTGGCTGTTGACAAAGCACCCCGCATCCTGCATTTCCCTTCTGGCATTCACATGTCTATTCTAACTCACGTGCTACATTCTGTCAGGGATTTTATTTTACTTGTTCTCTGCTTATTGCCATCCACTTCTCCAACCCTCCCTTTTCATCTGTCCATCACGTTTGGCAGCAAGAAAAATGGATCTATTTTGCAATACCAACTTCAGTGTCACTTGCCAGTCCAAATAAGAGTTGTGTATCTAACACACCATACAGGGGCTCAGTTTCTGGATTTTGTCACAAGAGCTGTATTTTCTCAGCAGCTTATTAACAGCGTGTGTTTGGGGTGAAAATTAAGCAAATGGAAAAAGGATGTCACAGCAAGGAGCTGTGTTGCAACACTTAGGTTATTATATTGCATTAAGTTAAACAAAGACTGTTTAGCCATGTTATGACTATGATTCTCATTCCTTCCAGTCCCTCAAGAAAATGTATTTTGAAAAGAGGCAACTTTGCTCAGTCAATTTCCCCTTGGTCAAAATGCTCCCAGGTGCCACTCCTGTGAATTTGACAGGAAAAAAAAAAGTTAACTGAGTAGCGCTTGGGAAGGGGGGCAGGGGGAGATTGCCGTAACTCTGCTGATGCCAAGAATAAGAAGAATAATGGGAGCTGCTGCAGATCGGAAACTTTCTTTTGGTTATTTATCAAGCCCATATTATTTTCTCATCTTTCACTGTCTTTGGAGCACATGTGTCAGGTGAACAAAAAAAAGTTACAAGAAATCTTGAACTGCACTCTGCTTTCCCAGAAAAATGTGCTGACCATCCAGCGTGTGCCTGAGGTCAACCATGAAGGTTTCAAACTGTCTCTGGATCCATAAATAGCCCTTGGATAAGGCAGCCAGTCAGCTGAGGAGGCTTTGAATTTCTCATTCGAGGAAGGAGCCACACAGGATTGCTCACCACCATCCCTCTGACTGTCTCTTTCCCACATCTGGCCAATGACTTTGTTGCCTAAATGGGAGCTGAGCAATTCTGGAAGTTGGGCTCTAAGTAGAAAACATTCCCACTTCTGCTTCATCACTCGTGTTCGTAGGGAAATAAAGCACCATGATGCTTTTACCATATGTGGATTTGAGAACAATTTCTAAATCCCCCATGCCTGAGCCACAGCTTGCTGAACAATTCTCATCAACTACTATGCCTGATAAGGGTAGAAATGATGCAGGTGGCTTTGATAAGTTGAACTTCTTGAGTGATCTAATTTAAACACAGCTATTCTACCTTGCCAGGGCCCAACCACTTGGTGGGCTTCAGCCTGAAAGCTGTCACTGCTCAGATGGAAGGGAAAACTGGGTCTGCCAGGTTGGTCTCACTGACCTCCACAGAGAAATCAGTCTCCTCATGTGTTACAACAATGGGTGCTGTGTCCTGTGTCCCTGTAGGATTTCCCACCTTAAGGTCTTGCTTCCAAGTCTGTGCATACATATCACAGCCTGCAACTCCCTTTTCCTTGAGATCTACCTATCCGATCAACACATCTGGTTCCGTGCTGCCCTTTATTCCCTATCCAGATTGTGCCCATCTTCTCCTGTTCCTGTTCACTCTCAAAAACTCCCTTTGTCCATAATGCAGACAGCACCATGCGACCTGTTAACAACCAGGCAGGTGAGGAGCTGTGTCTTGGCTCCTAAAACACACCCTGCTTGTGGCCTGCAGATAATTGCACATCTGATCACAACAGCCACGCTATTTCAGATTCCATTCACCCATTCATCCATTTCTCCTGTGTGAGCTGGATCCGGGGCAGGTCTTGAGTGGCATCCAACAGAGAACACTCTCCCAGCTCCAGGGTATGAAAAAATGGGCAACACTAAACAATACGTGTTGTTAAGCTGTGAAACTGCTTGCCACAGGAAACTGTGGGTACAAAGGGATTTAGAATTAGCTAGGTAAATTCCTGGAAGCAAAATTCACCAGGGGCTATTAAATACAAAGACACTATGCCTGGCTCCGGAAATCCCAGCACCACAAATCACTGGCCCTGAGCCCCGATCCGTGTGCCCTGATATTGTGCTTTAAGAACCTACTACAGCTGACTGCCATGGACTGGGTACTGGGATGGATGGGCCTCTGGTCCTGATCAACTCAGCCACTCCTGTGTTTCTGTACAAATAGATGAACTGGGACTAAAGATCACATTTGGCACTAATGTTTCTGCATTCACCCAGCAGCATTTCTATCACCAGCACTCTCCAGGCGGCTTCTGCCACGACATCTGGACATCACGTAGCACTTGAAGCACATTAAGCTTTTTCAGCAGGTAATAAACCCCTGGACAGTGTATGGCAGGCGAGCCCCGGTCCCTAAATACCCATCACGGACATTGCTTTCTCCAGCAATTGCCAAAGCCTGCTTTAGATTAAACTGCTTCAGACCAGCAACTGCAGAAGGGCAAGGCTGGAAAAGGAAGTCTCTCTTGTTTTGTGTGGGCTCTTGTTTTCCTGCTGATTGGTTGTTTTGGGCTTGTTTGTTTTCTGACAAATTATTTAAAGGACAAATATAAGGCTAGACAGCTGAATGCATCAAAAAGGTCAGCCAATTTCCCAGGCTACTGCCTCTTTCCAGCTGTTCCATATAAGAAAAAAGATCAGGCGGGGCTCATCTCCCTGGTTGCTTTCCACGATGTAAAGTAGACTTCTTTGATATAAAGCACGGGGGTAGGGAGGTCAGAGGATGCTGGGGTGGTGGTGCCACACAGGATGCCAGCAAGACCCCTCTCCTTGTTGGGTAACTTCTCTTCTCAGAGCCATTCCCAGCATCCTATATCCAGGACCGCTGTCCATCAGCTGTTCAGCTCTGGGTGTGGGAGTGATATGAACTTGGAGCCTTCCTTCAGCATCCAACTTCACAAACTCCACATTTTAAAGGGAGATCTGGGTCACAGGAATGGAAAACTCCTTGTGAGACACAGGTTGTGCCAGTCTGCAGCCCTCACTCTGCAGGTACCACGCACGGCTTGCCCAGTACCACCAGTGTGTGACCGGGCACATGAGAACAAATGTGTCCCTTCAGCTGGGTCTCCCTGAGATTCCCCTGGGAATTCTTCCCCTTTTGTTCTGTTGTCTGGAAATGGGGCCGCTTAGCCTGGAAAGGGCTGCATGAAGCAAACTGATATAGGAAAGAAGAGAGGAAGGAAGGAAGGAAGGAAGGAAGGGAGGAAGGAAGGAGGGAAGAAGGAGGGAAGGAAGGAAGGAAGGGAAAGAAAGAAAGAAAGAAAGAAAGAAAACGAAAAGGAAATGGAAAAGAAAAAAAAAAGAAAAAGAAGGAGAAAAAAGCAAGCATGCATTTCTGATGACAGCTGCACAAACGTGCCTTATTCTGGCAGATCTCTCAATTAAAATCAAGCCACCCTAATTTAAGGGGAAAATAAACACAGGCCTTATGTTATGTGCTTTGCTTTCAAAAGGAATCAGCCTGAGGAGAGGCAGCAGGGCCCTGGGCTGGGGACGGCTGGTTGTGAGGGGGAGGCAGGTCCTGCTGACCCAGCTGCTGGCCCAATGCTGAGGGGTCTGGGGCAGAGGAGCCCCACCCTGCAATGGTTCTGGGGACGAGGGGAAGTGGCTGTCCCAGGTAGGTCTGGGGCAGACACTTCAGTGCAGTGACCTCAGCTTCTTTTCAACTTAGTCCATATCAGCCAGAGGCCACAAGGGACAGACTGGACAGTCTGCCCTGACACTGTCCCTTAGGGTGAAGAATTAGGAAGTTCAAGGCACAACCATGCATTCTCATGTTTTTCTTCTCCCACATTTCTAAGTAAAAATGAGGACACTTCCTTTGCACACAGCTATTCCAAAACTGCTGGAGAACAGCATGAGGGGCTGCTTTCTGAGCAAGCAGGCTGGGTGCCACTCACAGGGAATCTACACTGTCCCTGCCATGCTCTGCTCTGCTGCAGTGCTCCTGCACTCTCCAGGATGGGAAAGATGAGCCCTCCCATAAATGCATCCCTACCAGGGAAAAGCAAAACTTGCTGAAAAACCTGTCTGTCCTTCTGCTCTTGCCTTTTTTCCTCTTCTCACTATATTCATGATGAAATAAAGAATCACCATCCATCTCTGGATAAGAAATAGCTGAAATCAAATGAGTTTGCACACAGAGTTCCCACTGTGTCTCCCACGTTTTTCTTATAAATTTAATTATGGAACAGTAGACACTCTCTGTGCCACATAGCAATCAAATAACATGGTACAGACAAACCTCTACAATTAATTCTTGGACTCTTGTCGGCCTCTCCCAGCAGGTACGGCCTCAGCCTGCACAGGGGAAGTGCTACTGGGTTGGCATGGAAGAAACAAAAAAGCACCAGCACAGAGATGAGAATATTCAAGGGTCTGGGCAATTGTCAAAGGGTCACTTGCCCAGGCTGGACATCTAAAATGCTCATTTGCTGCACAGAGGGAATCTGCCAGAAGTTTCAGGGGAGAAACAAAGGAAGAATTTAAAGAGTGTAACAACAGGAAAAAACTGGAAACTCTTCAGCACAAGCTCTCATGGATTTGGGTCTGGATTGCAGAGGTTCAGGAGATCAAAGCAGTAGCAACCAGAAGGGGCAAACCAGAGACAGCACACAGATAAAAGAAAAGATGAAAGCCAAAGAAAGCTTGGACAGGAGGCTGACATTGGTAAATGAGGAACTGGGGCTGGATTAAACGGGTAGTGCTTGATGTGCTGTCTAGTCCCTTTTTTGGCTCGATTGGCTTCTGCAGAGCTGAAGCTTTGGGAGTTGGGGTGGGGGGAATAGGAAAAAAAGATATGCTATTTTCATTTTCTGTCCTTGCCAAGAAAAACTTCTGTGTGTGAATAATCTCTGTGCTGCCTGTGGAAGGAGCCTGTGCAAGGAGCTGGGACAGCAAGGATCTTCCTGGGGGTAAAAGCTGCTCAGGGGGTCAGTGGACCCCGAATCATGCATAGGCTGCCCAGAAGTCACCCTGGTGGGACACACCTTTGTCCTACACATTTGACCAGGGATCCAGAGGACGCACAGTGCTTCCTTACACCTTGGGATCAGATGTGGATCTGGCCCTCAGACCACAAGGAACTTTTTGAAGCTGGTGGGGTATTTTTGAAATTTGATATATTTTAACACAAAGCCTTCCTATTGTCTGGCTTGAAGGGGTAACCCAAGCAGGTGCATCTTGGCCTCTTGAGGAAGAAGCAATTATTCAATCAGTGCATGAGGGATCGGGTGGATCCTCTCACTTTTGCAGCTCCACAAAGCCAGCTCCTCTGGGTGAGCAGGTGGGGATGACTCCTTCTCACAGTTGCCTTCTGTGACACAGTCCATCTGGGCTATCAGCTGGGGGCGGAGGATAGGGCAGAGAAGAAGAACACCTTAGAAGAAGATGTGGAGCTGGAGAAGGAGCTGTGCCAGGGCACAGCGAGTGAGTCCCGGCACAGGACTGACTGTGGTGGAGGGAGGGACATTTATGGGCAGTGAGAGCTGAAGAGGAAAGGAGCAAGAAAGGATAACAGGGTACTGCTCATTTCTGGGGGACTGCGGCAATGATGGGTTGTGGGTGAGGCTTCACTGTGGAAGCAGAACAGGGATTGCTCCTGTCCTCTGAGCTCCTCTGCCTAAAATGCATTTGAGGGCTGGCTGGGACCTGTATGAGCAAGTCTGTGGTGGGATTGGGTTAGAAAATGACATCTAAACTATTCTGTGGCTTGAGAGGTTGAGCCTGGGGTGAAGGGAGGAGAGATGTGGCTTGTGAATGGTGATTTCTTTTTTGTTGTTGTTTCCAATGCCTGGAAGGATAAGCACTGTGCCTTTCCCCACATTCTCCCCTCTGTCCTTGCTGGAGCCCCGTGTGCATCCCCCCCAGCTCGGGGTGACAAGCGGGGAGGTCCCATGCCTGCTCGGTGGTGAGACCATGTCTGTGCCAAGGTCACCCAGGATTTCCGGGCTGTGCTTGCAAGAGCTGAGAACTCCCAAATTTCCCTCCGCGATCTCCAGCTGCCATCTGCTGGTAACTGCGCCCGCGGTGCCTGGAGCCAGCGCATCCCTGCCGGGCACCATCCCGGGCTGCTGCCAGCGCTGGGCGGGCATCCCTGGGGACCAGGACCGTCTTCCAGCGTCAGCCGGGGAAAAGCAGGGCTCAGGAGATGGCAAAGAGCTGAGCCAAAGGGACCCCGCTTCAAGGTGTGCGGGAGGAGTCAATCCCCTTCTAGCAGAACACTGAAGGACAGCAGGCTTTAAGCGCTGCAGTAAACTTGATGATTTATTGGAAACTAATTTTTTTCTCTGGAGAGATATTAAACCTGCCTTGGGGAGGCGGGGAAGAGGTGGGAATCAATCTGTTAAAATATATTTCTGCTGCTTTCTGCTCAGTTAGGCACAGAAAAGCAAGTTAGCAAAAAGTGAAAGAGGTTATTGAGAGCTCGTCTTTGACTAGCGGGGTTTGGGAGTTGTTTTGGTTTGTTTGGTTTTAATTGAATTGTGCAATTTCAGAACCGTTCTGCTGCATATTTAGCAATAAAAGACATGAGTCAGGTCTTAGGTCTATCAAAAGAATACTGGCTGAGCATATGGCCCAGGCAGCACCAGGCCCTGTGACACCATTCCTGCCTTCCCTGCATGTAGGAATCTTGTAGGTGGGAGGAGAAAAGCCACAGATACTGCCAGGAGTGATCTGAGGAATCTGTTTCCCCAGATTTGGAAGGGGCATTTCCTGGGGTGATGACAGGGAGGAGGTTGCAAGGGTGTGTTGGTCCTTGTGAGCACCACAGCCCAGTGGGTGCCTTGGTTAACTCCGACTACATGTGGTAGAGAACTGATAGCTTTAAATATCTGAAGTCCTTACAAGATTTATGAAAATAAATTATGGATCAGAAGAGAAAGATTCTATCAGTCCCACCACAAAGGAAAAATTAAAGTGTGAGCTTAAGCCTCACTAGCCAGGAGAGAATCCGCAGCAGCAGTGCACTCTGACCATCAGAGTGGATGTGGGAGCCCTCACGCCTTCCTCTGACACCAGAGCCTCCTACACCACGATGTACATCCAAAACAAAAGCTGTTTTCATCAGTTTAATAGCTCACTGGAGACCTTGCTTCTTGGGGCCCTCTCGGAAAGCCACCCTTGGAGCTGCAGCTTGGAAGGCTGCGCATTGCAGAGCAGAGGCTTTGCCAGGAGAGTGGGGGAGTGTAAGAGTGGAGAGGGGCCTCAGCTGAGCACCAGCACTGGCAATTCTCCTGTGGAACTGGTGAGGTTTATTGTTTTCCCTGAAGTCCCAGTTTCTGCAGTCATGGGAGTACAGTAAAATTCTCAAATTTCACGCGTCTATGAGACTTGCTGCTCGAACTCATTATGACAGAGGAAAGTATAAAAATGCATCCTCTGGGAACAGAAATCAGAAAAAACAAAAACCTCTATTGCTGAAAAAAAATGTCTTTATCATATCTAAGCCAATATCATTCCATTTTGGCCCCCATCTCAAGAATTTTTAAGGCTTGGAGTTGGCAGTTACGAAGCTTCACTGATGCTTTGGCCAAGAACAAGGGCATTATTTCCTATGTCCTGGCCAGTGTCCCAAACTGTATGATTCCCCTTCCATGTACTCCAAATCCTCCCTGCAAATCAAGGTCTGCAGGGGGGAATCTTTATCGCATTTTGTCCTCAGCTTCTCTAGGGCATCACGAAACATCAGCATCCTCCCACGCTAAGTCTCATCACACTGTGCGAGTTGATGGCAGTAGTTTATTAGGTCTGATGTATTCCTCAGGATATGAGCTGCTCAACTATGGTATAGGAATAATATAAGTCATTGTTGTTATTATTATTATTGTGGTGAAGATTAGCATTGAGGATGTTGCTGGAGAGTGTCACAGTCTTTCTGTCTCTTAACAATTATTTTTCCCTTTGGTAGTGCAGCTAGGTTTGAAGTAGGACCAAAGAGGCCTTTTATTTTTATTTTAGTTTTGTTTTAAGAAATCTCAGCCCTGGAGGGAGCTGTCATTTTGGGCTGCTGATTACTTGTGCAAGTTGACAGGGAGCAAGGCGTAGTGAGCCCAAGTCCTTTTGCCTAATCAAGCCAACACTGCAGGCTCTGTGTGGAGGATGTGTAACCCCATCTCACTGCCTGACAACTCCTTCGGTTCCAGAATTTGTTTCCTCAGTCCCCACAAACTGCAGCAAGCCACTTAGTTTGATTTTACTACTTTCTCCTTTGTCCCCCCCTGCTTTCCTCCTCCTCTGTTCTCTCAGCAACCATTTTGTTTCAGCTTTCCTTTCTGGTTCTTTTCCTTAGGGATAGTAACTCTGAAGACTGTACTCACTTCCTATATATCCTTGACCCTCAGAGCTTTTTGCCTTCTATTTTATCGACTAGTCAAAGGAAATTCAGCATCAATTCAAAAATACTCCTTTCTACAAAAAAAAGTATCTTATCTGGCCAGTTTTCTTTGAAATGTGATTCGGCTAGAAATGGATCGACAGACTTTGTAGAAAGCTCTTGCTGAAGCTTAAAAGGGGGTCTTGCATCTATAGGGTTTGACTCAAAGACATGGATTTCCTTTCCAGTTCCATGAGTCCATAACACAGTGACTGCAGGGAAATGACAGTGAAATATAGTTGTATCTTGTTGAGCCTGGATGTGAGAAGAAATTAGAAGTGTTGATGGACCCTTCACTGGAGCAAGAGGAGCTGCTGCCCCTGATGCTCAAGGCTGCCTCCAAGGGAGCATCAGCAGCTGGGCTGTGCTGGCAGAGGGGCTTTCCCTGGGGCGCTGATGCAGATGTGGGGAACAGACACCGAGCGAGGGAGCTGTGTACGAAGGAGGGAAAGAGGGAGCACAGAGGACATCATGGGGGAAACATTGTAACTTCAATGAAAGCTCTGCAGAGCTCTGGGATGAGGTCCCAGCTGGGAAGAAACCTTTCCTTCATTCCTTCTGTTGGACTTCAGTATTTCTAGAGAAGCAGGTTTGTACCAGACTTCACCTCTCGGTGAGACCAACCACCAAACACCCAAACACTGACTAATCTGTCACAAGGGAGAATGCCTTTATTCTGACTCCTAACTTTAAAAAGAAGGATCTGATTCTTCTTTGCCATTTTTCTCCTGACATGAAGGAGAAGGGGTTTTTAAGTAGGCACCAAGCAGAGATGGATCAAGCTGCTGATACCTGTCTGAATTCACAGTTCCAAAACAGATGTTCACATCTGTGGTTTTGCCATGGGGCATTTTCTTTTGAAATGGGCCACAGAGTGAAAATTTAAATGCCTTGGGTTGCTTTTTAGTTGTGTTTAGGGAGAGCACAGATCAGAATCATTCAGCAAGGACTGTTTTCTTCCCCATTGTGTGATCTGTAAAAGGATTGTGTGAGGTCATACTGGGAAACAGAGAGAGACATCCTATTCCCTGCTCCATGGGAGCTTACCAGGTGATCATGCACCACCTCCTGTTTTATCCTCCTGGGCTAAGTTCCTTATGATTCTCAGACAATGGATTTCAGGAGAACATCACAGGAGTCTGGTTGTTCCTGCAGTACCAAACATGCCTCTTGCAGGGGCTGCAAAGCATTACCTCGCCTGCTTTGCTGTGGAGCATGACTGTCCCGGCCACCATGAGTTGCTCCCCCATGGCTGTTGTCATCTTCAGAGGGACCCAGAGAGGATCAAATTAAGTGAACAAGCTCTTACTGCAACTCCTCCATCTCTTCTGCCTGTTGATCCATTATTACTGAGTCTCCATCTTGCATGGTCACAGCTCACATGCTTACTGTGGAGCATCACATGCTAATTCACCACTTGGATTGTAGGGCTGATGTGACATTCACTTCCTCGGTGTTTCTCAGACCATCATTTCATTTGTACTCCAAACCTGAGACATCTTTCCAGAAAAGCAATATCCAGAGTCCTAATACAAACTACAAATACATCTCTTCATGTCTTAAATGCATTAAAAAATGCTCTCATAAAAAGATTTATTTCTAGGGTTTTTACCCAGACTTCTGCATGGAGTTGGCAAAGACATTATGTAACAGCTAAATCTTCATTAGTTATATCTGTTTGCTTTGTGCCTTCATGACAATGATGAAAGCTGTAAATAAGTATATTGTCCCATCTTAACAAGGATAGCATATCCATCAATGAGGACACTTACTCTGCTGAGATCTCTGCAAGGCTGTGGAGGGGAGTAAATTAAAGGGAGAACAACATCCTTCATCTAAAGTGTCCTTGTTCTGTCACTTAATGTTTTACCCTTGCTAATATTTTTCAAAGTCTGGCTGTTAGTCAAAAAAGTCACTCAGTAAATGTGACATATTTTTTCCAGCCTAAGTCTGCTTGGTCCTAGAATGATTCTTTTAGGCAGCCATGGCTGGAAGTGTGACCTGAAACTCCTGTGTCTTCTCACCTCAATTTCCCAGCAGTCACAGAAGTTTCCCAGTGGGATGTGTGGGGGCATGGCAGCGGCAGTCAGAGGAGGTCGTTCAGCTGAACAGGGAGGTGCAAACCCTTGTTTGGGGCGGCAAATGAGTTGTCTGGATAAAGGCAGGTGGGACTCCACTCCCAGCAGTGTCCACCTCAGCCTGGACTGACTGGTTGGTAACACCACACTTAGCCCAAGGTGTCTCCTCTCACTAAACTCACTTAACTTTGCTCCCACTTAGGTGCAGTGAAGGCTGTGTGGTAACTTGAATCTGTCCTGTGTGTCAAGGCTGTCCTTGGTCCACAGGCAGATGCCCGGGTTATGGGCTCGCAGTGCTCAGGCAGGAGCTACAGGTGAGCTCTGGGAGAGAGTGAGGAGGGGGTAAGAGATGGTCAGTGCCACTTGCTGGGAGAGATCCATGTTTCCAGCTCCCTGCCAAGGGAGCCCAGACACGGGAAGCACATCCCGTGTGAGCCCACCCGCACTGCATGGCTGGAAGTGAGTCCATGCACCCTGCTCAGGGAGCTCTGCCCATCCCCAGGATCAGAGAGGAGCAGCTTCCAGCACACAGAGCTGGGTGCTTTCCCCTCATGTGACAGGGCTCAAAGCAGCCTGACAAGGTACTGAGGTTCCCACTGAAACCAGCACCTTCCCTGGCTCCTCTGCATGGCATTTTATCCCTGCCTCAGCCCAGGTGTCCCTGACTCACCGGGGTTAAACAAACAAACAAAAGTAATGCAAGGAGTCTTGAAGTGATGGACTGGCTCCAGGTTTAGGGGACAGTCCAGGAGTGAAAATCAGAGTGTGGCCTGCAGAGGGAAGAAAAGAGCTGTGGTAGCACCACTGCGCTTCCCAGGGGTCTGCTCTGCTTCCTGCTGCTCCTCTGGAGCAAGCTCCGAGCTGAATAGCTGCCTTTAAACATTAAATACATTCAGAGCCCATTCATATCAAACCAAAATTAAACTGCTGGATTTCATTCAAGAGTCATTCCCCTGAGAAAGGGCCGAGAAGAAAATAATGGTTAGCTGAATGCCTCACCCATTCAGCACGCAGGAAAATCCCCCAGGAGGAAAGGTAAGGAGCGAGGCTGGGCTATTGCCTCACCTCGTTGCATCGGTATCTGTGCATAAGCCAATTTCTCAATCCATTTAGAAATTCACTAATTGTCATTGGAACTATTTGCTGATGACTGTGAAGTAGCTTGGTAATGAAGAGGAAGTCCATTTATTCGTTAGCATTTGTGAAAATAATTGCCTGTCACTCCACTGAACATCCTTTGCCCCAGAAACACTTGCTCTTCAGCACCTTTTTGTTTTGTTGTTTTTTTTTTTTTTTTCTGAGCTGCACACTTTGAAACGCCACTTATAATTTCCAGCCCCTGTAGGGCTCGTTCTCAGCTGCAGTGACAGGAGTGAGGGTGAACACCCCACAAGGGGACACTAAACGTCCTGTCACTTCTGCTGCAAGGAGAGGAGAGTGTACTAACTGCGCTGCAGGGTCTGGCTGCCTGGTTGCAGCTTCCAGCTACTGCTGAAACCGTGGGTTTACAGGGCTGCTGCAACTCTGCAGCCTGCCCCACACCTCTGCTGGGCATCCCAGCAGGGCTGGGAGAAGCCATGGATGTGGGGCTTGGTGAGCATGGGTCTGTCTCTGGCCAAGGAGACGAGGTGGCCCCAGCGACACGATGTGAGCTTCAGGGGCTGTCTTCTGTCCCCTGTTTGCTAGCCCTGCTCTCAGCCTTCACCAAGAGAACAAAAAGACTGCATAAAGCCAGGAATGCACCAGGAAGTGAGTCCTGGAGGGAGGAGGAATGGTTTTTTGGAAGGCAGAGGAGTGATGTCTGAGGAGGGGAGGAATGGGGCGAGGATGAAGATCTGTATTCCTCAGCACTCTGTGCCAATCACCCCCATGAGTGCAGCCAACACCTCTGGCCAGCACCTGATCCTGCCGTGGGTGACACCCCACAACAGCTTTGTCCCCTTGCTCATGGGCTCACCCCTCTCCATCATGCCCAGCACTTCCTCTGCCACCACCAACACAGGTCACATAAACCAACTCATTCCTTCACTTTGGGCACTTAAGTTCAGCAGTGCCTGCATGGCCAAGAGGCACTGAGCCCTTTGCCTAGGGACGGTGGGTTTGCTGCAGCAGGTAACCAGCCACATTTGAGGTGCCTCGCCAGGTCCCTGGAGACAAGCGGGAGAGGGAGTTTGCCACCCTCTGAATCAACAGAGATCTGCCAAATCGCACCTGCTGGGCTTATGCTGCTGTCCATATCTTTCACTCCAAGGGCTGCTTGTTTGTTTGTCAGCTGTGACGAATTTTTATTGTTTCCTGGGTCTGTGAATTCCCACATCCGTTCCCAGGGCAAGAAGCACCACATCTCCTGGGGGTGGATGGCCGGCAGTGTTGACTTAGCAGTGCATGGAGCAGGAGATAAGCGCTGTCCTGCTGCTGGGACCCAGCTGGGCCCTGCACTGTGCACCCGCTCCTTGCCTGGGGCTGCTGCAGCAGGGCTGGGAGCCAGAGGAGCCACGTAACAGCAGGATGTGCCATCCCCTGGGCTGCGGGCAGGGACAGTGGTCACCCCCCCGGGGAGGAGCACGCCTCTGCAGCTTGTCCCGGGACCGCGGAGCGGAGCAACTCCTGCCTGGACAGGATTGGGCGGCGAGGAAAGGACTGCCACAAATGCACTCAAGGTATCGTGTTTGAGGCTCAGCTGCTGCAATCCTGCCCAGCAACTGGGCTGGCCACTGCAGTTTAGGATGATCCGGTCAGTGTAATAACACCTGACAACATCCTGCTGCCATAAGCCTGTGTCATTTCAGTCTGTCAAATGGACTCGTGGTAGCTCACGGCTGTTGGGAATGGCTTGCTGGATATATTTACAGCCCCAGGGTTGAAAGCTTTCAAGTGTTTCCAAGTGTGAATTGCTGCAGATACAGCACCGTGGGAAGGTGGGGTGAAGGGCTGGGTCAGGCAGGTACTTGGGGTTGGGCTTCCCATGTGGAGAAGGATTCCTGGTTTGGGAAGACTGGAGACACTGGCTGGGTTTGCTTCTTGGGCAAGTATTTAATGCATTTTAGGATTAAGCAACTGTCTTTTGCTTTCGGGTGCTGAGGTGTTAAGCGGGAGAAGTGTGTGGGTGAGTGTAAATCAGCTCTGTGCAGGGAGACCTGTGCAGGGAGAGCTGCCTGTTTATACCTGGGGATTTAGGCTTCCAGATATTTAATTTCTGGTAACTGTACTTCAGCTTGTTGGAACATTTCAGTCTTGAAAAGCCTCTTGTGGATAACGAGCCTACAGGGAGGCACTGCTCCCAGGGAGCCTCAGACTGGGGAGCAGGGGTGGATATGGGCCTCATGTTAGCGCTGCAATTAATGAGCAAGTAGGCAGCCAGCATTTGCAAGAAAACTTGGGAGAGCGGGGAATAAAACAAAGTGAGAGACAGGTTTTGTTGCCTCCCTTGAAACCAAGATCAAGCAAAGCTCACCTAAGTTTTTAATGTCCCATGTGATTTTTCATGGGGTGGGGGACCATGGATGGTGGAGGTTGGGGGATGTAGGAGATGGTTCTGCTTTGAGGTCTGGGGTCTGCCTGGAGAAGGCTCTGGAATGGCTCTGCCAGCCCCAGTAGGAACCTTTTGTGATCCTCCCAAAGCTGTCCCCGCAAAGGAGCAGAGGCATGGTCTGACCCATTCCCTGCGCCCTGGTTCAGGGGGCTGGTGCTGGAGGGTGCTCCCCCGGTCTGCAAACCGGGATGAGAAATGTCCCTGCTGCACTGAGGACATGGGTTCAGTTTGCTGTGTGACAGGGTCCAGCCCCCTCCTCCTTCCTTACCATGTCCTGGGACACAAGGTTCCTACTGGGGCTGGCAGAGCCATTCCAGACTGGCTGTGGGGCACAAGGCAGGCCTCAGACCACAAAGCAGAACCATCTCCTACATCCCAGTGGGTTCAGCAATGGGTAACTGGGCAGGAGAATGGACCACTGGTAAACGGACACAAGGGGGAATGGAAGGAATCCTCACACCACAGACCCCTCACTGATGAGCCATGGAGACCAAGCTCCTGCCGGGAAACGTTGGCCACCGTCCTGCCTGGCTTCTGCTCCCCACTCACGCCTTCTTCACCCTGTTAATCATTACAAGGGGAACAATGAAGGCCAACGTGCACCAAAGTCCAGCCTGAGTGAGAAAATCAGCAGTTTGCTCACAGCCATGAGCCAGCCGACCACAGCCACCACGGAGCTGCCTGGGCTGCCAGGGGACACAGCAGCAGCTTTTGCAGTGGCAGACATCATCGTCGTGGTTCTGTACTTCGTCTTTGTCCTCGCTGTCGGGATATGGGTGAGTCCCTCAGGGGGCCGGGTTTGGGTCTGCCTGAGCCAGAGTGGCTTTGACGCTCCCTGGACCCACCCTGGGTGCAAATGGGTTTGTCTGCAAATGGCATCCTCTGCACAACTTATCCTAGGACCTGTTGAGCAAATTTGGGGGTGACAGGGATCCTTCTGTGAGCCCTCACTCCCACCCCATAAGGGAACAACTGTGGGATCATTCCCTGGAGGTTGTTCTGGGAATGATGCTCAGCTCCTGTGCTGCAGAGCAGTCTCACATCTGGGTGTGGACAGGCAGGAGGCAAAAGAAAAGCCAGGGTTGAGCTGGCGAAGACTGAAATAGGACCTTGAAACCTTCAGAGAGATTGTTGCTAATTACTTGTTCGTGTTGCTTGGCAAAGGCCTCTGTCACAGACACCTACTGTGTTCTATTGGCTGAACTGTTTCTTCTTTCCCAGTCGGTACATTCATGGAGAAGTTGTCAAACAGGTACAAGCAGCTTCTTTCCAAAGCACGACTATCAGAAACCTGCACCAAGAGAGGCAGAAGCAGTGGGTGAAGCCTGCCATACTTAACAGATCCATAAAATTATTTTGGAGCTGATGCTGAGACCAGGCATTAAGGATTCTCCTGGCTTGGTCTGGCTTGAGAGTGGGTGCGTGGAGAAAAACACTTTTTCCTGTTCTTTTTCCTCTGCTTCCAGTCATCGATACGAGCGAGCCGGGGGACCATTGGAGGCTATTTTCTGGCTGGACGATCCATGACTTGGTGGCCTGTGAGTGAAATGCTTCCCTCTGTTTCTCACGGTTTGAAAGCAATTCCAAATGTCACAGCAGGTCTGGTGAGGGGACCCAGTCCTTACATGTTCTGACTGTAGTCTTGAGATGAAGGGCACAGATGAAGGATCCATAAGGAATCATCCCACACATCTATGCCAGTGGGCTGGAGCATGGAGCTGCCAGGCCAAAAGGGTAGCTCAGCATCTTCAGGGGTTTCCAACTCCCAGTTTCTCTGCTAAAGTTAGCAATAAAAATGTTCCCACTGATGAAAGTTAGGGAATGCTGGCTGCCTAGCTGAGTTTGAAACTTTTCGGCCTCAATTCACCACAGATGTTCCCAAGTCAAGAGAGCATTAGGTAATCTAGGAATGTGTTATCCAGTAAAAAGCATTTAGACACTGAATTAAAAATATTCCCAAATCCCAGGACTTTGTGAGCCTTTGCTATTTAGAGCAGAGTTGAGTTTATTGACTTAACGATGTAAAGGATATAAACTTCAAACCACTAAAGTATAAATCTTTGCAATGAAGGAAAAAATAATCTATTGAAGACGCCTTTTCTTGGGAGTGAAAGGTGCATATAAAGATAATTTAGAGTTTGAAAGGAATAAAAATGCCACAGGAATAAAGATTCCTCTCAGCCAATGCCAGACTCTTGAACCATATATCTCTCCAGTGAGTCCTGGGTAACGGAATGCACTTCTACACCAAAACACAGTTTTTTTCTTTTCTTCCTTTGGCTGTGCATTGCCCATAAATTCACTAGGCTAAATTTTCAGCCTCTTCCACCAGAGACATATACACCTCTCTAAAATCTGTCATTTCTTAAATGTTCTTTACACTTCTGTCTCAGCCGAGTGACATTTAATGGAAAAGCTTAGCTTGATAGTTTTCTCTAATTAGGAGGGGGAAAATGAAAAGATATTAAAATCAAATATTTTTCCCTCAATCTTGTTCTTTTAAACAAGATTTCTGGGTTTTTTTTCCTATTAAAAAAGCTCCCAAACAAACCCTAAAGCATCCTCACTGCTTTTGGTTCCAACCACAGGTGGCTGCAGAGGCTGTTGGATACAGGTCAGCTCTTGGCTCTTCTGAACTGTTTTAGGTTCAGAGCAACCTCTGATGCTGTTCACTTCCCAGATTGTTTTGTCAGAGCTGATTCCACCTCTGCAGCTCTCCTGCAGGTTCAGCTCCTTGTGGCCTTCACCTTGAGTATGACTGGCTTACCTGCATTTTATTATTGTTTTTATGAGAGTGACAGGTTTCAGCTGTGCATTACACAGCCTCAGCTAAGCCCTGATATTAAACTGCTGCTCCTCTGCAATTTATCTTCTGTATTTCTGTGTCTGATCTACATATCAGGAAAACTGCTCACATTGTTTTGTTGGGCACTGGTTGCAAAGTCCTGTTGCAGCAGCTTCTTTAATCAAGAGTTCTCAGACAGCCAAGAAAGCAGAGGCAGTGTGAATGTTGATGTCATATTAATGTTTTACCTCGCTCAAACGTGAAAAGCAGATCAGCTTCCATCACTCCTCGTTTCACACGGGGCAGTACTAAAGAGAGTAAAGCTCCTCGTAGGTGATGCATCTAAAAGTAAACTGTAGGATGAAAGGGCTTGACTTGTCCTTTGGGTAACTTTTCATTTGACCCTGAGAGAGGTTCGATGTTGGCATGCAGAAAGGAGGTGAGGCTGTGTGCCAGTAAAAGCAGTAATTAAGTCAGATAGCCTTTGCCCTGTTTAAAGAGCCTTGGAGCTGGCATTCTTCCAGTTAGGGTGCCAATGAGCTATGGCAGGGATGGCCTGCCCTGCTCACGGCCTGCAGTCAAAGTTAACCTGAGGCATGAGCATTTTCCAGCCTGCTGCAGAACTCCATAGCTTTGAACCTAGCTTAGACACTAAGCACAAAGACCTGCATTCTCCTAGCACATCTATGCTGTGGTTCAGGAATCTTCTCCCTCAGGAGGAGCCCCAAGAGAGCACTCCTGTCACCATGGCTGTATGAACCAGCACCACACATATGCAGAGCAGGACTCAAAAGAGGCTGTCAGCACGTCGTGGGGAGGTAGAGCAAGGGTCAGCAGGGTCAGAGATGGCACCTTGCTGGCTGATTAACAAGGGAAGGGAGAAATCCGTCACGTTTCACAGACACTGAGGAATCTGTGGTGTCACCAGGCTCCCCTCCCTCTGCTGTGCCTCTGTAACTGGTGTGCTTCTCAGGAGAAACCCTGGCAAAGTGAGCCCTGAAACTGAGGTTAAGCTTTGAATTGAAGTGGGGGCAATGGAAGGGAGCAGGAATATGCTTTAAGATATGAAAATGTAGAGTTTTTTGAGAGGTAAAGGAAACCTCAACTGTCCATTAGCACCCAGCTGCCTAACTACAAGGAGATGAGATCCTGGGGAAAGAGAGTTCCTGGGGAAAGCACTTGGGTTGATACAGAAGCTCCTCAAAGTGGCTTTCTCTGTTTTGTCCCTGTGCCCTGTGTTTCAGATTGGAGCGTCCCTGATGTCGAGCAACGTGGGCAGTGGTTTATTCATCGGCCTGGCGGGCACTGGAGCAGCTGGGGGCCTTGCTGTTGGGGGCTTTGAGTGGAACGTAAGAGCTAGTTGTGTTGTCAACTAAGATGTCACTGTTTACAAAGGGACTGGGGTTTCTCTCCAAAATCAGGTGTTTAACAGTATCAGCAGCAACAAGTGCTCAGCTCTCAGGAGAGAAGCGTGCAGACATTCTGACAGCTTTGGAAACATGAGATCTTTATTTTAGTTTAAGTGGAATTCACTAGAATTATTAGCTCTTTGACCTTTCTGGTGGTACATGGCCTTATTTTTAAGCTTTAGTCTGCACTCATGAAGATTAAAATAAAAGATAATGAATGATGGAAAGGTGCTTGGATAATCACAGGATTCTGGGTACAGGGAGTTTAAAAAAAAGCAAAAAGAAGCAGCATGTGCTCCTAAATTCAGTGTAAATCCATGAGAATCAGCAACACTCTCTTCACCTGGCAGCTGCCAAAATGTGGCATCTCTGGGGTGAACATCTGGGTGTGAAGGCAGGTCTCATTCTGCCCTGTTGAAGTGGCCTGGAAAATTGCCACTGACACCACACAGAGCATAAAAGGCAGGCCCTTGGCGTGTGATGCTAATGAAATTTCTCAGCTGATGAGGAGTGAGATTAGTGCCAGCCTCACGAGAAGCATCAGTCACCTAACTCTGGTCTCTTGCCTACCTCAGCAGAGAGTGTTAATAGTGCCGGGTACTTGCCAAGCACAGGCAGGGCCCACCAAAAGCTCTTTCCTGGAGCATGTATTCACTGCACTTTTTTTTTCTAGACCATTAAGGTCACCCTTAAATCCTTGGAGAAGAAAACAGAGAGTGTGTTCAGCCTGGTGCATGTAGGACATAACAATATTGCTGTACTTTCAGGAGATCTATTCAAGTCACTTTTGAAGCTCACAAAGACAAGATTGTGTTTCAGGGCAAATCTAACTTCATGAGTTCAGATTAATTGATTTCAGATTGGAAAGAGAACTTAGACATGCCATTACTCTTTCCCTCTGCCATGGGACATTGCTCAGCTGGAGGGATCATATGAGCATCTTTCACCTCGGCCAGTCTCTGCCACTGCAGGAGCCGTGGCTGTTCTCCTCAATCAATCACAATCTCTGCTCACAGGAATCAGTTTCTTCTCTGAAAACTTGAATAACTGATCAAAATAAATGTAAGAATGAAAGATAGTGGCCCGAGACAACCAGGAGGTGAGGTATGATAATCCAATGGCTTTCGTTTACCTTTAAGTTCTCCTGTTTGGGCTTTTGCTGGGAATCGGAGAAGAAATACATGATGGGAAATGCCTTTACACTTTGCGAAAGACTCTTCACCTGTGGCAAAGCAACTAAAGTGCCTCTTTATCTGCCAGTGACAGAAGCACATCTGCTCCAGCCTGCAAGGAGAACATCCCAGCAGAGTCTTGCTGTTGCTTATTTTTATGCTCCGCAGGGACAGTCTGCTGCCTCAGCCTCATCACTTGCTAATCAAGCAACAAACAGATGCTCCCATCCTGCTCTGAATCACTTAACTCTTCACTGCCACAGCATCAGTGGTTTCAAAGGCCACCAAATACACCACCATCTTTCAGAGAACTAGAGCAACAGAATACACCATCTTGCCCAAAAGACCAGGAGATGGGAGAGGATGTGACACCCATGACAGAGAAACACAGGGCTTAGTAGGAGAACCTCAAAAGATTCTAACTGAATTGTAATAATTCCTCCAGCTGCTAGCTCATCTTCTGAGCAGGGAGAAAAAGTCAGTCTGCTTCTCAAACACATTGCATGGCACTGTGCCTTTCTGCTTTCTTAGGATGGCCACTGAGAGAACAGGGGAAAAGCTGTTCCCGTGTGTCAAATCCTGTGCATTTATTCTCTGTCTCTTTAACAGGGCCACCTGGGCACTGCTGGCTCTCGGCTGGATCTTTGTGCCTGTTTACATCGCAGCAGGAGTAGTCACCATGCCTGAGTACCTGCAGAAGAGGTTTGGAGGGCAGAGGATACAAATCTACATGTCCGTGCTGTCCCTGATTCTCTATATATTCACCAAGATATCCGTATGTATCCAGCTGAACACAACCCTTGTGTCTAGGGCAGGGATAGGGCATCCTGGTACAAAGCAGGGCTGCTCAGAGAGAACTCAGATGTCCTTGAAAGGACCAGGCCAGCTCCCAGGAACAGTAGCAGTGTGTTAGTGTGCTGCTCCTGCCTCTGTATTGATCATGGAGACCTTTCCTAAGAGAGAGACAGAGCCCTCATTAAACAGCAGCACACAGTGAGAACTTTACAGGGATGTGCAGCTAATTACTAAACAGTGTAAGTACCACGGGCTGTCTGCCTGCTTTTCCTCTTCTATCACATCAAACCTTAGGCAACAGGGACTGAGGAAGGGCAGTATTACCCCATCTGAAAATCTGGCTGGCTGCATCTTGTAGGGATGGAATTATCTTAAATTATTGTAAACCTGCTGTTGTTCTTGTAGCTGAGTTTTCAGCATTGGGTATTTTATGGCTGTTCCTCTCTCTTTCTCTCACTTGTGTTGCACAAAAAGGGTACAGTGAAAGGGAGGTAAGTTCTGCTTGAGACAAAATTCAGCATCTTTTCTGGATTGCTTGTATCACTGTACCCTCCTGGTAACCATAAATCAGTAGCCTGCTGGGTATTTCCCCCTTTTAAATGCCATTCAGAAAGAAACAGAAGTTATGCTCAGATACTTACTTAGAACTACCTGTGCCCTTGGAGGGAGAGGAGTGTATTTGAGAGTCCATTACAGACACTGAAGATGTCAGTCCTTTGTCTCCAGCTGATTATCCCAAGGTCAGTACAAGCCAGTTTTCACTAGACCCTGCTGAAATATTCAGATGTCAAACTGCCTTGGGGACACTGACCGGAGATAAGACACTCGAGTGGCTTCAAGGTCCTTCTCCCAGGCTTATTATGTCTCAGGTCCTGGAAGGGACATTAAGAGGAGTTCCGCACTGTGAGTGTGGGATAGATTTCCTCCTCTAATGGGCAGCTCTCGGTCATGTCACCCACTGCAGTCACCACTGCCTCCAGCTTGGCTCTGCGGGATCAAAGCATTGCCCCTGGTGGCAGAGTGAGTGAGGTCTTGCAAAGAGGCACTTGAAGCCTCTTTACCTGAGAGGGATAAATGGCAACTCTCTCCTGCAGCAGCCCTCAGTGAGCACAGCCACACAGCCAAGGTATGAAACAGAGCTGTCTTTCAGGGTGACCTTCAGCAGAGAAGTATTTGCCAGTGCTTTTCAGAGCAGGACCCTGGCCCCCATCACTGCTGTTTCATCTCAGTGGCTTCTCCTCTGTGCAGCCAATTCACGCGTGGCTGACGGATGTGGCTGGGGGAGTTTATGGCCATGACAGGTGCTTTCTATTAAGCAGAGCTATTGTTTGTGGAGAGCTCATTTAGCGGCTGGCTGGACAGCAGGCACTTGGTTACAAGAAGGATTTTTCTCCCTGTGCTTTCTGCCCAAACATAGGTTAACAACCAGGGCACTGCAAAGTCTTCTTGGCTTGCAAAGAAAACAGAGATCTCAATAAACAGTGTTGTCAGAGGACTGATCCTGCACGGCTACAGAGGTGGTTGTGTTTGCTGCTGGGAAGCCAAACCCCAGAAGGGGCAGTGATTCCCGTGGTGTTCTGGCTGTGCCTGTCCTGTCTCAGGCCTGCAGAGGTTTGGGGTTGCACTGGCTCCTTGCTTTAAAGGTGCTCATTTCAGACACAGCAGGTAGAATTCTTGTCCCATCCCTTCCGTCTCCCTTGGCAAAGGTCTTCACCTGTATCTCACCCCAATCCAGATTTGCAGGTGTCCTTCCACCTGCTTTCCCAACCTAAACATCTCCCATATCACCCTCTGCAATTTTGAATGATGTTATCTGTGTAATTCCAGGTTTCACAGGTCTCTGGTGTCACTCTCTCTGCCAGAAGGTCCAAACAAAACACAGCTGATGGGGGTTTCTGTATTTCTAGTGAGGTCCTCAGCAGGTATAACCTGTTTTTCTGGAGTCAATCTAATATGCTGAACTGCAGGAACAGCAAAGCCACCTTTTGACCTTCTCAGATAAACAAATCATGGTACAAGACATCAGTGACTCTTTAGGAGTCTTTCAAAGAGGAGTGTCTCCCAGCCACGAGGCCACCAAGATGAAGTCCTGGGAAGAATAAGGTCTCTGCTATTTCCCTCTCCTTCCCTCCTGTGCCTGCCTGTGGATACATGGGCTCTGCTGTTCAGGGATGTCTTCAGAGTCACCAAAAGGAGTGACAGTTTCCACCAGTCCTTCTCTGTGCCAGCCAGGATTCTATGGACTTTATCTTGATGACTTTTTAGTCCCTTGGTGTAGCACCTTCATTTTCACACTCCCGCTCTCCCAGACCCTGGAAGCTCTGACCTGGAGGAAAGTTTTTCCTTACTACAGCAGAACAAGGTTCGGAGCCAACAGCCCCAACAGCTCTTCCCCCCCTCTTCCACTTCACCTTCGTGGTGTCCTCCCCTGTCAATGCTTTCAGCCGCAGAGGGCTGCAGGCTGCTTTATTAGATTTCACTTGCACGAAGCACAACTAATGCCAGACTGCCCTTGGTTTTTTTATTCCAGACAGACATTTTTTCCGGAGCATTGTTCATCCAAATCTCTTTGGGCTGGAACCTCTACTTGTCCACTGTGGTCTTGCTAGCAGTGACTGCTGTCTACACCATAGCTGGTAAATAGCTGATTTTAAAGGACACATTATAAACTGGAGCCTGGGATATAAGTTTCCCATTTCCTGCAGAGGGGAAAGAGTGTTCAGGTCCTGGTCTGAGGGAGAGATTGCCCCAGTTGCTGGTAGTACCTGCCCTGTCACTCCCAGCTGTTGGAGACCTTTGGCTCTTCGCCTCTCCCCTCTTGGCCCAAGGAAAAGTGGTATGGGGGGAACATCACTGTTTTTAGAGGATTTTCTAATACTGCACAAGGCTCTCAGCTCCCTCTGTGCAGGAAGTTACCACTGCCCAGATTTGCTATTTTTTTCCCTTTCTGCAAAATTAGCAACTTTAGCTGTTAAGATGCTGAACTGCCTCCAAGTCCTCTCATAAACACAGAAAACCCTTCACAACGTTCCTCATGGGAGGGCTTGTGACAGCTGCAGGCTCCAGGGGACCAGCTCAGTGCCAGCTTCTCCCAGTGAGTCTGTCCTGAAATCACAGGGCTGGGGCTAAAGAAAGCTCTTTTCCAGGTGAGGTGCCTGTTTCCCTGTGCATAGTGACACGCTGACTGCTGTCTCTGGTTCTCCTGGCAGGGGGTTTGACTGCTGTGATTTACACAGACGCGCTGCAGACCCTGATCATGGTGCTGGGAGCTTTGGTCCTCATGTTCATAGGTAAGGGGAACCTGCAGTGGCACCACACAGCAGTTTAGTGGTCCCAAGGCCACTAGACCTTAGCAGGGTGCCTCAGCCTTTTATGTGTGGTGCAGAAATGAGTTTTAACCACTCACAGAAGTTGTGCCAGCACAACTCTCATTCTCCAAGCCATCATACTTGCTTCATCCTTTGCACTAACAGTAATGGAGGGGAGGCTCTGGATAACTTCACCTCACTGGAACTGCCAAAGAGCTTTGGAACATTGCATTCTGAGAGCCAAATTCAGCTCTCATTAAGCCCATGTCAATTGAGAGTAATCCTGCTGACTTTTGCTGTTGACTTTTGGAGTTACTGTGGATTCATGTGGGCGTAACTGAGCGTTATAAAAAAGCAAAGCACAACAAGGAAATGGCCATCATCAGTCTTTGTTTTAAGCTTTCTTGGCAAACAGAAATATCTAAACCAGGTATATCTTTTCTGATGTCATACCTTCCTGATCTAGCTCTTGGAGAGTGTATAAGTAAAGACTAGATGCTGATGACATTGCAGGGATTAGGATCATGGAGATTTTCCTGCATCGATCCTCTTCCAGAATGTGTTGTTTAAACCACAAGGACTCTGAGCAAAATCCAGCTGCCTTCTGTAGAAACCTTGACTGCAAAAAGCAAGGGTGGAATGAAAAGTAAAGGAGATAAGAGGAAGATAAAAGAAAAGTAATCACGAGACTCAGATAAGATAATAACTTTTCAGGATGCACCAGCCCTTAAATGACTGGCAATTTCTTTACAGGATTTGAAAAAGTTGGCTGGTATGAAGGCCTTCAGGAGAAATACAGCACAGCAATACCAAAGATCACGGTCCCAAACACGACCTGTCACCTCCCCCGTGCAGATGCCTTCCATTTGTTCAGGGATCCCATCACAGGAGACATTCCCTGGCCTGGCCTTATATTTGGGCTCTCTGTGCTGGCTCTTTGGTGCTGGTGCACTGACCAGGTAAATAAAATCTTTCCCTCAGCAGACAAACCACCACACTGTTATTTTCAGTCCACTGTTCAGTCTGTGGATCTGTGAGCTGAAAAAAATCACTGTGCCTCAGCGGCAGGAGTTGCTACCTTTTTTACTGGTCTAGACCAGAATGTCTCACTCCTTCCACCTTCTCAGCAAGCTGCTAATTTTATGCACTTCTTAGTGCAGTGAGAACAGGTTATTTTCATCCGTCTTTATCCCACTGTGGGCTGGTGAGTACTGGGAGCTTTCATGTAGTTAGCATGACAAGGATATAAAAATGTGAATCTGGAGCTGGCTCTGTTGTGACCTTGAGCAGACCTCCAGACTATTCCTTCATTCATATTCCCAGATGTTTCATGTCCCTTATTCCTTTCCAAGCTACAAACAAGGAAAGCTGCGTGTGTCTCTCAAGACGTGGTGCTTCTGTACTTTCAGATGGGATAATTATGAAACCCCACCACTGAGCTTTTACCAAAACACCCACAGTCTGCTTCATTCCATGTCCCTTGCTGCCGTACAGCTGCTGTCTCCAGCCCTCAAGGTGGCTTCATTTCAGTCAAGGGTGAAATTATTCCTGTAAAGGAAATTTCCACGCTGCCCTCTCCTGTAGCCTGTGGACTGAGCTCTGAGTGGTGGCAGCAGGCTGCAGTCAGTGAGGTGGGAAAGCTGTCCTTGGCATGCAAAACACCTTGGGATCCTGAGGGATGAAAGTCATCCATGAGAGGGAGAGACAGAGAGAGGATGGATCCTGCTCTGTCTGTTGTGCTTCTGTTTCATTCTCTGCTCCCTTTCTGCACCAATTGCAGGTGATAGTCCAGAGGTCTCTCTCTGCCAAGAACCTCTCCCATGCCAAAGGTGGATCAGTGCTGGGAGGATATCTGAAAATCTTCCCTATGTTTTTCATTGTCATGCCAGGAATGATCAGCAGAGCTCTTTACCCAGGTAAGTCTTCCCCTGTTCCTCGGCACGGGGCTCCACGAACCCCACACAGGTCTGCCAGCACTTCTGCATCGTAGAAACTGCTGTCCTGCAGGCATGTTCATAGAGATTCCATGTTGCACCATGGTGTCCCCAAGCCCTCCCTCCACCTCCAGTTCTCCCACAGTGGCATAAGCCACTGGGAGTAGCCGTAAGGGGCATACTTTGCCACTGGGGGCATATAGCTCCGTGCTGTGGACACTGCATCCATCTGTCTGACTGGAGGGAGTTAGTGAAATTAAATTCATGGAGCACTGAGGTTGTCCTTCAGATCCTATGGATTACATCCATTAGGTATTTTGGAGAGTTTTTGCAATCTACCACACAGAATCATTCAGGTCCTGGTGGATTAGGCTAAACGAGCTTCCCTTATATCCCAAGGAGCTCTCATTGGTGGTTTCCCCAGAGCCTTCCCTTTCCCAGGAAGGATACCTTGGTCAGAAGGACCACTCCCAGAGGAAAGAGCCTACCTCCCAGATTTCCTAAACAGGAGTAAGTGAGCTGCCAGCATCCCTGGGAACCCAGCTGACAGGTTCATGGAAACAGTCCTGTTCCCACAAGTGACAAATCAAGGATTACAGTTATGCAACACCCGGGAGAGTTTTAGCTTTATCCTGAACAGAATTTCAAAATGTCATCTCAAAGTTTTGCCTCTATTATATGATATAAAACATTTTCCAGCTCCACTCACTGAAGCTGTATTCCACCTCCGAATTTATATGAAACCATGCAAGGCATCAGGATTTGTTCCCTTGATCTAAACAACCTATGGCTCAGTGGGGTTTGCACTGACTCCTCGTTGTTCCCCTGTGTTCCACAGATGAAGTGGGCTGCGTGGACCCAGACATCTGCAAGAGGGTCTGTGGAGCTGCTGTGGGTTGTTCCAACATTGCCTACCCCAAGCTGGTGATTGAACTCATGCCCGATGGTGAGAAACACCCTTGTGGAGCTGGGCTTGAGCCAGGCTGTGCAGGGGGGATCAGGCTGCCCTTACCCATCCTCAGCATGGGGAAATCTTACTGCAGATACCAGACAGCGGGATGGAAAAAGCGGTACTCAGAGGCCCAGGGTCTAGTCCTGATTCCCCTTCTGTGTTTGGCTCCCGCAGGGCTCCGGGGTTTGATGATTGCAGTGATGATGGCAGCCCTGATGAGTTCCCTCACCTCCATTTTCAACAGCAGCAGCACCCTCTTCGTTATCGACATCTGGCAGCGGGTCCGCAGGCAGGCCTCAGAGCAGGAGCTGATGATTGTGGGCAGGTCCTTACATTTATTTATGTCTCGTTCCTCTCATCAGCTGTTCTGAGTGCAGCATTTACATCCTCCAGGCTGGACTCACTGAGAAAAATCTGCTGCCTGTAATAGAGAGCAGGAGCACAGCTTGGGAAAGGGCATTGCATTTTCCAGCTTCTTCTTGGGTAGATGTGGTCAAGGAGAAACTCTGAGTTTTCCACTGAGCTAAGCAGATATTTACCTCTCTTCTCTCTGAACTTATTATAAGTACTGCTTTAAATGTAACTTTTAGAAAAGCTGAAAGTGCTCTGGAGTCGTGGTCACCAGAGGTCTATAAAAACCTGTTATTTTTGCATCAGACAGGAGTGATATGTTGCAATTACTTCTTTTTTTCTTTTTTTTTTCTTTTTTTTTTTTTTTCTCCCAGGGAAAAGTGGAGAGCTGAGCCTCCCAGGTCTCTGTGATAAGTTGTAGTGTCCTTTGCAGACAAGCTTTGGTGCTGCATTATATCAGGGGCATATAAAGTTCTCCTCCAGACAGGGGAATTTAGGCTGCACTCAGTGTGTTTGTGGAGCTTTTTCTCTCCAGTCAGCAGCATTAAGTTCTAAACTTTGCTGAGGAGTGGCTGAAGGCTGCAGGCAAGCTCACACTTCACCATGGCAGAGTGGTGAGAGGACAAGCACCTCTCACTCAGCAATATGGACAAACCTCTGTGACACACAGTGCAAAGGCACAAGAAGGTTACAACATTCACCTGAGACCCCAAACACGATTTTAATAAGTAGCAAACAAGTTGGAATTTGGCAAAGGCAGGAGACTGAGCACATAACCTGCTTGGAAAGGTGGCAGAAAAATTGCTTCTGCAAGCTTCCAGCTCCCTCTTCCTGCTGTATCCAAGAGCCAAGGTCATTGAAGACCATGTCACTCTCTAGGACACACCAGACTCACGCTGGAAGAACAGTTTTCTCTTTTCCTGTGTACACAAGGAAAGGTTCTTGAGAGTGATCTGTGGATTTTTTCTTAGGAAATTCCGAGAACAAGTGGGAGTGTGTTTTAACTCTGCCTACAGAGTTAACACAACTGTATCCTTCTCTTTCAGAGTCTTCATCCTCATCCTTGTGGTCATCAGTATTCTCTGGATCCCGATCATTCAATCAGCCAACAGTGGAAAGCTCTTTGATTACATTCAGTCCATAACCAGCTATCTGGCCCCCCCAATCACAGCCCTCTTCATCTTGGCAATCTTCTGCAAGAGGATTAATGAGCCTGTAAGTGAAGTGTCAACAACCAATTGATACATGTATTTAATTTGAGAAAATAAATAAGTATCTCTCCCCTCAGTACTTAGCCTTTGAGACTTTTTAAGCTCGGAGCCAGTCCAGCTAAAGTGTGACAATTAGACAGCCTTTCCCTGGCATGCATTAGTGGATCTTAGCCCAGTCTCGAGTGGGTGTGAGTCTGCTTCTAAGAAGTCACTGCAAGTGGCACTTCTCCACAGCCCCATTTGAAAGCATGAAAGGGAAGTTGTTCTGTCATTTAGGGATGATGTGTCAAAGGCTCGTTGGAGGAGTGTTGTTAGGAGGAGATTCTTGCATTGTTTGTGTTCTATGTGCTCCATGTTCATGGGCAGAGAGAGAAAATGAGGATTTTTACCTGAAAAAATTCTCCTTTGATGCGCACCAGTGTGAATTTCCATCAGGCATAAGAAGTCTTGGGAGAGAAGAAGGAGAAGAGAGGGAGAGGAGAGGGAAAACTACAACCAGAGGTAATTTGCAGTGACCTTTTCTCTGTGCTTGCCTTCCTCAGGGTGCTTTCTGGGGCCTCATGGCTGGGCTTGCTGTGGGTCTGGTTCGGATGATCATGGAGTTTGTTTACAGCGCCCCGTCTTGTGGGGAGGAGGACAGGAGACCAGCTGTGCTAAAGGACTTGCACTACCTCTACTTCGCCCTCATCCTCTGTGCCCTCACTGCCATCGTCATTGTCCTCATCAGTCTCTGCACCCCACCGATCCCTGAAGAGAAGGTAAGTGACTTGCAGTGACACCCTTTTCCCAGAGCCCCCGTTTGGGTACCAAAAATCCCTGAGATCTGCCCTTTTCTGTTCCTCCAGTGGCTCAGAAATGGTGTGTAGTGCACATGCTGCTGAGAAGCCCTTGCTCCTCGGCTCTCTCTATTCCCCAGGTCGCAGAGTGTTAATGCTGCTGGGCACTGAGTGCTTCAAATCGAGTGTGAGTCCCCATGCTGTGCCCAGAGCTGGGCAGACACACAGCCATCATAACTGGAATAGAAAGAAAAGAAGAAGGGGAAGGAGATGAAATCACATTACAGAGCACTGCTGAGGAGGAATTAAATATATCTAATTGTAGCATCTAGCCTGTTTCAGCAGAGCCAGCATCAATCTTGCAGGCAAACAAGATTAATATCTTTTGCAACATGGGCATTTAGGAAAATAACATTTTGTCCCAATGTGATCTCAATTAAATTTAATAACTTTGAGGGAAGCACAACTTTCTTTTACTTAGCACATTAAAATGGTGCAGAGTTGGGAGGTTTTATATTATAAAACCTTGAAGCAACTCTTCCCAGTCCCAAGTTTTAAAGCAGCTGCCAATATAACAAAACTGCCACCTACCTCTCAGCAAAGGTTACTGGATAGATTAAAAAGACCTATTTTTTCCTGTCTAACTGCATGAGAGAGAAACTGCTACGATGGCATCAATCTGTTGCTTCCTCATAACTTGTAAAGCATTAACCAGCTCCATCAATGTTTGATGGAATGTTATAGGTGTCAGAGACACCCCGCTCCTAAAGATTACATGAAAGCAGGTGCTCAGATAGGGGAGAGGAGGGGGGAGAGAGGCTGTCTTTGTGTCTGCTTGGAGATAAACTCTCAGCTTTTATTAGCTATCAAAGGATCCACATGGGAGAGAGAAATACTGGCAAGGAGGCACCATTAGTTCTGCTGCTTACGTTGTTCACGGCTGCTCAGGGGTGGCCAGATGGTTGCCAGCAATTAATTACTGTGGTTTAATGAGTTCCCACTCATCATCTGACCTGTGATAGCTAAACATGTGCAGTGCTCCCTGCCCACAGCAATAGCAAGATAAGATGCATTAACACAGCACTGGTGAACAGTGAGCGTCAAACCAGCAGCTCAGGAGATGGAGAAACTGGTCCCAGCACCTCCAAGCTTTTTAGTCTGACCTCAGAGGTATGAAAACATTTAAAACATCTTCCAAGAGGGGGAGTTCAGGATGGAGCCCACTAGAATAGAATTAGGGAAAGAGAGGTTACGATCTTAAGAGATTCCCCAGGGGAGTTTTTCAGTGGTATTTCTACCGAAATGTGTGAGTTTATAGGTGCTGGATGTAAGTGACCTTATTTGACACATTCTGCAAAGAGCCAGGGGTACTGTCAGGGAGGGCAGGGCTTTGTCTGAAGCAGCTGTGCGCAGTTATCCCAGAGGAACAGAGGACAAGAGGTGGTGGCTGCCCCCCTCAGGTACATCTGGAGAGCCAGCGAGGGAGGAGAGCTTGCTGAAGGGCAGCGCTGGCCAGGAAGTAACCTCAGCTGGACCTTCTGGGGGAAATTTTCTCAGTAGGGATGTTCAGGATAGCCTTTTGGTATGCCATGGACCCCACATAGTGCTGAGCTCAGTGCTTGGCCTCTGTGTAAGAGATTCTGGTGTAAAAAATGAGTGAGAATTAATGGTACTGCCTGTGGCAGTGAGAGGCTGACACAGAGACCCAGATCAATCATCTGATACTTGTGATGATCATCCCGTGTGCCCCCTGCCCCTCAGCATCTTCCCACCACAAGGAAAATGGGTTGGGCTGCCAGGAAATTCATGCCACCAAGCAGTTGTTCCCCCTTCCCATAGCTCAGTTGGAATGGGAGAGTCCGTCCCCATTTCTTTTACTCTGATTCCATTCAGTTTCTATGATTTATTCCTGATTTCAACAGGAAAAGTCTGCCCTTGTTCCTCAGAGAACAGCCAAAGGAAAAGCATGGGGTTTAATTGAGGTAGGAGACAACATTGCTGGGTTTCTGCCTGTCTGGAACAAATCTGAGTGGGCAGCACTGCAACCAACATTTTTCATTTTCCTGGGTCAGACCCACCCCAGGTTTTGCCCTAGACATGAGCAGAGGTGTGGGCTTGGACCATCGCTGCTGGTGACATGGTTTCTCATGGTTTGTCCCCTCATCCCCAGCGAGTCTGTGGCTGTGCTGAGGTGGCTCAGGGACAGAAGGGTTTGGGGAAGGAAGGGCAGGAGATGGAGATCAGGGTGGATGTGTCAGGCCCTGATTCTCTGGGTAGAAACTGGCACCTGGCCTTTGTGCTTGGCCACTGTTTACTTGGCATGCAAGTGGGCAAACCTGTGGTGAAGAGCCTGAGTGTCCCCACGACAGTGTCCGGGAGTGGGGGGCTATGCTGGGTGTCCTGGATGAGGATCTCTGAAGCTCTGGTGCTTCCTGGTTAATCTATTCCCTTCCTGAGCCTTGGATATTTCTCCTCTGAGACTCGCACGGAGCTGGTTCTGCTCATCCTTAACTGCAGTGCTTGGAGATGGAATGATGAAAGACATGGTACAGGAGCTAGGAATTGTGTCATTTGTTTTGTCAAGCAAAAAGAGTAGAAAAACAAGCCAGCAAAGACAAAGCCAAGGAAATACAGTTATAGATCATACCTCAGTAGACGTAAATCAGCACAGCTCCATTGCCTTCAAAGACCAGGAACAGCTGTTGAGCACAGTTATGTCGCTTTACACCAGCTGAGGATCTACACTGGACAACTTTAAATATTGAATCTCAATGCTTTTGAGATAGTAAATGGGCAAAAGGAGAAAAGAGATTTGTATCTGATGTTAGAGTGGTACAGCTAATGTTCCTGGCTTTAAATGAATTACAATCTGAGAACTGCAAGCTGTAGCATTTTCTCCTGCTGTTTTGGACACTCTCCCATCCCTGTGGTGATTGATGCTGTGCTGGAAAACAAGTATGCAAGGAATTTGTTTGGTATGCTCCAGAGTTCATATGTCTTCATTGTAGGTAGTCCATATTGTGTCACGCCGTCCTTGAAAACCCTGCAAAAGAGCTTACAATTAAATTTGAGACTGTGAAGCTGAAACACAACTGTCAGGTGCCAGATGGCATTTTGGAACAGAAGGATTTATTCTAGTTTACAAACAACAAAAGAAAAACTTTGCTGAGTTCTTGCAAACTCCCTTGCCCAAGGAGACTGTGAGGGTGAAAAGGGAGGGTGAGCAGCCCACAGAGCACCGAGTGCTGCACCAGCAGGTCAGCTCCCCAGGGGTCAGGGCTCACCCAGACAGGCTGATGGACTGGCAATTCCACTCGGTGTACTCTGGGGTTGGGATGTTTTCCCTGTGTCCTGGGGTCTGGCTTCAGTGGCTCCTCTTGGTGCACAGCTTAGGAGGAGCACCAAGCCCACCTGGGCTGGCCTGAGCCCACCCTGAGAGCTCCGAGGTGCTGCAGCTCGAGCTCCCACAGCATCATTTGGTGGCACTGAGAGCCAGACGTGCTCAGCTCTGTGGGTGCTGACAGCAGCACACTAAGGGGGGCACAGGGCTCCGCAGCACAAGGCTCCCTCCTTCTCCCCTGCCCTTGGCCTCAGGCAGCACTTCCCAGGTCCCAGTCAGTAAAGCTGGCACAGCTCCCCTGTAGGCAATTCTTAGTTATTAATGTGCCTGCTTTCTCCAGGCACCCAAAACACAAGGGTCAGTGGGACAATGCCATGAGGTTCCCTGTTTCTATGCTGCTTTCCATTGGGAATTCCTTCCCTCTGGAGTCTGAGCCCCAGGTACACTCCAGCCCTTGCAGATTGTGCTGCAGTGTGAAGAGACAGTGATTCAGTGACAAATGAGAAGAAGAGAGAAAAGGAAAAAAGTTTTGGAAATCCTTTAGTACCCTGAAACTTTGCTATGTTCCACTGACATTTCCTAAGTGATTAAAAAAAAAAAGAATCCCCAAGAAAGATGAGGATCATCAAATCAAAGCAATTTAGCACTTCATGACAAGAAAGATTAGCCCTGCCCAGTGCTCATCTTGGTTGAAAATGATTTAAATAAAGCTATAAATCTTCTGGAAATTATGCAACATTTTGTGTCAGCCGGAAGCTTCTGCCTGGATTTGTGTGTGCAAAATACCAAAATTAAACTCACGTTCCTTTGTAAGTGACCCACTGGAGATGTTCATTTCCATGTGGGCAGAGCAGGGAGGCAGCTGCTCCTGGGGACGCGTGTGACTGTGCCTGCCCTGTTGTCACCGGGGCACCTGTGCACGGTCCCCCCGTGCCCCTCTGCCAGGCAGCGTGGGCTGCAGGGGGAGGGCAGCCCCTGGCCCTGGCAGCTGCGTTTGGGAGGGATGGATGAGCCTGTCCCTGCTGCCTGGCCTGGCCAGGGCAGGGGTCGGGAAGAGCCACCGAGATCCCGGGCATGCCAAGGTCAGCCCCAGCAGCCGCGGGCCTGGCTCTACCCCAAACCCCTGAGCCCCTGGGGTCTGTAACCCTCCCACAGCTGCCAAAGGGCCACTGAGGTTTGCAAGATTGATGTCTCCTGTGCACTCCTGCATTCCAGGGAGAAGACTTTCAGGCTTGCTGTACAATAAGAGTTTCAGAACTTGGGCATTTGTAAAGCAGACTGATCGTCCTTTGTGACTTTCTGGAGAGACAGGCAATGTCTTGTATTGGCCCGTCAGAGAAATCTGGAATTAAAAAAAAAATCTTCTGAGGGCACAACAGCTGTCTGTGACAGCCTCTCTGGGTACAGCCAATCTTGTCTTCTTTTTTTGATTTATTTTTATTTATTTGACTTTATTCCCCTTCCGTGTTGGAGGGCTGCCATTCTGGATGCAGACCATCATTATTTCAGATCAATCACATGAGCCTTGCAAATAGGAAGCTGCTTCTCCAGTGTCTACTAAAAGGTTACTCCTTGCAGAGACAGGGATGGAGCAGGTTATTTAAAAAAATGGAAGGAGAAAAACCAGATTGTTTCACACTTTTTCCCATGTTTTCAGCTCCAGCTAGATGGTGCCAACCTTCTTCTCCAGGCTGTGGGCACCTGTGCAGGAAGGAGGAGGGGGAAAGTGGGAGATTGCCCCAAGTAGGACTCAGAACCACCTAGGACCTGTGCCCCCGAGGAAGGAGATGACTGGGTGGCCACTTTGGGACTGACAGGCAGTGACCAGTTTCTCTCTGTTCCACTTTGCAGCTCGGCAGCCTCACGTGGTGGACCAGACACAGAAAAGCACCTGCCATAAACCTGAAAAACTGCAAGAGTGAAGCAGCAGAGATCAACCCAGAACACCTGGTGGAAACTGCAGCTTCAGGAGATAAGGAGGAGGCAGGTAGGGGTCTGTCTGTGAACAAACATGCTCACGTGCCTGGGAGTGCACAGCCAGCATCCCACGCGAGTCCCCAAAGTTCATGAGGAGCCACCTGGTGCATTCACTGGAGCTGGGGCTTGTATTTACATTTATAAGGATGTGACAAATGAAAGTGTTGTGGTTCTTGGTCCTCCCAACCTCCCTTCATGTCACAACCCTTGAATGGCTCCGAAGAGCTGCCATTCCTGAAAAAAAAAGCACCACAACAGCAGCACGGTCTGAGGGGACACAGACCCTGGGAGCAGACGTGTGCACTTTGTGGATGTCCTAGAATGAACCCACAAGCCTCACTTTCCTCATCTCCATGATGCCAACAGGATTTTTCATCTTCCCTTAGGATGCAAGCCATGGTTAAAACTCAGACTTTAAATAGCTGCATGTCCTACCAGGGGTATTTAATAGGAAGGAAGGCAGAGCAAAGTGAACTTAAAGAGTCATCAGGAGACAGAACAGTAGCAAGAGATGCTACATAGGCAAGTTCTTTTCAGAGTGGACAGAGCTTTATTCTGCACATCTATTAAAAAATGCAGCTTTCTGGTTATGAGCTTAACCTTTGAAGGTTACAGAGCAGAACCTAAGAATCAAGACACACACAAGATTTCTTCACTCTTTCCATTTGCTGGTCAGTCCAGAGGACACTGGAACGAATCACAGCTGGGCTAAACAGAAGTGAACATCTAAACAGATCCCTTATTTTTATTTCCTCAACAGAGTAAATTTGGGCTTAAGTTGAATGCAATCATTAAACATTATTTCTTATTTCTTATCAATTCCTAGTTCATTTCACTAGCTCAGATTTTTATAAACAAATATCTTGGTATTTTGGTAATTAGAGAGATGAGGAAGCAAATGTGAAACAGCAGTTGACAGTTTAATGAGGGTTTTTTCCGGGTAACACCTTTTTTCAAGGCCCTATAACATCCTGCATTTCAAAAAAAGGTTATATTTGGAAAGAACAGCGAGTGAAATACGCACAGCACAGGACTGACAATTAAAACACACACTTCACCTGGCATGCCATGTGTAATAAACAAGCCAGGATATCTCTAAATGGACCATCATGCTGTCAGGAATTTTTAAAAGTGGATGGAATCTGGGCTGGGGAGGAGGGGGAAGAGGTTTGGTAATTAACTAATGAGTGATTGGTGTTGTAATCAACTGACTGCAATCAGGCTGTGCTGGACATGGTTGAAGGAGAAGTTTTCCTTTTCCATTTCCTTTTCCTTTTCCTTTTCCTTTTCCTTTTCCTTTTCCTTTTCCTTTTCCTTTTCCTTTTCCTTTTCCTTTTCCTTTCCCTTTCCCTTTCCCTTTCTCATCACCATCTTGTACCTCCCATTAAGGTGCCTCTCAAGCCCCACTCCAGACTGGCCGATGCACCTCCAGATGATTGGGAGAAGGGAGGGAACAGTCCCAGTAGATTCTAAGAGCCATGTTTTGTCCCCCTCGCAGCAGCCAAGCCTCCCTGCTGGAAAATGCTGTATTTGTGGTTCTGTGGTCTGCCCACCAGCCCCACGCCCACCCTGACCCAGGAGGAGAGAGCTGCCCTGGAGCAGAGACTCACCAGCATCGAGGAAAAGCCCCTGTGGAGGATTGTGTGCAATGCTAATGCCATTCTCCTGCTGACCATCAACGTCTTCTTGTGGGCGTATTTCGGCTGAGCTGGGGTCGCGAATCGCGTGGCTTTGGTTGCTCTCACCTTCCTGTCTAAGCTGGAAGCACCGGGTGACAGAGCCCCTGGTGACAGTCCCCAGGGGCTGGCACACGGCAGCACAGCCCTTCCCTGGAGGCACCGCTTGCTGGGAATGACTGTGGGGCTCAGTTTCTCCAGGAGGGGTGACCGAGACTCAGCACTGGCCACATCTGGGATGCAGGGGATGTGTGGGATAGCATGTCGGACAAGTCAGGAGGTCTGGGGTCAAGTTTAAGGGTGCAGAGCTGAGCCCAGCAAGGAGCAAAGGCTTTGGAAAGCCCAGCTGTGGCATGGCTGGGGCCTCTCTCAGGGCTGACTTTGCGCTGCTGTGCTTAGGGGAAGGAGTTCTGGTTTACACTGGTGGGGGGAAGGAGACTTAAACACTACCTGTGTTTTTTTATATGGCCAAAATTCAGATGGGATCAAAGGGATTAACTCAGCAGTGACAACCTTGGCTCCCACAGCCTCCCCACGACCTGTGTGGGACCCCTCGTTGGCATCAGCAGTGGGGACAAGGGGCTTCTTCCTGCTCCCCAGGTCCCCATCCTGCCCCCTCTGCTGCACGAGTGCTGGGCTCACACCAGCCTGAGCCTGTTCGCTCACGGGGCCGATGCTGCCCCCAAACAGCACTTCCAGCAATAAAGGTGCCTCGGTAACCAAGCCAGTCCTGACTGTGGCTTCTTGTGGTGATCTGTCCTGCTCTGACACACAAAGGGGTCCCTGGGACCACAGCGACCTGGCTCTGGCGGGGAGAAGAAAAATCCTTCCTTGGGGCCTGGTTCAGGATCTCACTTTCTTGAGCAAGTTTGGGCTTTTCTGACCCATGTTGGTGCCACCACGTAACGTGGCACAGCCAAAATCTTTGAAACCACAAAGAGACAGCAGCACCCACTGTTACCACCTGTGCCTGGAGAAGGCTGAAAATGCCCACAGGGATGTGGCCCAGCATCCAAAGGGCAGCTCCAAGTCACCATGGGCTGCATGGGGAGGTGAGGGCACACAGAGAAGCACAGCACTGTAACGATGAAGAAAATGAGTCCTGAGTCAGCAAGGAGGGAAGGAACAAGGCTCTGTTTCCACCAGGCCTGGGAAGGTCGGGGCCATGATTCCTCTGCCTCATACTGGATGGAGCAGGATGGGGTCTGTGCTGGCCTCACACAGGTCAATTTAAGCATTTGCTCATTCTTAGAGGAAAAAGTAGATTTCCTTTGAACAAGGGAGATCTCAGCCCCACGAGCTGCCCATCCATCCCCGCCCATCCACCCCCATGGGAAGAGGCAACGACACAGAGCTTGTCTTGCCTTTCCACTATTCAGCTTCAGGCAGGAGGTGCTCAGATCAGAGGGTGCCTGGAAACATTTGGAGAAAATCAAGTTAGCAGCTGTGATTAATAGCTGGCAAATGTCTAATAATGACAGGTACATTTTTAGTGCATTTAGAAATACCAGGGCTCTCACCTCCTCACCTGGGGCCACAGAGACCCTCAGCAGCTCTCAGCTCAGTGGGTTTATTGGCTTTTTTGGACCACACATCCACTTAAACCATGGGGACAGCAACGCAGAGCAGGATGAGGAAACTGGGGCAGTTTTTAAAATGTTTTAGATTATTTTTTTCCCCTAAGAAAAATTCAGTTTTGCAGAGAGTAGAACTGAATTTTACTAAGCCTTTTTTTTAATGACAAAATATTTTTGATCTTTGGTTATGTGATGAGTTCTTCCCCTCCCCATCTCACCCCACAGATCCTTGAAGGTAACTTTTCCTTTAAAATGATGATGTTGATGTTGGTTAAACAAAATAATGCACTTTGAGAGCTGTGACTGCATCTCTGAGCTTGGCCCTGAGAGGGAGCAGAGACACCCACAGTGCCAGATGCAGCCAGCTGTGCACCCCCAGGAGGAACACATTTCATTGGTAAACTTATTTGACTTCACTACTCTGCTTTGAAGCACTGAAGCAAAACAAAAGTGAAAAGAATGATTGGGGAGGGGGAGTCTGAGAGGTTCTACTGAAATAAAGCAAAGTTGTCGCAAAACATCTCGACCTCTGCTTGTGTTTTCTAGGAAAACAATGTAATTAGCTGAAAAAGAATTAAAACCAAATAAATCAAAAAATGAAACCCCAGCTGAACAGGAGCACTGTGCAGCCTGGCTGTGGCAGCAGGGGCTGGGCTGTGGTGTCCTCGCAAGAACACATCGCTCTCAGGCTGTAACCAATATCCAAGTGCATTGGCAGCAGATGTTATTAATGATGCCAATACATATTTTCTTATTAATCTTCCATACTAGGCTCGTGTCTATCTGCAAATGATTATCATTCATTTTCCTGACAAATCTATCAAGATCATTTATTACTGTTCGGCAAAGGATCTTCTTTTAAACAAAGATTAATAACATTGCATTTTATCTGGCTGGCTGAGCCAAAGGAAATGAAATTAACAATGAGCCCTACAAACATGTCATCACTTTAATTTACCGGAAAATGTTTTAAAATGTTATTTAAAAGAATATACGCTGTGGTGGGCACAGTTTATTACAAAGGAAAGGATTCAAACCACAGGCGTTTTAGCAGGCCGGAGAGTAAGCAAACAGGGCACTGAGTGTTCTCTGGTTTTTCGCACTGGAGCTCTGGGACAGGGAGGGACAGGCACCCGCAGCCCTGCTGGCACGCACAGACGGGCACCTGCCCAGGGAACTGCAGCTGCAGGTCCCTGTTTCTCAGTTACAGGGGACCCTGACCAGGATCACAGCTCTCATTCCTGCAGGGAGCACTGCCCTCCCTGTGTTCCTACAGAAGGGAACTCCTCCCAGGTAAAGTTCGTGGGGCTCTCAGGGAGAAGAGGACACATGGGTGGTGAGTGCCAGCATGCTTCTGTATTTTTGGTCCCCAGGAGGAAAAGAAACTCACTAAATTTATGCGGTTTAGTTTCCTTTCTTCTGCGCTCTCTTCTAACTTTCACTTCCCTCATTTGAGTAACAAAATAATAACAGCAACAACAATAATAATAAAAATATACACCAAAGAACTTATCAAAATCCTCTTCCAACTTTTACTGCTATGGGTCTAGAATCCTTCAAGGGGAGCAGGGAGGCTTGTAGACATCCCGTGATCTTTAATTCCTGCCTTGGGATCCCATATCACACCTGAAGCCACCTTCATGCCTTCCCTGACTTGCCTCGAAGGCAATTCCAACAGCTCTGTGTGTCCCTCTCCGTCACAGCCCACGGGGGTGATTGAAGCAAGTTCCATCTGCCATGGGCTGGCACCGAGCTGCCGCTGCTGCCATTCCAGCACAGCCCAAGATCTCATCAGCACGAGCTGAAATTCCGGGTAGGGGGGATCACAGCCCCACTGGCCAAGCAGGGCCAGATGGCACCACCATGCCAAGGACCACAAACAGTTATTAAGTTGTCAGAGCCCGAAGCAAAGTCAGCCCGAGCTGCCGAGCTGGTGCCACCTCTGATTCCCAGGACAAGCTGTCCCCAAAGACACTGCAGAAAGGCTCCTGGAGAGGGCACTTGAGCAGCTCTCTGTGAGCCACAGGGTGTCCCCCGAGGAGTCCCTGTGCACAGGAGCAGGGTGGAACCGTGCACACGTGTGTGCAAAACAGGAGCATCTGCACACACAGCACCCAGCTCCTGCTCTGCGGTTTCTCTGCTGGGCTGTGGTGGGGCTGCTTGACAGCACTCAGGACCAGGCACTGGGATGGAGATCATCGGGAATGGCTCCTCTGCCACTCCAGTTTAGACTAACCCAGCAAGCTTTAATTCTTTATTTCTGTATTTCTGTGGGAAGGACCAGGGTAACCATTTTAAGAATCCCATAATTATTGCCACACATGTTCCAAACAGAAATGCTGTTCTGTGACTTGCTCCTGTGGCTCCCAAAAAAGCAGCATCCAGTTTAATATGTGAGACTCATAACCAGCTCACACAGTGCAATAGTTCTCTTCAGTTTGAAGAAAAAAATATTCTGCTGGAAGCACAGCAAGTAGCAGTGTCAATTTTTCATTAACCTACAGCCACTGTCTCTGTAGACTTAAGCTATAAGTAAGATTACTGTTATAATTTTTTTCTGGTCCCTAAGGTAAGGGGAAAAAAAAACTTCTCAAAACTTTTAAGGTCATTAAAAATCCACCTTTAAATTGGAGGTAGTCTCAGTTTACTTTCATACTTCAAAATCAAATCTTAGCTGCAGCCTCACATCAAAGCAGAAATGTCAGTCGCTTTGTTTCTACTTCTGTGAAAGAAGTTCCAGCTTATACACGAGTTGAATGCCAAGTAAATAGATTTTCCTGAGGAACAGAGGCAGCTTTCTTTTGTTTCTTTTAAACATATGTAAATAGAGTCCCAGGGGCTGAGCTGCCTGTCACTTCAACCAGGTTCACACTCATGTCACTTCAGCTGGTGATTTCTGACTGACCTCAGGTCAGGACTGCAGAAGTTTCCCTCCCCACTCCTCCACAGCCACATCAAGCAGCTGCTCGTGCCCTTCCCCTCCAGCCTCACACCTCAGCAAAGGGGAAGCAGACTAATATGGATTCCTTTTTTGCCAGTTTCTTATTTTTTTGGGTTCTGTTTTGTTTTTAAGCTCTAGTTACAGAATCACAGAAATACTCTGGTCCTCTGTCAAAGCCACTCTGGTGGTCCTGAAAGCTCTGGGCAGAGCAGAGCAGAGCAGTGCTTGGAATCCCTGGGTACCACCAGTGACCAGCTGGGCTGTGCCCACACACCAGCCATGGATTAAAGTCTGATGGCACCCACTGCTTCATGGTCAAGATGATGGGGGAAGAAACGGGAACGGGCTGGTAAGAAAAATGACCTTTTTTGATTTTTTGTGTGTGTGTGGTTTTTTTTTAGCAGGTCACCATCACTCTTGAGCTTCCTCTTTTCAGAACCAGGCATTATAGGAGTGGAGCGTTATCCTCCTCAGAGCCAGAAGACACTGAAGAGGAGCAGGATCCCTCCATAGATCCACCTGCTCCCACTCCAGGGGTCAGAGCTTGGTGCAAACAACACCGAGGGCAGGGTTTGATCCCTGTAGGAGCCACGCATTTCAGAGCTGGCCTCGATGGTTCTCATGGGTCCCTTCCAGCTCACAACATTCTGTGAAATCTACTCATTTTTTTTTTTTTTTTAAATTTAAACCAGCAGATCAATGCAAAATCGAGCACTTCATGCTTGTCATTTCCAAATGACTCGGGTTATATCTCAATCTTCAGCACTTGTTTTGGGTGTAAGACTGGGTAGCACCGAGGGATGCATCAATTTATAGGCTCTGCAAAAGGCGCGATTAAGGAAAATCCTCAAATACACGAGAAACCTCAATTTTGATTGGCCACGTTCCCATAACTTATTGATAATTCAACTCACTCGAGTATTATTCAGTGTTTTCCTTCTCCCTGCTTTTTTTATCTCTTGACAAGTTTACAAAGAGAAGAATGGAGCCGAGCTGAGCTGCGCTCCATCCAATCTGCTGCCTCCACAAACGGCAGAGAAGCTAAATGAAGCCCAGAACATATGGCACTGTGCTGACAGAGCTCCCAAACTGGTTCTGCATGAGCAACAAGGAACATCTTGAAACGCACAAGACATATGTGTTTTAGGAAGAAGATTGAAGTGTTTCATAATAAAACAGGACAAAGTGAAATACAAGTGCTGTATAAAATTTTAATTAAAAACTGGTTTTACCCCTCGACGTGAATATACAATATGTCTCCCAGATGGATTTCATATTTAAGTATTATCCAAACCAGAAACATAAATGAGACAAATAAAGGCTTCAAAAATGGCACAGAGGCTAAAATGTGTGTAAACACTAGATGACTGTGGTGAAAACAAGGCAGGCAGGGAAAGCAACCTCTTAGCAAGTGTTTACTACTGGAATACTGAATGAAACAGTTCCTACAGCTAGTCAGGGTAACAATACAAATACAAGCATTAGAATTCACCACCACTCGGTGATGTAAATGGTGCTTTTGTTACTCAGGAGTTGCACAGGTTGTTTCCTACACTGATAATTCATGGTATAGAAATGCATAATTGATGGCATGCCAGGCATCAAACACTCTCCACATCTGCCCTGCTCCCAGCCTCCCACCCTGCTCTGTGTGAAGCTCTCTTCATTCCACGCCATCAGCTCCACAGGGTTGTGCAAAGGCCTGGCCACAGAACAGAATTTTTGTGCCGTGTCCTCAGGATCAGTAAATCCTTATGAACCAGGAGGGAGGTTGTTTTGCAGCAGCAAACTCCTTTCCCCGAGGAGGTGAGAAGGTGGCTCAGATCCCCACAGCTCAGGCTGCAGGGAGTTCTCTGCTGGGCCAGAGGCAATCACCCAGAATGAAGGGAAATACACAGGAAGAAAAAGCCCAATCTCCACATAGATCAAGCAAAGAGAAAGATTACAGTTCCTTTATGTTGCCATCCAGACAAATTATCACCACACTTCAGAGAATTTCTCACAAAGACAAACTGGGAACAAACTCCATGCCTTTGGCAAGCCAACACTGATAAAAGGAGCTACAGCCACATCTTTTAAGGGCTTTGGTTGATGATGTTTTGAATTCCGTGGGGAAAACAGCAGAAACCAACAGTAATCAAGGGGGCTCGTGCTTAACAGCTCCTGTGCAATGGAAACAGGAATATTGGGGGCTTCAATCACTTCCCACAGCGCTGTGGAACTGAAAGGAACTGGGCAAAGACCAATTCTCTGCTGCTCCCAGAGACATCACCCAAGGCAGACACCCCTTCTGTCAGGGAGGCAGCTCATCAAGATCAGCCCTAGAAGTGCCATTCTCTCTTAGCTTCAACTGTTCTCACTGGAACCAAGAAGCTCAATTTCATTGATTTGAAAGTTTCCTCAAATTCCTTGATTACTAAACAAATCTCATGAGAAATTCTCAGCATCCTGATAATGATCACTCCATGACCACTGAAGTAACTAACACCACGGTCTTTCCTATGACTCGGAGATTCCACGTGACCAGATTTATACAGCCAGAGACCACTGCTAAAAGGCTGAGAATTTTGTTGCATAGTTCAGTGTCTCATTAAACATTTCAAGCTTAAAAATTGTGAAGAGCAGAATTAGGTACCAAGTTATTCCTTGCACGTGGAGTGGGAAGGCAGAGACTCCTTCCAGCTTATTTTCTCTGACAAACCCATGGCACACCACACAAAATTTTCCACTGTCACCCTTTGTTGCTGGGGAGAGGATGAGGGCAAATGATGTCAAGAGATGTTAACAGCACTGGTTAGTACACAGAGCAAACAGCACTAAGACATCAGGATGAAAATAATAATTTATATTAAAAATAAGAAAAAAAGTTATCAGAAGAGCAATCAGTGTGAGGATATGAACCTTGATCATGCAGGAGACAGAGGCTGAGCAGATACCAACTACAAAGATTAGCTCCTAAGAGCACATGTAGTAAAGCAGCTCATTATCTTTTCTAGCCCTCTCTGATCAAGATAGAAATCTATTAAATCTGATTAAGATTTGTTTAATAATTGTCTGATTAAAACATAATAAACCTGGGAAAATTAAAATAAAGCCTTTTTAGGAACCTGGAGATGAGATGGGACTTTTCAGCCAGGCTTCCATAAAGTAATTTCTTTAACATTCACCTCAGGATCCCAAAGCACTTCAGAGTCATTTAATTAAGCTTCAACAGAGCACAAACTCGCCATTTTACAGCTGAGGTAACAATGAGAAGGAGTTTGGAAAAGACTATTTAATACTGAGCCGAGCTAAATGTTCTGTTATTTTATCCCAAAAATAGATCCTCAACATCTCCAGGTAGATTTCTTTCTCTCCTGACAATTTTGGCAGCCTCTGAAGTAACAGTAAAATTCAAACATGCGATTCACAATCTAAAGAACAGCCCTCATCACTTCCCAAGCTGCTCAGCTTTGGAGCATAAACACTGTTCCCCATCTATCTTACAAAGCTGCTCCTACCTGTTCCCATTACTCCAGCCATCCCTATGCTTCTTATCCTCAGTGGAGCAATTTAAGCTTCTCTTCCTCTCAGTCAAAAACTTGGATAAGGCAAATCATTAAAGAGTTTGACATTTTTGCCTTTAATTCACATCAGGTCAGTGACTGAGTGATTGCCAAAGCAGCTGCTCCTCCGCCAAGGATTTGCATTTCTACTGAACACAGGCAGGCATTTTGTCTAAAGCCAGCCCAAGATCCTGAACTGTACCAAGTTATTCACAGGAGAGATGGAAGGGAGCAAGTAGGAAGCAGAGTCTGACTCACTAAAATGAAAGTGATTAAAATATTGCACTGATTGCATCCTGCAAGCATCACTGGATGCTGAACAGCTTTTGGTGAGAATACTCGTGGGTTATAATAACTTGGGGAAGGCAAGGGAGAGACACAGACTCTACAGAAAAGCACTAATTCACTCCTAATCTGGCCCATTATTGCCAGATTTGAGTAGGCAGCTTTGCTTTAGGAGCTAAAATGACGGGGGTGGAATTATGCCATCCCACTGTCACTAGAACTTTGTGGATGGCAAAAGATAAGGAATGAGCACAGAAAATGCTATTTAAAGCTTCACTCAGGAACCCAGAAATTTGCATTTGAGAGAAGGGATTTAAATTGTATCAGAAGGCGAGGTGCACGAAACAATTACAGTTTACTGCTGTGTTGGTTCAGTGCCTGAACCTCCACTTCTCCCAGGCCGCAGGGGCAGAGGAGCAGCCGTGCTCGGAGCTGTGTGTGCTGGCAGGGCCACGTGAGCAAACAGGGAAGGGCAAAATGCTTCTGAAAACAAAGTGCCTTGAAGATTTTGGGGACAGATCAGAGTAATTTGGGTCTGAAGTCACACTCCAGAGGAAAGTTTTCCATTTATCCCCCTGGATTTCCAGCACAGTGCTTGGAAGAGAGCACTCTTTGCTGTATCATGGCGTGAGCTGTGGAATGACTCTGACCCGGGAGAGGAACATCTCCTGCAGCAGCTGATTCAGAGAGACATTAAACACTCATCTCCCTCCCAGCTGGAGCAGGGCCAAAGACACTCAGAGCCTGTCTGCTCCATTTGATGGTGTGCTGCAGAAGAAGGCTACACTGAGAATATTCATACTGGTCAACATTCAGTAACAACATTTTTTTCTCCCATCCAGTTTTTACCTTTGCTGAAATTTTTTTCACCTTTGACAAGAACTGAAGGTTGCCATATTACCATATGCTTCTCTTTCTTTAGCTAGGGGAATCAAACAGATACACTTCAGCCACTCCTTGGACCCCCTGAAAATACCACCTTGCTTTTTCACAGTGGCCCCCAACCTTTCTCATCCCCTCGTGTGTTGAATTCATGGCAACTTTTGTCCTTCATCAAACATACAGAAAAACCCCACAACAATCCCTCAGCATTCAGGCCTTCTCACACTGAACAGGGACTGAAATCTGCTGGATTGCTGGGGAGGGAAAAATCAAACAGGTTTTCTATGTCACAGAGCCAGATCAGGCCAACGGGGAGCAGCCAATCTTCAGAAGAATAACTTTTACTCAGCTGTGACACTGGGGAGGGAATGTGCAGAGAATATTGAATGAAAACTGCAGGATACCACGAGAACAAGACTGAATCTTATGGCTCAAACACATACAGGAAACTGCAACAACCTCCAGGTTTCAACAGACTTATTTTACAGCAAAACCTTGGAAAGTATCTCTCGGAATCTGCCCTGCCTATTTAGGATCTACTTCAATACAGCTACTCCTCTGAGCAGAAAGAAAACTGTTCCTTTGTGGACTAACATGGGGTCACTGGAGAGGCCAGTGAGCACCAGGTCCTGGTAGCACAACCCTCCATGGCCTCCAAGCCTTCAGGGACACATCTTGGGCAAGTTTTACTTTTCACTTCTGCAAAAAAAAGCATCCTGCTACCTCAGAGAGTGACTCGGCACTTCTCCATAGCAGGAGACCGTGCCACTAATGCCCTGTGAGAGCACTAATGTGCTAAATGGCAGCAGGGACAGGACATTATCAGCGTCAATCCACTTCAACTGCTCCAACAGTTACAAGGAACAGGAATGTCTGTATGTGAGACACTTCCTCCCAGAGTGCCCTTGCCTGGAACAGCAGCGCACAGCCCTTGCACGTGCTCTCCCACCAGTGGAATTGCTCACCAACTGCTTTCTCAAATCAATTATGTTGTCTCAGTGTTAAAGGAGGGAAGGCAGAATAGACCAACTTTTTGTTTATGTAGGCGTGCTGGCAGGTTCCAGTCATATGCTGTGCCATCTGCACTGCTAACTTTATCCTCTGTCTAATCACAACAGGTAAAATGGCATCGGTGGAGCTGACTCTGTTCGCTCAGACAGAGAGGCAGCCAGAACAGGCGTTTGCCTTTTCTGCATTCTGAGGGGAAGCAGGAGATGGACACTCTTGCCCTTTTAAAACATTCAGCTTTTCAATGGATGGGCAAATTGCCCTGGTCTGCTAATGTGGGATCTGCTCAGTGCAAGGCTGAAAAGGTTCCATCCCTGGGGAAAGCATCGAACTGCTGATGAACATTTGGTGGCCTTTAGCAAAAACGAAGCGATTTCTGCCAACAGGATCCCAGCAGACAGGGAAGGACAGGCTCCAAATTAGGTGGGATTGTGATGCAGGAATTTCAGAAGGCCTGTACAGAACACAAGGAGCTTGCTGACTAGCTCTGGTCTTTCCCCCTGCACACTCCTTTCTTATTCATATTTGTTAAAATGACAAGTGTATTGGCAAATGTCATGGCTGCATTCAGGAGAATGTGGAGGCTTTCAAATGCAAAGGCTGTGTGAAGATGACCTTTCATCTGACACAAAGGCTCTTGGGCTGGGTGGTTTTCTTTTAAAATTTCACAGTATTAGAACACTTGTGACTACAGGTGCTCAAAACCACTTCAAATACATGCCTATGGGTCCTATAGTACCAGAATTTGTGCCCTTCTCAAAAAAAACCCCAAAACAATTTAAAGGCAACTGTCTAGAAAACAATTCTCTTTGTCCCAGATGGGTCACTTTTTAACCAACACTCACTTTCACCTTTCCTTTTAGGTCCCCTCTCTGACCACCAGGACATATTGCTTCTTCAACCAATTCTGTTCATGTTGCTAAATAGATTTAGTTATTTAATAAGAACTGGCTGCAGCTGAAACCTGAGTTGATGTCAGACAGGAATGTCCACCAGACCTATTAATCTTCAAATGACTCTATTTTCACAGTCTCAAAGGACTACCTTCTTCTTTAACTGCAGAGGGGATATTTTGTTAGGGATTTTTTGTTTCTTTTTTGGGAGTGGATGTTAATAACTTCCTTTTGTCAAACCCCCATTTCTCCAAAACCCTGCCCAACCATAATGACACCTTAAAAAATAGAGTACAAATATTGTTATATAAAAATAGGTTTAGTTACAAATACTGTACACTGTGCGTTTTCAGGTGAGTTGCTTTCAGGAACGTGTTTCTTGGTCTGAAACAGCACCAGCAGTTTTTTCGTACATGTTTCTGTATATTTTTCCAAGGCTCTCCTCCAAGATTGCTCTGTGAGGCTTCTCTTTGTACACAGCTGCAGGAGCAGACCAACATTCACCATTATGCAAGTGCATGGGAACGTTCTGCTGCACTGGAGAACTGTCGGAGGGAAGAAGATAAGAAACAATGATCAAATCTAGATATGGAAGAGGAAATCAGCGGCACAAAACCAGTGTAGAGCTGCTGAGCACAGATTACCTTCCACAAACCAAAACAAAAACTGCACTGCAGCTGCCTTTAAGAAATGGGAACCCCCCCATGTTATTCATTCACACAAATCCTCTCTCATTTATCTGAGTACACTTTGTAATGCCCCCCAAACAGAACTAATTTTCAGAGAAGCTGCAGTAATTCTGCTGTACTTTTGCAGGCTGTGTGACTAGGCAAGAGCAACACAGTAGGATTTTTGTGTCCTTTGAAGGTGAAATTGTAACCACAAGCAGCTATTTCAATACGAAGACAATCTATCAGGGGGATATTAAATTACTGTGGTTGCAGCTGTAAAGTGCTCTATCGGAAGCATCTTGGATTAAGTTTTCGACCAAATACATTTTGATATAGTGGCAATCCAGGGTTCCTTCCCCACCCTATCTTCTGTGTCACTGTTTTAATACTAAACACAAATACGGGCTCATCTTTCAGTTGCTTTGAGAAATTATTTCCTAGCTCTATGAAGTGAAATTTATACTCTGAAAATCATTACAAAACACTGCCAAGTCTGAATAGTTTATATCTAAACATCATGACTATTTGCTTCCTCTTGATGCTTTCAAAACAAAGGTTTGTGTCATATAATTAAATGAGCAATTTCCCTGTAATAAAGCATGAAACAAGAAGCTCAAAAATCATCAGAAAAAAATTACAACCGAGGTGACATTTTTCACATCTGCTCAGAGATTTAGGCACTTAGGACCCTTAAAATCTAGGACTGAGTTAGCTCCAGTTTTTTGCAAATGTTCTCAGTCTGGGAAATGAAACTGGAAATGTGAGGCTTAAGGTGACCATTTTCACTTAGGAAATGGATTACATTTCACAGGGAAGCTTTACAATTTCTTATGTATATGTCATTTATTTATGCTAGTGTCTTCTGCGATCAAACCAGTACTTAAAACTTCATCCTCAAGTTAATATCTGGCAACACATGACAAAATTGAAAGAACCCTTATGCCAAACCCATGAATACATGTATCCAGCTGCATCAAAACACAAGGTTTTCACTTAAAGAACAAAAAAGGGGAAGAAGAGGAAGATGTAGGATCAGTTTTCTAAACTGACATCTCTAAGCTTCTGCTGTCCCATGGAAAACAAAAGAAGGAACAGCTTTTGCTTTTAGATTTTTTACCTTCAAATATTAAGGTGACGCTAACCTATACCAAATAAAACAAGACCTCTTGTGTGGTTCCCATATTAAAAAGAGAGGAAGGCCACTTTCACACTTACTCAAAAGGCTCCATCATTTAAAGTCAGTCAATGGCATGGAGCAAAGTTAAACCTGTTTATCGTCCCAAGTTAACTGTGCTTCACAGTTTGGGCACAAAGAAACCAACCTACCAAACAAAATCAATGAGAAGTTATACAGGCCTGTGCCAAATGCAGACAAGTGAACACCCTGGGGGCTCATCAGCAACTGCAGTTCCACCCTCTCCTTCCTGCAGTTTGTGGTACCTCACTTCCGAAGGAGAATTCTCAGCCCAACAAGCAGGCACAGCACTTGTAACTACAACAAACACCTCTGACACTCTTTTCCTTGGAATCCATTTCCAGCAGCAGACTTGTGCTTGCCTTTTCTTCTCCAAAAAGCTGAATTTACCTAGAGACACTCAAAATCCAATCATCTGAATTGCAGTAAAGACTCAAAGCACAATAGTAACAAGTTCCTTATTCTGGTACTGACAAAGACTTATAAAAGCTTATAAGCTTAATTTTCCCTTCTCTTTTTGGAGGGGTGTGTGTTTGTATTTCCATTAGCCAGCCCTTGTGCATGAGATACCTGGACAAAGCTACAGCCAAGTTAGGGAAGAGTCCCTCTCCTGTCTCAACTGGAAACCAGCTGACAACCTGAGCTAAGCAATCTGGGAATTACACTCACAAATCATATTAACAGCAGGATTTCTGCACGCAACTCCCTGCTCTGAAATACCTGTCATATGCTTTTGTTCCCTCATACATCTCCTTTAAGAGTCCCAGAAGTTCTTTTCTGAGTGAATCATATACTAAATATTTCACAAAACACAGACCTTTTCCTTACTCCCAGTGGTTTTCAATCATCCATCTACTTTACTGCCAGCATTTGGTCGACAGTACCCTGTCCTTCCATGAACTCTGTCTCTGTCCTTGTATCCTGTTTATAGCACTGTGGCAAACACTCAGCAATCTGACTGTCCTCGAGCCCTTTATGTCTCACCCCCAGTGCTGCCGGCCTCTAAACCCAAGGAGCAGTCCCTTCCCAACCCGAGTGCCACATTTCATGTCCCATCACTACAGGATTCTCAAGTATTAGGGTTTGTTTTTCATTTTTTTCATGGTGTGCAGTTTCAGGATAAATCTCAAAGTCCCAAAGCTGCCTCAAAACAAAAACTTGCACTTTCTCTCTCACAAACACATCCTACACAATTTAATTGCCCCAGCTGTCAGGACAGAGGCTAAGGGAGCAGAAAGGCTACACAGAATACAGGAGTGAGCACAGGTACAGGAGACACCACTGCAGCAGCAACTTCACAACCACATGGAAATCGGAGTGATACCTGGCACAGAGGGTTTACAAATCACAGGGATTTAAAAAAAAAAAGCTAGCAAATCATAAATGAACTTTTTAGAGCTAACAAATTTCAAGCAGAAATTTGTTATGGTACCCATATTGAAATATCCAGTGGTGATTGGGATGCCTTTGTTAGAAAACAGTGTATTTTATCATTTAATTATTTAATTATCAAAACAAACATTTAATTATCAAAATAAACTCTTTTCTTTTCTAATGGCAACACCTCTCGAATATAGCATCACGGTTCTACAACTTCTCCCTTAATATTAAGAAAACCGGAAAAGCCACAGGAGCCCAAAAAAGGTTTACATTACTTAGTATCTTTCCTCCAATAGGTACACAAAACATTGTACAAAACATTGTGTGCCTACCTAGAGAACATCAATATCAGCAACTTCTACTACAGAAGTCATCAAAATCAATCAATCAGTATCTCACAAGTAAATTATTCAAATTAAACCCTGGTCATGTATGTGAGGAGTACACAGAGTAATTAATCTACATGAACCATGTTTTTAAGATCTCAGGTTTCCAAGACAGCTTCTGAAATATGGCACGCTGAATCACTAAACTACACTATGTAAGTGTGGTGTATTTTTTGGGAAATGCTTCTCTTTTCTAAATATCNAAAAAGAACAAACAAAACAAACCAGCCTCAAAACATATTACTAAATAAATTTGTTTTTTCACTCCTATAGTTTTAAGAAAAAAAATAACCAAGTGGTTATTTCAAAAGTGACATTTGCTCTCTGGTTGACAAATTCCAAAAGCTTCTGCCCAAGAATCATTTTCATAGCCAAATCTAGTTCCAAACCCAGTTTTATGAAGACTATACTGACACACTGCCAAACAATATCAAAAGCATAATTATATTTAACTGTATTTTGTTTTTAGGTGAGAAAGCTTGTTATGAGTAATGCCTCCAGAAACCTTTTCCCTGTGCAATACAGGAGAAAGCTCAACACGGGATGAGGAATTTTTAGCTAAATGGAAAGGGCAATATTGAGTTTGAATATTTTGTCTTGGTCAGAGAAAAGCTCCATACCTGCTCCGCAGCTCACTCATGGTTAAGGACGCGTTATCTGAAGGTTCTCTTGTCTGAGGCACATCATCCTAAAAAACCCCAGAAATCAAATTCTCATTTGGTTTCTGATTACAATGAACTCATTTCAAAAATACTTTCTTTCCATTTAGAGGACTGTTAAAAGTGCTTACATTTCTTGGGGGAGAAAGGGACAAAGTGCAATGAGCCAAATGCCATTTATGAACACTTTTAATTAAGTTCAGTACAATTCAGCTAATAATTTTCAGGTAATAAACTGGAAAGAATTTCTAGGCTGTGTAGATCTAGAGAAATATGCAGACAGCACAAGTTTCAATAATCCCCAACAAACACGCTGGCAAAATGCTATGAAACCTACTGCTTACTGCTTTTGTGTTTCTTGCAGAAAAGGGGAAACTTATGATGTCATCCATCTCATGTGTTTTACCCAGCAGAAGCCTTCCACACATCTGAATTCTTCAATTTCATATCCAAGACTGAGTACATGCTTACTGAATTAAAAAAAAAATCTGATACACTTAATGACCCTTCAGTCAGGTATTCTCAGTTGCTAGAATGCAGTTTTACCTTCCAAATGCTATCTAGACGTTAATTAACCCAAATCTGACCTCTTAAGGAAGAAAGAAATGAAACACTCATGTGGAGGGAGCCAGTTGCTCACCTGAGATGGGATGGCAGAAATTCCAGCACACACAGTCATGTTCACTCTACTCTGAAGAGCAAAGACCCTACTTAAGGGCTGATATTAAGTGATGCTTTCAGCACAAGTCAATTGCTGTAAGGATTAGTAAACAAAGTCATCTTTCATGCTATAGGAGAAATAATTGGAAAAAAGACTGCAGTAAAAATAATCACACTTGCTGGTAACACAGAACTGGGAGAAAAGACAATAAATATAGTGGTAGATGGCAATAAGATGCAGAGCAAGCTGAACAGCAGCATATGGATGAGGAAAAACCTGAGAGAATTTATTGTGGTGAAATACAAGGTAATAAGTGTGTTTGTAAACAGGAAAGCTCTCTTCCTTCAGCAGTCACAGACTACAAAGCACTGAAGAGGAAATGGGGTACAGTGGTAAATAAAACTCTGCAGCACTTGCCAGAGGCAAATTATGTTCTGGAAAGCAAAAAAAAGATGGAAACATTACGCTACTGTCAGAATGTCACAGCAGAAAGGTACAGTGGACACCCCAAGGAATCTGCAGCAGAGCTCCAGCCACACTATTTTTACAGAGCACTATGGAAATGAAATTTTGGAAGACACAGCTGGACGCTTCTGGGGATGGTTATTTAGCATTAGGCTCTTCGGAATGAAGCAGAATAAGCGACACTTTTTAACCTTTCAAGGGTTGAAGAGGATCTAGACTGGAGCCAGAATCTGCTCACCACATTGCCAATGCACTTGCTTTACTATTCCCTCACTTTCAAGCTGACCCATTTACCTCAGCCATCCACTGTGCAACACCACAGCCTACACACTGGGCCGTGTGGGGAAGCACAACCAACCCTGGATTTTACAGCACTCACTGCAAGGAGAACTGGTATTTTTTTCTTTTTTTAATCAGGTCAGCTGCTGTTAGCACAGCTTTCACAAGTCAGCTCTACACAACTGTCCAACACCACAAGATTTCTCTGTAGCATCCTTCCCTTCCTTTTGCTCACTGGAAGGAAATGGAGTGAGAAAAATGGTCCTTTGCTAGCACTGCTCTGACCAGACTGATAATTAAAGGCCCAATACCCCAATAGCTGGATTTTTAGGGCAGAAACACAAGGTTTTCCAACAGAAGAGGAAAAAGTATCATCTCTGCTTATTAATCCCCGTGAGGATTCAGCAAGTGTTTGATCCTGGAAGTGACAAGGTGCACTGAGAGAAAGCCAACACAAAGTCCCACAATTCAAAAATTCCATCACAATGTTTGCAGAGTCTTTTGGACTGCATGGAGAGACCATGTAACCAATCATCCAGCTCTCCTTATCATAAATTCATGGTCTACTCCTCAAGGAGAGCAGTCAAGAACCACTGGAGACAGTTCAGGCTGTGCAAGCTTTCATTAAATGTAGGTGCTGGACTGACAGGAAATCCAGTTTCTTATCTTTAAGTTCATTGAAACATCAGGGAACCATTTGGTATGATTTGTACCTATTCTGAGGGGCTGAAACACAGAAAAATGTCATGGGCATCTTCTATTTGAGAGGCAGCAGCTCACAAACCCATGACATTCATATACAAACTCAGGGAGGTACAGCATGAACTAGATGAAACAGTCCTAGCATGCATGAGAAAAGGTTTTTTCTAGTTTAAAACAGAACCCACAACAGCTAAGCTAAAAATGAAGATTGAACAGAAATGAGAAAATAACCAGATTAAGTGAGAATGAGGTGAGACAATGAGCTGCCCAACAGGGCTAAATCTGGGGACATAAATAAATAAATAAATAAATCAAGACTTCAGAGTGATGACAGATGTTCTTCAATCCATCTTGCAGCAGGGATCAAGACAACAAAGATCACTTGTGCTATGGGTTTCCTGTAGCCAGGGGAGTCCCCCCATCCCAGCAGTGCTGCACCTGCCCTTGCTGTGGGGAATGAGGGGGGGACATCAGGGCTCCACATTTTTTATCCCACTTCCCACTAATTCAGGGAACTACAGCTGAGGGGAAAGGTGGACAGCTGGGGACAGCAGCAACTTAAAATTGCACCAATATTCAAAAGCAGATTTCCATCAACATTCCATTTTCTAAGAGAGAAGCTGAAGCAAAAAAAGATGCCTTTCTCCACTTTGGGAGACTTATGTCTCTTCTAGCCCATCAGTAACATTTCTGAGTTAGACTGGCAGAGCTCCTAATCATCTTATATCATAATCATCATTATGATCATTATATCATAATCGTCTCTCATCCTTACATTCTTTTTATCCTACATTTCTTTTGCTTCACCTCACACTCAAGGTTCTAAATTCTCTGTAGATGAACAATCTTCTTATTCAGCTGGTACAATGCTCTGGCATTTTTGAAAAACTATGTTTCTCAAAATTACAATAGGAAAAATTTTTGTCTGTCTAAAACCACACCTTAAAATTTCATCAAGGGTAAAATATTCTGGTCCCAGGTGTAATTTCATTAGACAAAGAGCTCTGTTCATTGAAAGCCAGGTAATTAAGGGAAAAAAAGCACACATGTGAAGAATAATATTAGCTCTAGAAACAGCTGGATACATGCAGCTGCTGATGTGCGGCTGCACAACATGTTAAGCCTTGACGTTCTACACACCTGTAACATTTTTTGCTTAAATTGGAAGTGGAGAATCCGAATATAAAAAACCCAAACCCCAATATAATTGTCCTCAATAAGCTATGAGAGGGTTGCCTCTACCACTTGCCCATAAGGCCAAAGATAAGGAGGCTTCTGAAATCAGTGTGAAACAGTTCAGCTCACACACCAAATCCATATTTCTACAATCAAGGCTGTCCCAAAGGACAACATTATAATAAATCCAAGACTCTAGACACAGTTCTCTTTTTCAGCCATTTTGGAGAAGAGAAAGGATTTAGTTTGCAGTCAAACTTACAAATACTAGGCGCTGTCTAGCACTGTGTGTCCTTAAAATACTTTTCACTCTTTTATGGATCTCATCTCCATTTGCTGGTGAAGGCCAACCAGTGCTAAATCTGCAAGAGGGAGAGAAAAACAAAGTGAAGAAATATTTTCTTGTTGAAAAGCTCATTGATTCAGATTTCCTTTTAATTATGAAGCATGCATTACTTCCTTCTATTTGGAACACACACAATGTTTAGATTTGATTCTTTTTCTCCTCTAGGGTAAAAGTAAAGAAACATTTCAAAGCAGTGCATAAACAGTATGCAGCCACAACACCAAGAGAAGATGCAAAACACAGAAAATGTTGATGATTTTGTAACTTGAGTAATATTTCTGTAATGTTTGTGTGGTCCCTACAGAATAGAAAAGCTATACTGTTCCCAGTGATCAGGTTTCAGTTGCCTCTCTGTAAAGCAAGTATTGCACACATGAAGTTCTTTTCCCTGGAATAAATCAAATGGAAGGTAACCTCAATGTATCCAAATTGGAAAACACACGGAGTTAAAAACCTGCAAATTCAGCCTTTATTTCACAAGAGGAACTGCATTTTAATTTGGCTATTTTTTAATATTAAAAAAAATGTACCTTACTTGGTATGAGTAACTTGAAACAGCTACTTTTGGATTTTACCCTTTAATGTTTTGGACCACGTTTTTTTTCCACTTTGCTAAAAAAAGGCCTCATCCTTCTCAGCAAGTTCAGAAGCTGGCAGAAATTTCATTTCAATAGTTATTCTCAGTCTCCCAAGGGAGGCAACTAAGATTTCAGAATGGGATTGTTTACATGCCAACCACATGTTGTAACATTAAAAAAATGTTTGGGTTTTTTATAAACCGACACCAATAAGGAAAGAATAATTAGAGGAAAGTTATGAAATGCTTCCTTACATAAGCTCATCACACTGGATAGAAACAGAGCACCAAATGAAGATTGTGCATCTTCACTTCCATGTTTCCTAAGCCCTGAGAGCTTGACTTTGCACCAAGAAAATCAAAACTCATGATGTGGTATCATGCTAATGTGAGCACGGGTCGCTGGGCGAGCGGCGAGCTGGCAAAGCAGGCACTGCAATCTGAGCTGCTGAACAGCAGCCAACAGCAGCACGGAGCTGCCATTCCCTGGCTGCATTAGGAGCACCGGGAGCACCGACATGCTTTGGTAGCTTCCCAAATTTGATGCAGTGGAGAAACAGCATGACTCCGGACGCTGAGATTCCCCAGTCTGCTCTGTACAGCGACTGGGACTGCCAGCTCTTCTGCCCTCCTCTCTCCAGTTTATCACATTCCCTGCATTATCCAGTCTATCACTCTCAAATCCCCAGTCTGATCGTGCCTGGCTCAGGTCACCTTCACCAAACCTCCAGAAATCTCAATACAGCTGAAGAACTGCCCAGCTCCTTCCAGAAAGAACAAACTGAGTACACGGAGAAAGCTTCAGTACAAAACAAGCAGCCTGGCAATGTTAAAATTAATGGAAGCAGGATCCTGAAAATGGGAAGTGCCCCATTACCTTGAAGGTTGCAGGCAATGGAGTTCTTTGCAATCTTTGGGATCATTCCTTTTATTACCAGAGACAGAGACTGAAATATAACTAGGAAGAGTTCTCTGCTTTTGACTAATCTTCTATTTTCTTTTAGCCGCTTATATTTCCAAAACATCTCTCTTGGTTCTAAACAGCTCCAGCATTTTCAGCCTATTTATGAGTTTCTTTAAATCAATTCATCTACCTGAGAATGCTTCTATTTTTCTTCAAGAAAGGGTGCCAAGAAATGACACAATATTGGAAGTATATAACATATAATCTATAGGGGGACATATTTCCATATTTCTAAAATTATTTTATTGTTGTTTATCCTTGGATAACTACAGGCAAGAATTTTCAAAAAGTTGGCTCTAACATTCATAATGCTTTCCTGAGAATTTTACAATTCATTCCAAACCCAAGAGCATGTATGGCAAATTCATGCTGTACAATACTAGAATCCAGCAATCTGGTGCACTAAAAGATCTCACATAACTTCTTCTAAAAGGAAGCAAAATGGTTTGTGAGTTTTGTTAGGGGAGAAAAGCGTTGCCTTTAAAGAAACAGAAGCCTGAGTCCCCTAAGCAGGGAGGAATGTTCATTTCCCTAATGCAGCCAAACCCCATTTGATGCACTGCATTACAATGTGTGTGCTCTATCACCACCTGCGCCTTGGAAAAAACCCTTTCTTATTTTGAAAGAAGGGAGGTAAGGGAAACGGGCTGCAGTGGTACCATCATCTTATGGCTTCCCACTAGAATTTGCAACATTTACTGATATGAAAAGACCTCTGAAATGCACGCTTAAAAATCTGCATCCTGGATGCAGAAAGAGTGAGTAATTTCCCATTTGACAAATAAAAGATAGAGCCATGAAGCCATGGCATTTTCTCTTATTTATACAGCAGCTGCTGTTCTTCCAACACTCAGGTTGCTTGCTCTGAGAAGCTGGAATAGATTGCCTTTGGGAAATAAATTTTATGAAATTCACATGTAACATTTCAGATCATTGTTATTAATCGTAAATTTACAAATATCCTTGGAGATAAATGTATTTACTTTTGGGGAAAAAAAAGAAAATCCAGCTTGCTATTGTATTCAGTTAGAAAATACACGGCTATGTCTGCAAGAAGATTTAAGTACTTAATTCGAGAACTATTAAATTCTTTCTCCAGGTGATTTTATGGATCAATCCACTAGTGTGCGCTGTGGTATAACAAATGNGTCGGCCACCCACACAGACCCCCCCCCCCAAACTTCATTTACCAAAAAAAAAAATCAAAACCTTAAGTGTGATTAAAAATGGTATCAGCTTCTTTTTAATTAGCTTTTCTAGTATTTTTATTGTCTAATTTTAGCAACAACTATAGAGTCTAATCCACGTTTAAAGAATAATGTTAATATTTACCAACCGAAACGCAAACTAAAATAAAATCATGCCTGAAACATAAACTAAAATAAAATCATGCCTGAAATGTAACAACTATAATCTGAAGTGAAGCCTTTTTACGATATCTTAACTCTCCTATTGGAAATACTTTATAAAACGGGCTTTATAGCACAGCTTCTTGGAGTGAAAATAGAAGGATTCCAGTTGCCCAAAACCACCAATAACAACTCTTTAAAATGACCAGCTACTCATTTATGTGATTAAGGTGACACTATCATATTGCAGTGTTCAAAGGAAAGTCATTTCATTTCAATGACTGTTTGTCCTGATAAATGAAATAAACTTCTACAGCTGTATTCTTTGTCATACTTTCAATTTTCCCTGGGACTTGCAAACATTCTGCAGTTACATCAGTTTAAATTGTTTATTGATTCCAATAGATTGTATAAACGCTTTGGAAATATAGCTCAGTGACCTAGAAAAAGCCAGATCAATCAGAGAACTTTTCAAGATTAATTTCAAAGATGTTGTGTTGAGTCCGATCAAGGAAACAGAACCATTTTCCCTTGTAATGTGACTAAAAGGCATTTATTTTCTTTTATGAGATAAGGATTTTTTTTAAGGTCATACAGACAACATCTACCTTGGTAAAAAAAAAAATAAGCCAAACAGACAGTGTAGATTTTGTGCTAAAGATTATTCTCATGTATAATTTTATCCATTAGGATGAAATACTCCATTAGAAATGCAAACAGGATACATCCACCCGTGTTCTCTACTCAAACAGCAGCTTGCAAACTTGAGAGCCGTAATAAATAGGAATTTTTAAATGTCAGACAATCCAATCATCCACTTGCACATAGCAAAAGCATTAATATCACATTTCAGCAGGAGATATTAATACATTTCACATCAGCAGCATTAATGCCAGAGCCTTGTGCAGAATAGTTGCAGTGGCTCTCGTGACCCCTTCCCCCACCACAGCACCTCCCCGCCTTGGGAACAATTCCGTGCATGTGGCCCCCACCAGAATTCATCAGCTTCAAAGACACAGACCTCATGCTGAGCAAAATCACCTACAAGGACAAACTACCAGAGGGCAGAAATCAATGAAGTCCTGTAGCACCAGATTCACAACTGGAGAGAACGCTACTGTAATTTGGGGGAAGAGGGAGCAAGAACACTTAAAGCTGAGTATAACCTGAAAAAAAACACAATCTGCAAGAACTTACACATGGAAGAGAAGAGAGTCTCAACAAAACCAAAAATATTTAATTCTTAAATAAAAAAAACACATAACATATTTTATATCTATGCAGGTATTTATTTATCATTCATGGTAGGGAAGGAAGCTGCTTTACTCTCATTTAGGAGGACATGAAGTGGTAATTCAGTAGGATGGACTTAGTTTGCAGTGCATACTGGTCTGTAAGGAGGCACAGAAGAAAAGCTGGGCTACACTTTAGAGTTTTCCTGCTCTATTAAGTCAAGGACATAATTTTGGTTTGCTTTTTCTTCAAGTGACCGATGGCTGTGATGCAGCTCTGAAGCATTTTAGAGGCTCTGTTTGTACATAGCAGCCTGAATTGTAATGAAGCCATACCAACACAAACCCCGTACATTCTCACAACGCTGCAAGTGGAGGAGGGTGGCTGCTTTCACAGTGGCACGGTATTACCACGAAGCAGAAACAGCTACACACAGACAAGGCCTTAAATCAAAGCACAGAAGCCTAAATATGTGCAAGCAGAAGCTGACAGCTTAGCTGTGTACCAATTTGCTCTCACTCTTCAGCAGGAAATGAAGAAAAGGTAAAATTCCTCATGCCTTCTATGTAGCTTCTCTTACTTTCAAAAGCCCCGTTTATAGTCGGGCCTGGAAGCGCTTGTGACACTTTCAGTGCTGAGTTCTTAAATTAGTAAATGCTTTTTTCCCCCTCCTTTTCAGATCCAGCCCTTAAAACTGTGGCAATATACATCATGCAAAAAGTGAAACCTAATGGCAGACAGCTTCTGAAATTTCAATGAAAGTCAATACTCCAGCTGAGCAGCTGCTCCCAAAAGGTTGAAGTCATTGTGGTACTAAATCATTAGTATGTCACAAATTGGCTGCACCTCCTTATGCGCTTTGGAAGCTTTTCCATTACCTTCTATCTTCTCTGAATTTATTAATTTATACACAAAATGGCTCTGACAGCAATCAATTTCAAATTTACTTACTGCTGCAGCAAAATCAACCAATGAAGATGACAAATAGTACAGATGTTGGTCAAAAATATGAAAAAAGGCTTAGGTACTGCTCACTTTTGCGGAAAGTAGTATGAAATAACTGATGAAATAAGTGCTGATTCTGGAAGTTAATATTTAAAGGATGCAAAATAAGTAAACTTTCCCAAGAGGTGAGATTGGTAAACCCAAAATCTTCCTATCAAAGTAAATTCCAAAAATCAGAAATAACGACTTTTAAATGGCTAGAAATAGACAAGAAACCTAGGTGCAGCCTCTCCTGAGAGGAAGATTTTCTTGTAAGAAGTCTGCAGTATTTTTCAGTGTTCTACTTTGTAGCAGAAGTTCTCAAAACTTAAAACATACCCTCTCACATAAGCAAACCCTGTCTCAGGATGCATGCCAGTCTCTAAAGTACCAGGTGAACCACCTGTTTCTGCATTCTGCTGTGCAATAAAAATAACCCCCAAGATCCTGGGATGAGCTTTCAAGATCACTGAAGCCAAAAATTCCAGTAACTGGTGTTTTCAAGGACTTCACATAGGATCTAGTATTTCATTAATATCTATTAGTATCTGTCATTATATCTATCATTACCAATATCTAACTCCATGCTGTTACTTCCCTAGCACTCGGAAAAAGAGAATATAAAAAGATGGTAGTAAAACAATAGAGGAATATTACAGAAGGGCATCTGATCCAGCCACTTAACCTCTGTCTCATTTCAAAGAGAGCTTACATTTTTTGTTAAATTTTATAGTAGGTAAGATCACGTATCAGCAGCATAGTCAGGAGCACATGAAAAAAGTCATGGAACTGCACTTCCATCTGGAAACAAAAGCAGAAGCATGCTATTTCCAGAGTAGGAAGAAGAATCCTTTGATCCCGAATGCACGAGAAGCAGCGCTGCCTCACATAACAGAAATAGTCAAATACTCCCATAATTGTTGTAGTCTCTTGAGGAAAGGATTTTTCTTGTGCCAGCACACAGCTCTGTTCAAAGAACTTCTTGACCTTATGGAATCCATCTCACTATTTCTCCTTTTCTGTCTGACAGGTACTTTGCTGCAGGTTTCAGTGCTGCAAGGAAGGCTTAGCTTGTAAGTCCCCAGGAAAAACACCATCTTCTAGGAGGGCATGAGGATGTCTGTGCACCGTGAAGGCAAGGACTGGACTCCAATTTTGCTTTCCCGAAGCAGCACTGAAAGAACAGAGTCCAAATGCTCTTTCCCAAGGCATCCAGGATGCTCCTCTCTGCACGAAAGGCCACGGATCTCTGCACAACCAACCAAACCGCTGCCTTGGCACGCTGTGGGGCACACACCACGGGCAGGAACTCGAGGCCTGTCTGTGCCGCTGGCCTGCACAGGAGCTGCAGTCAAACCTCACACAAGCATGGAATAGCGAGGGCTGGAAGGGATCTCTGGAGGGTTGTATGGCCACATCACTGCTAAGCATCAGCCTCCAACATCAGCCAATGCTTTCCTTAGACAACCCACATAATGAAAATGTAAAAAGAAAGTATGAAAAATCAATATTCAAAACTCGGCCGTCTTGTTCAATAGTAAATCTATTTGCAGTTCTGCTTCTGACTGAAATCCCAGAGGAAAGGGGAAGAGGATTGATTTGTGGTGTCTCTAGCAGGCTCAAAGAAAGGGACTGGAAACTGCCAGGAAGGATACAAAAGGGCTCAGAGGACCTTACACAAGACCCCAATTTCTGTCTCACTGAAAAGTATTGCAGTGGCTTAACAACTCCACAGCAGGGCTCTGGGAAGTGCTCCCAAGAAGGCAGACAGTCACTTCACACTACTTTAAAAAAAAAAGAAGGGAAAAGAGGGAGCTAAAGGTCGAGGTGGGGAGTCAAGTTTCATATTGACTGTGGGTTGAGAAGCATTAAAAATAGTAGCCTGGATATGCTAAGCAATTTGTCTTTGTAATTCAAAATAAAATTCAGGAAATAAACACCAAATACTGTGAGATAAGACTCTATACTCTTGCAATTACACTAACACTGCTATACTTTCAGTGCACTGATTTTCTCTGTGTTTCTATGATCTGAACAGCAGCGTTTGCATGCATTTCCAACCATTGACCTCTAAACCATGTTTGTCATTCCAAGTATAACTCTGAGTACACAATCAGCTAAAACCATTGTTATCTTAGCAGCACGAAACAGAGATCAATTTTTTTTTAGACTATGCCCTTTATTTCTCATTTTGAATTTCTTTTCTGATGACAGAAGTAAATGGTTACATATTTTACATAAAGGGATGTTACAGCTCTGAAGAGCTGAGAACATTTGCTTTAATAAGAAGGAAAAACATAATTTCACAAGATCAGAAATCTCTTCTGGAGAGAGGCTCATAAAGAGAAAAAGCAAGAACATTCAGACAAGTTCAAGATTAACAGGCAGACAACTGAATTACTATGCATGTAACAGCAGCTCACAACATAGAAGACTTCCCTGCTATCAACAGAAGGCACCCCATCAGCTTTAAATAAAATGGGTAAATAATTTAGCCCCAATCCCTCCAAAAGGAGTCCCGCTGAAAAAAGGATAAAAAAGCTACCATGACAGTATCTCTTCCCCAGATATGGGTAACTAATGCACAAACATTGTCAGAGGAGAGTGGGGAGGCAGACAAGATGACAAAGAAACCTCCTTCAATCCCCAGATACATCCTAATCTCAGTATAACACTTCTCAGGATACACTATTACAAAGAACAGCTAACAAACAAGTTTTCAAGCAGAGGAAGATGTTAAAACACCAACTTGATCTTTGTGAGTATTAAAAATTCAGTCCCCACCTGCCATCTGTCATTTTTCTTGTTAAAGAAAAAACTGAGACAGTTTTTCTATTTTGGAAACAAGCATTAAGCTGTGTGTAGGCTGTAAAATGCAACCTGCAAGCATGGACTAACTTGGTGCCAATGGTAACAGAGTGTGAACTGGTCACCAAAACACATCTTCAGCATTTAGGACGGGTCATCAGTTTAATCCTTAGTTTCTCCCAGTTATTTTATGGATTGGCTTACTCAGGCCTAGCTTTGCATACAGTTTTTCTGTTCCCAGAAAGCCAGCCAGTAACTTACTGCTTGAATGCACAAGAGAAGCACAAGAACACGTTCTACTCAGCGGGAAGCAGGGAATACTCTCCTTGAAGGACTGGAGGGCTTAAGCATGAAACCATCTGTTGCTTTGTGACATTTCTTCCACCCTACCCTCAAAGACACCAAAGCTTGCTCAAAATACTGATCCAGGGACCAAAATCCACTGAATTAAGGGATAATTGAAACTGTTCCCAACCCAGTCCCACTGGGGTCAGTGGAGATAGCTAAGAAAAATAATTGAAATACAGCAACTAATATATACACAATTGCTGCATAGGTCCACACTTCAACTCAAAAGATCAAAACCAAAACCTTAGGATGTCAACAAAGTGAAAAGACTGGGAAAAAATACACTGAGTAGATTAAAGCTAGCCCAACCATGTCAGTCACACATCTGAGTACAGCACACCCACAAATATGACGAGTGAGAAGTCAGAAGTAAAAAAGGTTTCCAAGAACCTGCTGTAAAGCTTACTTGACATGTATCTGAATTTATATCCCTGGGATTCCAATCACTCTGAAACAGTGATGATTCATCTATTCATTCTCTGTTTCAGATGGACATTGGCAGCCTAAAATCTGGGGTGTCACCATTTCAGAGATTCTCATTGCCATGTTATTAGGAATGTAATCATTAGGCAGAGAGGGGATGGCAAACACGGAGAAGGAAAAGTCAAACAACAACACAGCTGTTGCAGGAAGATTTTTCAGTCTCTTCAGCCCTCGCGCCTCCAACCATGCGAACTATGGTCATGCAGGCGCTGTTATCATCTGCTCATGCTCCTAATTCCAGAGTGTCATGAACAAAACCAGGGCATTACCTTTCCCTCAGAGAAGATCGATTCAGCACAGAAGTCAGAGAAGGTTCCTGAACTGCTGGAGGTGCTGGATGCTCCAATGAAGCGGCAGAATAGGACTCTCTGTTGGGTGGGTCTGAGCTCACATCCTCCTTGGAAGCTGCAGAACTGTCCAAGCCTTTTCCACGGGTAGATTTGGCCTGAAAAATACCCCACCAAACTAAAATTTATTATGAACATCAAGATGTACAATTTTCATGGTTTTATTTCTCAAACTGAAAGGTTGAATATTGTACATTCATTCAGGAATATCTGTCTGCTGAGGGAAAGAACAAGGACCCTTATTTCATACAAAAATCCATAGTCTAAAATAAATCAACAAGTCTCTCCCTGTTGGTAACTAACACACCATCTTGTGTCAAACTCTGCTGCAACAGCTCTTTTATCAACTTTTCTGAGTGCACAACTTAAAGGCTCACCCTTCCCAGGAATCTCACAGATTCAGAATAACGCCTGAGAGTCTAAACAACTCGCAGAACAATCCAGAGGTGGTACAATATATTAGACTCACATGGTACACAGAACTACAGTCCTTGGCACTAAAAGTTCAGAGTATGACAAAAGTGTGCTTAACATATATATCAAGGTTTATCCTCATAATTCCCTTTCTTCCCTCCTCCCAGTTATCACCAGTTTTCCCAGCCATTAGGAAATTCGAGAGGGCACACATAATTAAATGCCTAAACCCACAATTTCTACAGGACTGGCAAAAAACAACTAAATGAGAATGTAAAGAATAAAACGCAGAAGAACCCTGACATTACTCTTCAGATTCTTTTATACACAAAGAAGCTAAAATCTGAAAAAGAAAGGATGTGAAAAACGAGAGCAGTGGCTTGCCAGTTGTACCAGCGCTACCTTTGCACACAGTTCCAGAATGAAGGATGCTCTCACAATAACCGGTCACGTAAATGCAAGCTGCCTTTAAAGGCTCCTCTACGGCCTTGTTGCAAGCCTTAATGCCAAGAAAAAGCAAGTTTTGTATTTTCAGCCAACTTTATGGAGTATTAAGTTTCCTTTAACTGTTTGTAAATAACATGCCAGCAGGCCTTAACTAGGCTAGATCAGATTTAAAATGTCCTTTCTCTTGCTTTTGATACTACAGTGCATAAAATTTCAAAAATACCTATGCAAGACAATCCAAGAAGTATTGGGAAGTTCGGAGTTTCCCAAAACACAGTACATAAGCAATAATACTTCAAAGTACTCACTTCAGCCTTCTGGGGTCTGTAGCTGCCAAGAGGAGAAAGATCTGGAGAAAGAAAAAAGGTTCCTGACAGAAGAAATCAAAAAAAGACGTTTGCATTTCCTAAATTCTATGAAATCTTTTACAAAACATCTTCTCTCTCTTCACAAACAAAACTAAAGCAATTTATTATTATTATACATTGTCTCCCCAGTATATTTCAGGAAATTACCTTCTTTAGCTGAAAGCCATGACTTCACATTGAATAGAATACAATGCTTGCAATAATGAATCAGTGTGGGCAGAATCTTCTGCACAGGCAGAAGTAACATATTTTGTTACACTATTCATTGCTTTAATCAGTATTAAAACAAGCTCTACCATTCCCAAAAAATCGCACTTATATAACTTTACTGATCATCTCTGGACAAGTTTCCCTGTGACTCTCCCTCCTCCTATCACCTCTGCATTCCTTCCCTCACCATTGATCCACAGACATGAAGCCCAGGGAAACATACATGGAGCAACTCAGGCCCATACTGGGTTAGGATTTTTCACCAGTGTCGATATGCACCCCATCCCCCAGGGACTGGCATTAAATTTGCCTTCTTGATCTGTTCTACCAGTTTGTACTGACCAACTCTCACACTGTGACGCAGGAAAAGCAAAAAAGGACTAAACTGAACTGTGTGCATTAAGATTTCTAATCCTAGGAATCTGTTTTTTTCAGAAGTTACAGTAAAGCCTCAAGACACAGGCAGGTGACCAAAGAATCCTCTGGATATTAATACTGAGGTGGATTTTGGTCTCCTAACTACTGGCCAGAAACCACCAGCTCATTGTGCAAGTGTGCAGTGGTATCAGATGATCTGGTCTGTTACATTATCCAGCTATCACAGCTGGGCAAGCCTGCTCCCAAAGGGGATGGGAAACCTTTAAAATCCAGCACCCAGTGCAATGACAAAGAACAAATGTAAAATAACGTGTTCATAATGATTTGCTGTATAGCAAATTATAATTAGTCAGGAAACGAAATAAAAATGAGGCAGAGCACACATAAACAAATACTGATGAGACTCATTAAAATCCTCATATTGTCAGACACATGCAATAAAATTATTTTCCCTAAATTTCTGGTCCCACACTTTTTATTAAACTCTCACTTACTGATACCAAAGGATGCTGAAGCAGATATTGGAGCACATCCTGGATGCTCATTAATAATGGTAAGTCACTGATCCACTACTCACAGATACTGCTGAAATAAACATTATTCATTTTTGAAGCAACAGAGTCCTTGAACTTCAAAATAATCAATACTCCAAGTCTGATCAACACACCGACAAATCATGCTGCAGATTTGCTTCACCATCCAAGTCAGCAAAAAAAGTGGAGTGAAACAGAGCACTTGTCTGGGCTTTGGAATTCTCTCCTCCTATTTTCACACCATGTAGAACTATGTTCCAAGCTTCATGAGGTAAAGAACTATTCAAGGGCACCCTTTGGAGCAGAAATTTATTCAGTATTCTTCCTTTTCCTAGGAAGAACTAACACCTTGTTCTCCATCACAGACTGGCATTTTCATAACAAATAAAAAACCAAATAATAATAATAATAATAAGCCCCAATAAAACAACTCACTGCAGAAATCAAAAGCATTAGTGAGGTATATGGTAGAAAATACTGACCAGGGAGTGCCCTGGTCCAGGCTTCGGCTGTGCTTTCTCGCAGGGAACACCAGGGGTGAAGTTTAGCACCAGGACTTGGTTGTCCAATCTGAAGCAAAAATACTGTTAAAATGCTCAGTAGAAGATGTATCAATCCTGGTTTTTCTGGTTTTGTTCATAGGATCACAACTAGTACTTTCTGAAATATTTTATTTTATTTAAATACTGTTTTAGACTATTTTCATAACACTTGGCTCATGCGCATTATTAGCATTACTGTGCATAAACAAAAACAGTGCTAGAAAGGTCTAGAAAACTCTGAATTTCCTATTGTTCAAAGAAAGAAAATACAGATAGTTTCTCCTTCATCTGTAATGTCTGCAGACTTTTTTAAACAATTTTTGGTATCTCATATTTATTCTAAACAGCTCAGATCTAACCAAGAGAGATCCGGATCTCTTCCTAATTAACAAGTTACATTTGATATAATCCAATTTTAATCTTCATGTAACACAAAATCTTGAGGCCAAAAGAGTTCTCAGCAGTAAAGATGCCCTAAAAGGAGCATTCTTAATCTAGAAAGGCCATGACAGTCAGGATATGCTGAATTAAGAGACAAGCTTTCTCCTTTTTTTGTACAAACATAACCAAGCATTGAAAATCAATAATCAGTGTTAATGATGCTATAATTAAACTATGAGCTTCACCCATAGATCAAAAATCAGAAGAACTGAATCAAAGCAGTAAAAAGAAAAATATTTGAGAGAAACAGTAGACTGATGAATGATTAATGACCTATTAAGGCCATTTTGAATTCCTAAAAGGTAGTTTTATGTAGAATAAAACTTGGAAAAGAATTCTAAACTTTGACAATATATTATTAATTAATTAGTACCAATACTAAGCAAAAAGATAAGGTAGAAGCAAACTATTTAACCACTGGTTTATCTAACTGGTTGTGGTAAGTGCCCAGAATTGTAGACAAATCATAATGTCACATCACAGAGTATGAACAATCCCATTTTTGCCTCTACAAATGCAAAGTGATTTTCTAAAAACAGAAGATTGTTGGAGTAAGAAGAAAAATTAAGAGGGGGAAAAAATTAGGAGTATATGATCCTCCAAGTGGCTGGGAAATGTAGCCCCTTCATTTTAAAAGAGTTACACACAATTTCTTTAAATAAGTACCTAATTTCAGGACAATTTTTCATGTATGGCAAAAAGTCCTATGTTATGAACTCTTAAGTCAAAGTGTTTGAGATGTAGCTCTGAGCAAAGGAAGTGTTCCAAAGATCACAGGATGCCAACATTAAAAAAAGGTGAAAGAGAGGAAGTGCAAGTGTTCATAATGTGACTAGACACTCTTTCTTTAAAGTCTTATTCAGGAATTTGTAATACTAATATCAATTACTTCCAAGCTGATTTTATACACCTATTATCCTGTCTAGTGTGCTGGAAGAAAAGAAATGGGGCCTCAGAGAATTTAACCGAGATATTCATGAAAGAATTTGATCTTTGTCTGTTACTAAAGTGGATAAAAGAAATTTTATTTTCGTTAATTTTACATTTAAATCACTCTGTGACAGACTGCTAAGGAGAGGAAAATTATTCATTTAAACCAAAAGCTGAATGAATTTTTGGAGCGCTGTTTAGCGGAAGAGCAATATTTGAGGTGAGCTTCAGCTGGAAGCACCTTGGCGCGAATACGCACCCGCCTGATCACGAAGGGAGGTTTGTCAGTGTCCCTCCTGAACGCGGGAGGCCCGAGGTGCAGGTGGGCCAGTCTCTGCCTGGCCTCCTCCGAGAGCTCGCACATGCGGCGCTTGGTGTACGGCGACGGCGAGCGCGACTTGGAGGCGATCGTGGGCTGCTCGTAGCTCTTCACTGCCGGGCTCTGCCGGCCCTTCTCAGCTGAAGGAGGGCTTTTCCTCGGTAGCCCTGGGTGCATCTTTCCCTTTGGGGTTGAATGATGCACCCAATTCATATCAGCCTGAAGTGAAGAAGAGAAATTATCTGATCTGACAGCATGTAGGATAAAGATCGCTGAACACAATGCAAACAAGGAATTAATAATTTTACCAGAAAGTGGTTCCAGGGCAGCTGAAGTTCCCCTCACAAAACTATAATCAAACAGCAATTTAAAAAACAAGGTGTTTACCATTTTCTCTGAAACCAAAAGAAGGTTAAACACCCAGTACTACATGTTAGATGTCAAGTGTCTGATACTTACTCAATTAGCTTTCTCACACAGTTAGTGGAGACTGTAAAAATTAAATTTAATTTTGTCACAAGTTCCTTTAATACAAACTTTAGTTGAATTAGACACACACAGATTTGAAGCATATTTTCATCTGTTTAAGCTTTTATTTTAAAATTCTTACCCTTTAAAATAAAAGACATGAATTAAAATAGGAGCCTATTTAATAGTTTAAATTATATCCATTTAGAGTTGCCTAAAGCTCCAAAAGAAGTGCAACTACATTCTCTAAAATTTATATTTTCTTGGATCATGGTGAATTTACTAGTTCTTTAAAGAGTTATAACCAAGAAGTAGTGTTTAGTTGAGAAGAATAATACTCTTCCTGTTAGAAATTCTTATTCAAGCTGGAGCTAGTTGACATTAGCCCTAAATCTGAATGTTGCATGTACTGCTTCGGTTCAGAGGAAGCCAGAAATAAAATGTCCAGCTTGCCTTCAAGCCTTTCCCTCTACACGCAGACACTGGATGGGTGAGGCTGAGGTTGTGTGTTTGTTTTGCATTGACAGAGTCTGAGCTCAGCAGCACACAGAATAATTGTACCACTCCTTCTCTGAACTCCCACTTGTGACAGTGAGACACAGCACGGACTTGGCCCACACAAAGCCAGACCTAATTCTCTAAGACTAATCTCAGCTTCATCAGAAGCAGGCAGTGCTGCTTCTGGCTTAGACCAGTTGTGAAACCAGACCTTCACAGCAACAACAGGCAAATCTGAGCTTCCATTCATAGATACTTTTAGGAGCAGTTTAAATTTTAAATCAAATTGCCCTTACTCAAGTTACCTTCACTGAAGTTGCTTTTCTGACAATGACAATTTTCACTGATTTTTAATTCTTCTTTTCTCTCAATACGTTTCATTTGCTAAATTTGGAAGAAACTTCTCATTGAAATCATTAGCAATGCCACCAACAGGTCAAAGTCACCTAAGTGTCTTTGCACCAAGCCTTCCTGTCAACCATTACATTTTAATGATGCTGCACCATTTTTCAATAGTACAGCAAAAAAGGGAGGACGTAAGAGTAACTTTACACGACAGCTTGTGCCAGAAATCCAAACCAAAATTCCAGTCTGTGAGACTAGAGAAGAGTGCTACTTCACCTTTAGCTTTACTCGTTGCAAAAGCAGCACTTCCAGATTAATATAGGTGATAGCCTTTTCAACAAAAATCTGCATTTCCATTACTGTCAATGATACAGTCATGGAAAACAATTAAATTAATTGGTTTGGTTTAATAATGTACCTTCTCTAACTTCACCTAGTTCTCACTGTCCTTAATTTTAAGTGTCAGTAACAAACGGTGAGAAGGCATCTTCTGTATGTACAAATACACCAGGGACTGACACTTCAGCTGATCACACAACACAGCAGCTGATAATTGTTTCACATTCGAGAAACTCTCAGCATCTACTGTCATGCACCAAACCCACTCCTTACTCATACTTGATTAAAAATTTAATCAAGTTGTCAAGCACCTGTGATACCTGCTTTAACCACAACAAAAGAATGAGAAAAGTTTGAAGTGAGCAGCACATGCAAAAATTGGAAGCAAGGCTATCAATATTAAATCTGGAAATTAAATTGCAAACAATTAAATTGTGCTAACCTGTATGTGACTCCTTCCTGAGCTTAACAGACTGTCTGAAATAAGGGAGATTGTAGAAAATCTCAATTTTGGTGCAATTCCCTAGAAGAGAGACAATAATTGAACATCAAGCTCCAACTCAAGATAAAGGGTATCAAAGAGGTAAATGTCACCTAATGTAACAAACCATTCCTAATTTTCAGCCATTTCCTTTGTTAATTTCAGCCTTTAATAAAGATAATTAGAAAAGACAGAACAGCAATGGTAAATGTCAAGATGCTAACATTTGCATTTCTGACAATTCAATTACAGATGATTACACTGCTTTTGTACAACAATTAAGGCCTGACTTTTATTTTAATACATTTTTTTTGTCAAAAGCACTTTTAAAGATTTTTCATGCTATGGTATATGGCATCAATAAAAATTTCAGTCATGCTCTAGAAGTTTCATTAATGCTAACTTTGTAAACTTGGTTGAGAATAGTCTCAGTTGTGCCATCTCTTTTGTAAAACATTTTATCAGTCAATCACACTGCAAATAACTATTCATTTGTAACAGTATGACTAAGAATACCCTTCACTCCTTAATCTCTAGAATAGTCTGATTTCCTTGGATGTCTCCCTTGCTCCATAATCAGGTTCCACTCCCTCACAATCCCCTCGTGCCCATGGGGCAGCCCTAGTTTGTCCCACTCGGAAGCAGCGGGGTCCGGCTGGGCCACCTGGTCAAGCGCAGCACACACACCAGGGAGGGCCAGCAGATCCCTCCATTTTTGCATTATTAGCAGCTTCTGTTCCACTCACCTTCTTTTACTGCAGCCAAGGCTAGGAACATAACACCTCAGAAAACTATTGCCTTTCAAATTCACTGAGCATTGGCCAATGCACTCAAAATTTACTGGGTGTAAAGGACAGGGATTATGACACACAAGCATTATATCCCAAAGAGCAGAATCTAAAAAGGCAAAAAAGAACTAAATGCCACATATGCTATAAACAAGTGGCAGTCATCTATGTGCATCCTATACAGTTCTGGAGGATCCAAGTGCCCCTAGAAATTTCTCCCCTCTCTTCTCTCAACACAGACAGAATTTGCAGCCTGAGGCATCTCAGTGCATGGGCATTTGTGCACAGGAACACACAAAATCACTGAAACATGAAAAGGAGCTGGGTCTGGTTTTGACTCTGTCCCACATCCATAAGAATTAGCAGGAACTTCATGAGTGAAGTCTATTGATGAACCAAGCTATTCTCTACCACTTGCCCAAACACTGATTTCCCATTAGGGAATTTGATCTGGCCCCAGGACAGATTATGGAAACAAAAAGACAAAAATGCCAAGAAAGCTCAGTCATAGCAATTAACAGAGTCCAGGATTCAATCAAGTCAAGTTATGGCATATAAAAGAGGTTTTAAATCTGATCATCTTTAATCAGCTCGTTTTTATTACTAGTGAATTGTCAAGTGCTATCAACAATTTAAAAAAAGGACACATCAGAATTAGCAAGTCTACTATAAAATGCAATAGAGCACCTACTGCTCTTACAGAGACTGGAAATTATTACAAAATTGTTAAGTGCTCACACCTAGAAAATGACACAAACTATGGTTTTTTCATAGAAATGGTCTGTGGAGAGGGAATATGGGATGGCATTCGAATGCACAGGCATGGATATGTCAGAAGCAACTCACAGGCCAAAAGCCATCAGAAGACTTGCTCTGTTTTCTGCAGTTCCCAAACTAGGCACTGCTGAAGGATCTTCAACAAAGCATTATGTAAAGACTGTCATTTAGCCCCAAACACATCTGTAAATGAAAATCCAGCCAGAAGGTTTTTGGGATCTCTTCTTCTGCTTCTGGCTTAGTGGTGTCTGCAGCACCGAGCAGTCCTGCACCAACCATTAAACAGAAGGGACATAATAGCAATTTGATCACAGAAAAGGTAAAAAGGTGGTTCATATTTAGAAGAATACAAGTCTAATATGTGCTTTTGACTGTAAGGAGTATGAGTACAACTCATCCTTAAAAAAGCATATACGAATATTACAGAAGGTCATACACTAGCATGCTAATGGAAGATAGTGTAACTAAAAAGAAACTGTTTTAAGTAATGTGGCAAATACTGCATGAAGGTGGGGAATGGAGATAAGAACATCTGTTAAGAAATCACTACCACAGTCCAGGCATAAACATATTCTGAAAGGCAAAGGTTGCAGAGAAATATAGAAGAGCCAGCAAGAGCCTCAGCTGGGCAACACTGGACCAGGAGAGATAACTCGAGGCATGTCTTGTATGCACACTGAGTTTGTAAACCTCGTAAGACATTTAGCCAGAGACATTATCAGCCAAGTGCCAGATTTCTGGAGGAGTTCTGATCCTCTCGACTTGGGATTCCTTCCAACTGGCAGATTAGCTGTGTTAATCAGACACTGCTTGTCACTGCCTATCTGAACTCCACAACCGTAACCTTGCTGTTGCTACCTCTTATTTTTTTAATAAAAGACAAATTTACCGGGAATCAAAGTGCCACTGAAGCACAGCTGCCATTCAAAAATATTCAGCATCTCAGCTGGCTATAAATAACTTTTCATGTGGGAAGAACACGGCTTCACTGGCATAGGAATAATGTGAGGGTTCACACGACCTTGTTTAACACTTCCTTTTGCTCAGCACTCACATCCAGTGCTTGGTGCTGACAGACTTAGCAGGAGACACTTGCCAGTAAAGCTCAGGAACACTGGAAGATGGAGGCACTTGAGACTGCATTTCTACTGGAGGTAAAAACCTTTCAGTTATTCCATTTGGCAAGCAAGGAGAGGAACAAGAAGCTCCTTTTGGGAGCCTCCCTCCAGTGCCATCAAACACAGCTTCTACATTACTCCCGAAAAGGGGGTCACTGTGCCAAAATCTTCTCTTAAATTGTACTTTGAGCTATGGAGATGGAACAGAGCAACAAAGGCTTCTGCAGTCCCTGCTCCAGGGCAGAGATGGATTTTGTCTGCGCTGCTCCCAAGGCCATGGAAGCACGATTGTGTCATACATCAGTCAAATTTTTAAAGCTACTACAGTGTCATCATTCATCACCTACACATCCAAATTACTCTGACCACATCTTCTCACTGCTCACAAATGATGGCACCTTCTCTTTATTAGAAAATAACCTAATTTTTGTTTTAAAGAACTCAGTTTGACTAAAACCATCAAACTCTTCTAGCGGCTCTGCTTCTACAAAGACTCACTATATTCTGTTCACAAAAAATCTAAAAACATTTAGGTAAAACAACCTCATTTGTTACTACCTCCCTATTCTTTCTCAACACCAGGAAAGTATCCATTCTATGAGCAGTATGAAAGCAAAACAGTGCCACCCCATCTCTTGAGCCACACCATGATGGATGGGACAAGCCATATCAAAGAGATACTACGGCCATAAAATAATGGTTGTTTTTGCAGGGACAGTTTAAGCTGCTTCAGAATCAGACATTTTGTAGCACAAAAATCACAACTTTAATTCACTGAAATGTAACACAGCTTTAGACACCAAATTAGCACTTCTAATCACAAGTGTCTGGGCAGTTTCCAGGTTGCCCTTACAGGGGAAAGATTACACCAGCTGAAGGATACCAATGAACTTCAATCAGCATTTCCCACGTCCCACGTGCTTTTAGTCCAGCCACAACGGACAGGGTAATTGAGTCCCTATCCAAATGTCCTGCCAATCCAGCAGTAAAACTTCACCAAAACAGACCACACAAAACAAACCCCAAAACACATCATCACCATCCTTCTTAAAGTGCCTTCCCCGGGTTATTCTGGTGACAATTAAGATTCAACACTCAAACTTTATGAAAGGGCACTGTGAAATGAATTCACTTTCATTTAATATGTACTTGAGCCCTTATCTCCAGAAAATTAGCATTAATTCATTGCGCTCATTCTGCCAATTAGCTGTTGTTCCAAAATGCTAGGGAGAGGGACCAAGGAGGAGGGTTACATGGTTTATCTGTTGAGAACCACGAAGTCAGTGTGACATCTCCCTCTTCTCCTGCATCCCTTCGACTACCAGCTGAAACAGAGATTAAACAGAATGGAGACAAGTCATGGTGCCACACTGCAAACCAAGTGGAAACTAACTTTTTCACATTAAGTAATTTCTTGAAGCATTTTGAAAAAAGATTCTGCGTT
>WEIT01038342.1:25037-186338 GCA_013389985.1 Dryoscopus gambensis | reverse complement strand
TCGGGGGCGGCTTCCCCTCCCTCTCCCCTCCCACTCCGTGCCCGCCCCGCGCTCGCCGCCGTCGCCGTGGTGGCCCTGCCCAGACGCGGGCCCACAGCGCCCATGTCTGCTTCCCCTGCGGCCCTCACAGAATCAGTTAGGTTGGGAAAGATCTCTGAGATCACCGAGTCCAACCTATGGCCGAACACGACTGTCTCAAGTAGACCATGGCACATCCAGTCTTTCCTTAAACAGCTGCAGGGACTGTGGCTCCACCACCGCCGTGGGCTGCCCGTTCCAGTGTTTAATCACCGTTTCCATGAAGAAATTGTCCTAATTTCCAACCTAAACGTCCCTTGGCACAGTTTAAGAGTATGTTCTCTCGTCCTGTCGCTAATCCTGTCCCTCATCCCTGCTCATCCCACAACCTTCTTTGGTTGTCCCACCTTCCCACTTCCTGACCTCAGGTTGGCTCGTCCTGGCACTCTCCACAGGGACTTGTGGAGCTGCTGGGGGGCTGCTGGAGTGTACCAAAAGTGATAAATAGTAGATAAAATATAATTTCCAGCCTCTGCCCCCTGGAGGGCTGACAGTGATGGGCAATGGAGCACTGGTGTGAAAGCGCAAGTGTCCAGCATGGGGCGGGGAACCAGGCAGGTCACAGGTGAGGACAGGGCTGCTTTGGGGCATCCAGGAAGAATATGGAGCTCGGGATGTGACAGATTCCTCCAGCTTCCTGCGCCTCCTGCAGAAAGGTGCAGAGAGAGCCTTCTCTTCAGCAGAGCGGTCACAACCTAGTTTTATACAGCTCCAGGCCCGAATAGCTTAAAAAGCTCTGGATTTCCATGCTTTCTTTTTTTTCTTTTTCTCTTTTGATGCATCCTTCTGTAAGCACCTGGGCCCTTTTGACTTGAGTATCCCATTTTAATGTCCTCTGTGGATGAGACACAGTGCATGAGGTGTATTCTGACTATCTTTGGAAACTTACCTGCATGCTCATATCTGAAATAGTCTGTTCATTCCTACCCTCACACAAACTCAAACTTACGTCCCTGATCTTCATCACCATTTTAATCATATCAAGGATATTCCCCAACATCTCTGCTGCTCAGTCATTTTCCGAGTATTTACAATCACATAGAGCACCAAAATAATCTGATTTTCTGTCTTGGCAACTGGAAGTTGTTTCAGCCTCAGACCGTGAGGGGATTTCAGGCTTTAAATATTCTTTCCAAGTTCACAAGTACAGCTGTAGAGAGGACAGAAAATTTTAATTGCCTCCAAAAGAAAGCAGTGGCTCAAACGTATCCCTTGGCTTTCTTTATTCTAATTTTACAATTTCAAAGAAAAATCATGCTAAGTGATCTGGAAAGAAACAGCATTCTCAAAATGCTTTGATTTCTCTTTCTCTCTTTTTTTTTTTAAAAAAGGAAATGGCAAAGAACATGATATGCCAGTGCAGACAAAGTGGAATCTGTGGATGGATTAAATATCATTACTAATACTTGATACCAATCTTTTAAAATAAATAAAGGATTGGAAAGGCAGGCCTTGTTTTCATTAATGTGACTTCTGTAGTACCTCTAAGGTGTGGGGGAGCTTTTTTGCTGGTTTTGTTTAGTTGGCTTTGGGTCTTTTTTTAGGGTGTGGTTTGTTGTTTTGTTTTTTGGGGCTTTTTTGTCTTAGCAAAGGATTCTGTATTTAGGGCCTGGAAAATTCTCTGTAGTCTTCTGGTACATATATTAAGAAGGGGCTGACTCTTGGATAAAATCATTTTCTAAGTATTATCAGTCTCAAGGTTATGAATAGCGTTCCAGAGTTAATGAGAAGAAAATTCTCACAGATCCATAGCCTCAGATGGTAACAGTACTGAAATGGTTTATTGCTTATTTTCAGCTACCTTTCATATACATGGTTTTTGGAGGAATAAATAATGTGTTAAAGATTGTGCAGTATGAGATATTATGGTAAGTGTGGCCATATAAGAACAGAAGATAGATAAATGCTGAAATCAAAAATGGCATCATGTTTGTGATGAGAATTTAATATCCATGTGCAGTGCCCTGGAACAGAAGTGCCTTATAGCCCTTGAAAAAGGAGCACGAGGCAGGACAGAAGGCTTCTCCAAAGTGATAAGGCAGTGATGAATTTCAGTGCTTTTCCCTGGCAAACCTTCTGGTCTGCAGAGTTTCTGCCCCTTCACCCTGCTGGGCCTTGGGAAGAAAGGCTCCTGCTGCCGCCGCAGTGCTTTCCTGTCCAGCCCCTTCTGCAGCAGTGCGAGACCCATCTGCACCTTCTCATTTCTATTAAATGCATGATTTACACTGGCATTTGCCCTGCAGGAGCAGTAACGCAGGAATCTGGGGGGCAGTACGGGAAAACCCCAAGTTTCAGTAAAAATCCGTTTCTCATAAGCAAAACTGATAACCAAAACAACAAAAAAAGTGCTTGCTCCTATAATAGACCTGAGGTTTTAACTGCCGTAAGGTTTCCCTGCTGTGAAAGCACATGAATTTCTTTGTTTTTACAACAGTAAATCTTCTTCTAATGCTACTTGTACTTATTTCCATGTATTAAAAGACTTTGAATGATTGTTCTGCATTGTGGGGTTTTTTTTTGCAATCTCCTCCAATTATGAGCTTTAGTTGTGCTGTCCTCTGAGCCCTCCAACATGGCTGCTAAAGAAAAGCTGTGATGGCATCAAAATACTCAATTTTGCTGTTATTTCTACCATTGCAAACTGGAAGTAACTGTCAAAAGAGTGAGATTGCACTGGTTTAAGATAATTACCACAAGATTTGTACCATATTGTTGCTGTGCTTGTGATGGTCAGGCATCAGGAGTTTCAGTGCATCGAAATATGCTACAAAATAGGTAAAGTGGGGAAAATGGGAAGAGTCAGGTTTGCAAACAGTGGGTATTGTACAGTTCAGAATCTAAAAAATACTGGGGATTAGACAGAATTAGATCAGATGAGGCTGGAGATCAGAGAGCAAGCCTAACATCGCTGAGTTTGTCAGAGGCTCACTTTTGGCTGGGAATCCAGGAATGGTTTTCTCCATTTCTTAGGAAGCAGAACACTGGGCGCAAAGTGATATTTCACAGTCATCCCAGCAATCAGAATGAAGGGAATAAAGGCGCTTCCTGCATTTTGCCACCCTCCACTGCAGTTCTTAGGATTGTTGTCAGAGATCCTTTTCAGCTTGCTTTGAGCCCCTGATGTTGCCCGAGCAGTCAGAGGAGACATCTCTGTTACTGCACATCAAGCCCGCTATTTAGGTATCACTGAGCACGACTGACTTACCGTTAATAACGGGGGAGAATTCCAGGAAGGCATCTGCTCAAATACCAGCCTTAAATTATGGGATATGGTAAGGTTTCCACATTAGAAAGGCAAACAAACAAAACATTAAGACTGTTTTACTTTAGAGAGGAGGAAGATAAGATGTAATACAAAGGACGTGCATAAGGGATTGAATAATACGTAGAAATAAGTTCTTGTGCTTGCTCATCCTTCTTTGTCCTTTCAAAGAAGACATGCAGTGAAATTAAAAGGCAACAAAATCAAAACTGATAGAAGAAAGTACTTTAGATAGTGGAACTTGTTATCACAAGATACATTCTCCAAACAGAATTAGAGCGCTCTGGGGACCCCACTGGACAATACCCCCATGCATTAATTTTGATCTTCTGACTCACTGTCAGGTTAAATGTGCAATCCACAAAAGTCAATCCCTGTGCAAAGAATTGTAGTGGAGGAAAACAGGCAGCAGAAGTTAAGACTAAACAATCCCAGAACACTACAGAGCAGAGCTGGAAGAATTTTGTGATGTGAGTGATTCTAATAGGATCTAAGGGGACTGAAGTGAATTGCATTACTGCAGACAGTAATGTAACAGGGAAGGTAGAGTGCTAGATTATTGATGAGGACAGAGGATGGAGATTACCTGAGGGTGTCAGCACGCTCCTCGCAAAATACATTTTCATCTAATCTTTCTACTTTTAAAGCAGGAAAAAAGTTGCCCAGAAGTTACCATCCATTAATATCCAATGCTTTTGAAAAAGGCCACAATGATTTGTTGATCCTGCCTTATTGAGCATCTTGCTCTTTCCCGATGCGCAAAGACACAACTGGGCAGAGCTCTTGGCTTTTTTGATGAATCTACAGGTTGCTACAGGCAAAAGGCCACCTGCTCATGTTTTCATGTAGGTGAAGCAGTGACCTTTCTTCCCCGTGCCCTCCCAGTCTCAGCGGGGCCTTTTGCAGAGCATTTTCACTGCAAATCTGGAGAAACTCAGTGCCTCTTTAACATTTCACCATGGCTCAGCCATGACAGAGCAATTCCTCCATATTGCTGCTAAGTCAATACTCGCTTTGGTGCGTGTGAGCATTAGCTTCACTCATTCTTGATGTATATCGTGCCTGCAACAAAAAAATAGGAAAGCTATCTAAAGAGACTGAAGTTTTCGTAACATGTAAGCTGTTTTCCAGGTCTGCTAAATTCTTTCCCGACTGGCTGCAGCTAAAGAAATCAAGCCTGATTTGATTACAGCCACTAGAGGAATATTCCAGATCTTGAATTCAGTTGCAGTAATTGGAAACTTGTGTTGTAAAGGAATCATCTAAATTCATCTAAGAGATAACTTCTTTGAATACAGTCTTATGAATTCACAGATGGCACAAATTCAATCAGCCAAGACAGCATTAGCTTTGTACCCCAGAAAGTTCCTAATCTCTCCCCTACTCGGTTCAAAAGAGGTAACATTTTCCTTTACTTTGTGCTTTACACTTAAAATAAATTGTCTTAGATGGAGACATTGCCCCAGCAAAGTTTTTGCCAGAAACAAAATTCTTCTAACCAAGTTATAAACCCCTGAAAATAGGGCTTTATAATGGGACTGCTGATAGACCCTTAACAATAACGTTGTGAATGGCGCTGCTATAATTAATGGTACTTCAGAAAGATTTATGGTCCTTAGAAGGAGATAAAACAGAAATATCATTGCTTCTTTGCCTCCCATCATTTTATCCTCTATGAAATTTTATGTGAAATAAGTCAAATGAAAAATGTAAGCTCTTAATCTTTTCCCAGAGTCCTGTCTCTCACTTGATGAACACTTTCACAGAATAAATTAGAGCTTTTTATTCTTTATGTATGTACAGCTTTGTATTTAAAAAGCAAAGAAAAGAACATTGTTGGCTTGGCAAAGCAACTCAAGATGATGGTCTTGGAGGAAGCAAAAATGACTCACTATTCTTGTCTGTTCTTCTGCCATCCCAGAGACAACGACTCTTGTCCTGCAATAGTTCTGAGCAGCTTGGCAGTGTCCAAAAGTGCTCTGTAAGGAAGAATCTCTGCTGGTGGAAAGTTGGCCATGATGACTCTGGCTGCAGCAGCAAGAGCCCAGAAAGCCAAAAGCTGTGGCTTGATTACAGCAGATAGTACTTTTGTGTTGGAAATCACAGAATACTATAAGGATATTTAATTTAACTGGGAAAGGCATAGCAAGAAGCAGTTGCTGGAGGCTGAAGCTAGAAAAAAGTTGAATTAGATTTTTGGCATTATATTGCAACAGAGAAAGGGAGTAACCACTGGAACAGGCTATCAAAGGGAAAGTGAATTCTCCATTTTCTGACAATACCAAAGGAAAATGAGAAGCTGACAGAAGAAATGCTTTTGTTGAAACAAAACATATGTTAGTCAAACAAAAAGGAGATTGACAACTGTTTTTAATGGCCTGTGATGTACAGGAGGCTGCCCTGACGGTCTAACAGTATGTCTGTGTGTGAATGTTGTGACTCTGTACAGCATTTTAACAAATGATGGTAAAGCACTGCTTACTGAGCAGAGATCAGGAGAGAGGGCTCTGAGCAGGCTGCCTCGGAGCTCGTGCACTGCAGCGGCTGGCACTGCCCAGGGAGCGGCTGGCGCGTGGCAGGGACTGCCGGCTGCTGAGGCCCGGCGAGCAGGGCCACACTGCGGCTCCGAGCTTGACAGAGGTGTCTCAACTCAGCTGCTTCTGGGCAGCAGGAGATGCCAGGCAGAGTCTGCGGGGGCAAAAGCTTCACCTCTGAGCAGCCAGGCTGAGGCAGCAGCTGAGTAGGGGCTGAGAAGTCACAGATTTGGCACAGGCTGCCTGGAACGGCAGTTAAAGCTCCAAATCCATCACATCCAGATAGAGTCCAAGGCTCCGGCTTGTGCCAGCCTCACCCAGTTCAGATGGCATCAGGTGCTTCTTTTCCAAAAGCCTCTGCAGTGTGTCAGGAGTTTTGTCCCTCTGCCCATTAAAGAAGCAGCATTTGAGCATCTTCCCTGTTACTTTGATTGACAACAGCAAAGTCACTAGAGAACCTCAAGGACTTTCTGGCTGGCTTGTTTTCCTGTTATAAATCATAGTTTTTTGTATTAGAGAAAAAAACTGAAGTGCTGTTTCAAAATAACTGAAGTTACAGTTTCTAATAGGAAGCTCTGAGATCTATGCTCAAATTCCCCATAAATTATAGTATTGCATCTTTAAAATGTTTCAAATCCATCAGGAACAGAGAGGGNCCAACTCATATCCTATATAAGATATACCATCTTAATTTAATGTCTCTTTTAGCCTTTCAACTGCAGAGTGTATTGAACTCCAGAAAGCGCCTTTGAACTTTTATGGAAATGTCTTCATATATATATATATTTTTTTTTTTTTTTTATGACAAGAACTTTTGGTTTTCAATGGAATTCACTTTGGAGGGCAGAACATTTTCTTTTTCATTGTAAGAAGATTTGTAAAGGGGCAGGATTGTGGCTATTATTAGAGTCCTTCCTAAAGAAAATCATCAAATCCTTTACAGCACTAGGCAGATCTGGGCTAGAAAGTATAACAGGAGGGTATAGAGCAGCCCAGATAGCGACAGGGAGAAAATGGAGCAGGAAGAAAGAAAAAAAATGGAAACCCACAAAGAAGAGCAGATGCCAATTAGAATTCTTGCAGGCTGCAGCAAGGAGTGAGCATAAGAAGCAGTAGGAAAAGAAAGGGTAGAGTGGATTAGTGTTAATCAGAGACATAGGAAAGTAGGAAAGGTTTTAAATGAGCATTTGGGTTAGCAGCTCAAAAGAGAATTCTAGATCCATCAGGTGTAGGGGCAAAAATAAAATGCAGAATAGCATAAGATACATCTGAATCCTGAGTAATTAACTTTTGAAGGTATTACGACATTGTTTGGAAGTGGAAGCTTCTCTCTCCCTCTCTCTCTCTCTCTCTCTCTCTCTCTCTCTCTGTCTCTCCCCCCAACACTGTTTTCCTTATCCTAGAGAAAGAATACACTTAGTATTATAAGAAGGTGACTCCTACCTGTTTTCTTTTTCACTGTCTTAATGGTATATACATACAGCACCTTGTTATAGGAGAGTTAAGCACTAAGGAACTAGAACTTGTCCAGTCTCTGGCAATAAATTTGTCCAAACACAGAGTACAGATGAATTGCCTCCAGAGTTGGGTGAGTTACACCAGGTAAGAAACTGGCACAGTATGGGACAGTCATGAGTGGCCTGAAGATCTTGTGGGTCAAGATGAGTTCCAAAATCCACTAGAGACATTGTTGACCTCAGTAAACATTAGAGCAGGATGGCAGGAGTGTGAGGGTGGGGGCTCTCCTTACAGCTCTGAGACATGAAACATCCCTTTACATTTCTGTGCTGCCAATTCAACTCCCTAAAAAATGAGGACACTAACACCTAGTCACTAAAAAGGAAAAAAAGAAGAGGAAAGAGGAGAACCCCCACCGATTATCTGTTCTTACAGGCTGTACAATGCTATAATTAACAGTCCTATTTTTAGCTTTGGCTTTATCTGCAATCTAAGGAAGAATAGCTCTGTTTGTGTTTCTTTTACATATGAATCATCATTAAAGGTTAATGAGAAAACTAACACTATATGAAAAGGTTGTTTTCTCATTATTTAAACATTTTCATTTTAAAAGCTCTATGTATTCCTAGAATATTATTAATTCATTATTTGCTAAACAATATCTTAACTAGTCCCTTTTTATTTCCTCACATGGCATAATTTTAAGCTACTGCAATCAGTGCCCGTAGTTCCACTCATCAGTTCTGAATCTCTGCACCACTGAATGTCCAGCAGAACAAACCTCATCCAAGCAAAGCACAGATGTGTCCATCAAACCAGCCAGAGCTTCTGACATGGACTTTGTGCCAGCTTGGTGCTATGATGTTGGCTTTACACTGGTTGCCAGAAGAACAGAGGATTCTGGATCCAGTGTAATGTTAGGTTAGCACAGAGAGTCGATGCCTAACGTAGCATAAACCCCACCAGCACCACACCAAACCTTGCATTTTTTTTTTTTAACAAATTTAAACCATCAGAGTGAGCATATTTGAGATCAGTGCTTTACATCAGTAGATCCAACACTAAGAGCCTTAAAGTCGCAGTTTTGTCACACCCAAGCCTGCAGTAAATTTTTACACTGTGATAAAACACCATTGAATTCAAATGAAACCTAAAAATCATGTCCATTTTCAATGCATTGGAATATATTATGGTGATGAAAGCAACTCTTCTGGCATGGTGGAAGATGAACCTTACACTGGAACCTCAAACCAAGCCACCGTGCTCATGGCCATGTGGGGAAAAGATGAGCTCCCAGGGAACAGAAACCCAAAAGTTTGCTCAAGTTCTCGTTGCACGCCAGGGGTGCACATGACAGGTTTTCCAGTCGGACGTGACTCTCTTTTAATGACCACAGTTACACAAAAAACCCCCCTCTGAAAACAGGACTTCGTGACAGAAACGCCTACACAGCTGTAACAGCCACTTCCCAAATGTGCTGCTGCTTATGAACCACAAGAATAATATGGCGAAATGTGCCGACTTTTGCAGTTTTCCCCTCTTTTGTTGAAACTAATGAGTCACGATTAGAGTAATGCTTTTCTGTGACTCCGAAACCATTTTGCTTAATGAGGTACTAAGTCTTTATAATTAGGCCCAGAAGGGAGCTAGGACGTGGCCCCTTAAGAGCAATAATTATTTAGGTTATTTATGGTAATAAAAAATTGAAAATAGGAATTCTTCCTCAGAATGCAACTATTTATTCTTTTACATATTGCCTAATAGGAAATTACCCTATTAAGGCAACGTTTTGTTGCTAAAGACATTAATTGAAATGTAAATTAAATGTAAATCAGCTAATTAAATTGATATGTAATGAACTTGTCATGCAGGCCTTTGAGATCAGATGCATCCTGCTAATAAACAAGTGTTTTACTGGTGCCATTGCTCACTGGAGTTAAGGTTGTTTAACGTGTTGTGTCGATAACACTCTCCCATCCCAAATTCAAAGGCTGGGATTGTGTCGTTAGAGCCGAGAATGAAGCTGGCACTGGGACCTTCTGGATTTATTCCATCCTGTTATTTCCTGATAACTTCATGGCAAGGCAAGGTGTTCCCCTAATATTAAGTGCTGCACATCCCACTGGGTTGTGATCCAAGCTTGCTCTGTTCCTTCTGCTCCCCAGAAATGACAAAACACTTTGTAAAAGCCTTCTCCAAGTCTGATGCTTCTGTCTTAGGTGGCTTCTGGAGGGGTTAATGTTATTTCTTTTTCCACGAGCTGTGGCCAGTTCAGCAGAGGTAATGAACCCTCACAGCAGTGGGAGGATAACTCTACACATTCCTGAAGTAGAAATAAAATGAGAAATGAAGCTATCAGAATTTGCTTGGTGATTATGTTGACAACGTACAAGGTAAACATCAAAGTCAATACAGTAAGAGGAGAATGAGCCAGAATAACCTTCTGTGCTGGCCATAACACACACGTAACCTTCAGCGTCAAAGCCTGGGCTTGTGTCAAGCTGTAAATTAAAGGGAAAGAATAGGAAACTATCAGTTCTCCTATGAAATGATCCGTTTTCCTGTAGCTGTGATTTGGGCCAGACCTACTAAAATTTCTGGCAAAAGTTCAGGCCCTGCATTGAAAGTATCTTGGAGGACAAAAGTCCTTCCCCTGCCAGATACGTGGACAAAACTCACTGCCTCCAATTAAGCAACAGTAAGGCAAATGTCACATATTTTGCTTTTGAAAAAGTCAGGTCAGCATCTTATAGAACCCACTGCCCACTTCTGTTCACATCATGCAGACATTTTGTGTGCACAGTCACAAGGCTCAAGTAAATGTAGCAAAAAGGGCTGCAGAAGAGAGAGAATACAGAAACAGTTTGGAGTTGTGGAAAGGCTTTTGCAGAAAGTTTTCTTGGATCCATCGTGCTGTAGCTGCACCTGAGTGTTAATGCTTAATTGTTCTGTCTGGAATAAATCGGATGCTGCATTTATAGCTTCTTCTACCTAGAGAACCTTCCACCCTGCAATCCTTTGGGGCCTGGGGGTATTTAATAAACATGTCAACTACCACTCTTCTTTAGCTCGAATGCAGCATCTTGTTTTGTCCTACTGAAGAACACTCCAGTTTGAAGTTTACAGAGCAATTAAAGACCCTCATGGGGCCCCTGATATTGTCAGCATATGTAGATTAGTAATTGTCAAGTTTCTCCCTAAGGCTGAAGAGCTCTTAGTCAAATTCCAGAGATCATCAAATATTCAGAGTTCAGTGGGCTTTGTGTCATACACAACATAGTGGCATAATTAAACTACAGTGTTTCTTTTCTAATAAACTTTCGGATCTGTATATGTTTCTATTATTTTTTTTAATTAGCTATGTTCACAAAATAAAAAAGAGCATCAATCTAAAGCTGCAACTTTGCTGCTTCCAAAAAGACGCCCTGGGAATAGCTTTCTCTTCCAAAAAGTTAGGGTTTGGGGACCACATTTATACTGCCATGACTCGCAAAGGCCTGATGGAGCACAAATGCCAGCAGCCTGAAGGTACAGTTCCCTCTCTGACTCCAGTCGACACGTGGGCACAGGCCATGATGCTGCCATCTGTGCTGAACTGTGTCTTCACTGACCTGGTGGCTTGGACTAGCTCAAATTTTAGACTATTCTTAACTAGTTTTGATGTCTGTGAACATTGATGTAGATAGAAACGATATTAAAAAATAGAAAAAAAAATACTTTAGAGGTCAGAGAAGGGAATTAGTATGAGAATCCTCCCAACCCAGGCTGATGCTGTAGTGACTGGCTCCAACATTCCCCATTGTTTGAGCCCTCTGCCTGCCACGCTGGGCAGTAAAATACTCACCTGAATTTAATATTCATTTGCCTGAGTGTTGGACAGGAATTTTGCTGGCTTGCTTTGAATCTTGCATGGTCCAGCTCTTGGAGATCAGATAACTGCTCTAACGCCGTTTAACACGGGATAACAAGAGCAAGGGGATGAAGCTTTCCTGCATCAAGACTGGCCTGTGCATGTTCTGCCAGCTGGATCCCCTGCTGCGGTTCTCACATCCATCGGATTGTGGTCCCAGGGCTTGGGAGGGTCAAAGTGTTGGTCACTGGTCTGCATCCACCACTTGAATCCCACTCCATTGAGCTGTGTCTGTCTGTGGACAAAGCCTGCGGCAAGGAGGAAGTTGTTACAAACCTCTCTGATGTATTTGACCTACAAACTGAGATTTTAAAGCCACATTTGGGATCTGAATGTTTAATTCCTGGCAAAATGAAAAAGAATTGGACTTGGAAATTGTGAAGGCAGCTTTAATAATCTTCATTACAGCATGTTACATAAAAGAGCTAAGTTACTGCTCATGAGGAGTAGATCTTAATTTCCATGCTGTTCACATTTCCTGGGCGTAGCAGAGGACAAGCTGGCCGTGCTTGGAAGTTGACAGAAATCTTTTGTTAACCCCAGGCTGCCCATGCACACACAGGTGTGTTCTTACTCCAACTCAGACAAACGTGTCCAAATGAGCAAAATTCTTCTCTTCTCAGGGTGGTCAAGTGAGTAGGAAATCCTGTTTGTGTGTCCAGGAGGGAAGTCTTTATTACCTCCATTACTGCACTTCAACGGCGCTTCTTCCTCAGTAAATCCCATCTTTTTTGTCATAACTTACCTGCAGTGCTGCATACAGGCAGCGCTGAAGGCTGAGATCTTTTCACTAGCCCCAGAAAAGACAGCTGAAGTATCCCCTTCCCAACACAAGGATAACCTGAAGCCAGTGCATAATTTCAGAGTGGTTTTCTGTGATCTCAAGCTGACTTCGAAGCAAAGCTCTATTATTTTGCCTCCAAATCTTTCAAGCCTCCATGTCCCCAAGCCCCTTTGTGGACTAAGTCATCATTTCATAAAAATTACTTAAGTTCTACCCACTGTTGACTAACACCCACTGTTGAAGTGGTTCTTCTCCACTTGGTCCACTGCATATGGCAGAATATAGTGCTGCTTTCTTTTCAGAGGCCTGTTTTTGTACTAGGCTATGGAAACTGGATCCAGGCAGCACAAAGAAAGTTGGGCCTTAGAGAGTAGACCAGGAGGAGATCTCAAGAGTCTCAATAAAAAGAAGATCAAAAACTTTCCTCACTTTCTTCCTATGATGATATGTCTCAAAATTATTAATTTTTCTTGTCCTGTATCATATCTTAGGCCAAGCTGTTTTTCCCAAGTGAATTGCAACGTGGCCTTTGGTTCAGTGAGTTTAACTGAAGCGTGGCTATCTGGAAAAAGGAGTGTTATCTGTAATAAAGTAACTCCTTCAAATTTACTTTCTTGATCTTGTACTTTGGTTGGGCTGCCAGAGTCTTAATGCCTGGAAAAGTATCTCTCACCTAGGGCCCTAATTTTAAAGGACTTTAGATTTTTCGGGGCTGGATGGCGTCATCTGCTTGCATGGATTTTGTCAATGTATTCCTGCGAGTGAGCCAGCCTGAGCTGTGTGCTAATTTCCCATCTCCTCTTTGGTTGATGACAGTCCCTGGCTCAGCGAGATTTCACTTTTGCTCAATGGACTCTTCTTTTCCTGCCCTCCCTGAGATATATTTTCTAAGCACCAATTTCACTCCAAAATTAAAGATGAAATTTAAAGATTAGGGACTGCAGGGTTTTTTTTTTTCTTTTCCAAAGGCATTTCAATGTCTCATACTCATTGATTGAGTTAGGTATCTAAATCATCCAGAGCAATCTGGCCCCCATCCCAAATTAGGTGATGTAAAAGGCCAATTTGCCTTTTAAAAGCTCTCCAATTTAATCTCCTGCTGTGCGATTAGTGCCACGCGTAATAAACACATTGTGAGCAGCACGCCGAGGGCAGGTGTGGGTGAGGTAATGGATCCCACCGACTGCCTGCACTATAAATGCCAGAAACATCAAATACTGCGTGCACCAGCCTTAGTCCCAGTCAATTCTAATTACTCGAGTGGACTGGCTCCAAATTCAGATGTGCCGTGGTGTAGCTGAGGTCAGGGTACAGTACATGATTCTTATCTTAACACCACTGTAGTACTGGAAAGGTCAAACTGAGCATCGTCCGAGGAGAAGAGGCACTGGCTGTGTTAATTATTCTTCTCTCCACTCCTTGAACAAAGGGCTGAAGATTGTGTCTCTGCTGAAGAGCATTCTGATGTTCTGCGTATTTAAGATAAAAAACAAGGAAGAACGGAGGAACCATTCCTGCAACAATCCGTAACTGAGCCTTCCTGAGGTTTGCCTGAAACCTTGGAGCACTTGGTCTGCCAATCCTTTGAACTACAACTATACCAGAGTCAGAGGCCCGGGAGGGCAGCATTGCCCCTCCAGGCAGGGGTAGCTTCCAGTTCTGACCATTAAGAAAAGCCAGCTTTTTCTACCAAAGAGCATGTTCGGAAACCATTAACCCCCATGTTCATTTGTAGGCATTCCTGCTGCTGGAGGAATTGCTGATCAGTGGGGCACAAGGCTGAGCTTCCCTCTTCCACTTGCTTACCACTATCCCACTTGAACAGGTGTAGCACCTCCAAATAGGAATGTTCCCTGCGTGCCAGTTGTAGCATTTTGTTCCCTGTTTTGCATTAGTTGTAATAACTGTATTAGGTAGAGTGGAAATCTAGGTTCAGAACTGGTTTTAGTTGGGCTGAGCTCACTGTTCTGAGGTGTTATTACCTGCACCCTTTTCCAGTGTAACTTCCCAGGACCCAACACACAAGACAGAATTTTGTTCCTTCTCCGAAAGCAAGAAGCAAAGTCAATGCTAAGAGGAGAGTGTGATCCCAATCCACAGCCATTCTGCTCATTTAATTTCAGCTGTCTCTAAAGTGTTAACTGCTGAAAGCAGAAACATGAAACCCCGCCATAGAGAGAGCTGTTTAGAATTCAGCCCACTGTAACACCCCATAAATAGGAAATAAAGAATACATGGCTGTGATTAATCATCCATAAATGGCCATTGCCTGCTTCCTCTACTCCATACAAACACAGTCCACTTAACTGACTCAGCTCACCAAAGGAGTAACAAGATCATTCCTATTTGCTAGGACCTGGGATTCAAGCAAGTACTTTTAAAGGAGAGCTCAGTTCCTGTATGTCTGTAGACATGCACACACATCTGCTCTTCTGTCTGGTTTTCACTATCCATGAGATAAATCAGAATATTTTTTTTAGAAGGTGTACTTGCCTATAGATCAAAATACATTGACGTGCAAAATCACAGCAATGTCAGTTTTAGTAAAGGAATTTTTGTGGTATTACAGACATCAGTCTCTAAAGATTGGCAGTAATCGTACTATTAAGAAAGAATATTTTGGTTGTTATGTGTCGCAACTTGGCCAAATCTGGTACCAGGACACTGGGAAAAAGAATAAATATCATGTGATGCACAGAAATCTGACCTGTAGCTTGAAGCCTTGGTGGGTAAAGCCTGTTTTTACCAGTCTTGGATTCAGTTCCATTAGAGCACCAGCTTGCCTGCTTGTGGTTCAGCTGAGCTCAGCGGAGCAGGGCTGCCTGCGCCACTGCTCCTTGGCAGAACTCAGAAACATCTTTCCTTTGCTGGGATTTGCAGTCCAAGGGCTGCATCTGTGAACAGAGTGCTGCCTCCAGCACCTTCAGCCTCTGCTGTCCACTGGGTGCTTGGTACACCAGGCATTTCTCTGGAAATATCACTTGCACAGGCCTTGCAGTGGCAGTGCTGGTCTGGGAAGGGGAGGTGACAATTAGGAGATTTGGTCCCTCTGACCCCACTTTCCTGAATGTCTTCAAGCAAATCCCTTGGTTTCTGAGTGCCCCAGTTCCCCAACTATTCAGCAGGGATGGGGATCTACAACCCTTGTTAAAGGCACTGCAGATCAAGGAGGGAAAAATGCTGCACAAGAGCTAAATATTAATATTATTTCCCTGCAAAATGGTGTAATTGCTGCAAAATGGCCAGTGAAATTATCAAAATCATGTACAAGAAACAGGAAACAGAATCACAGAATGGATGATGTTGGAAAGGGTCTTGAGATCATCTTGTCCATTCCCTCTCCCTGTAGGCTGTTACCTACAGGAGGTTGCCAGGGGCAATATCTGGCTGGGTTTTGAATATCTGCAGGGATAGACTCCATAGCCTCTTCCAGTGTTTGACCACTCTCACAGCTACAAAGTATTTTCTTGTGTTCAGGTGGATTTTCATATAGTTGTTTTAATTTGTGGCCTTTGCCTCTTGTGCAGCGTGTGGTCCCCACAGCCCCCTGAGGAACCAGCAAGGCCTGGACAGGGGCTGCGTGTGACCAGATGTGATTTAAATTCATCCAGTCACCTTTGAAATCCCAGTGTTCATTCTTTTTTTCCCCTCTTGATTTTCTTCAATTGGCTACTTTTGCTTGGAGACCAGTACCAGCTTGTTGACCCAGTGGGTTTAACAGCCTCGCATCTCCTGGAGATGCTCTGGCACCATCTAAGGGCCCCACACCCCTAGGAAATTAGCAGAGATAGCCCAGCAATAGGGAGCCTTTCCCAGGTGAGCATGTTGTAAAACAGTTATTACCAACACCACAAGATTTCTCTTCCAGGAGGAAAAAAAACCCTCTTGCCTAAAGATGTTATCATGCATAATTCAGGGAAGAAATCCATACTGCATTTAAAAGATTACATCTTATCATCCAGGGTACTTATTAGCTTGATGATTTAAAAGTAGATGGGGATAGAGCCTTTCCTGCTATTCTGCAGTAGCGTCAGTGCAGTGTGCTGATGAGTGATGGCCTTGTGGCTTGGTTTGTGACTGAACTGCTTTTCTGATGCCAGAACTGGTCCAGATGGGGTGGAGAAGTTCCCAATTTGTGGTGAGCAGCCCTGGCCATGCTCCTTGCGGGTGTGGGTTTCACCAGACCACCATCCATGGTTACTCCAGGGACCCCCTCTTCTCCCTGCTGGGTTTGGTTAAGTTTGTGGCAGGCAGTGACAAGGGGTTAGTGGTGTTACCTCCTCTGGTTAATGCCCTGTCCAGGAGCACACAGCACTCCCATCTTCCCTAGAGCAAGAGAAAATGCTTTGGGACAGCCAAGGGCAGGGATCTGGATACTGAAATAGTAAGGAGGTTGGAACAAAATTTAGGTAGATTTACTCTGGACAGCACTAGTTGTTCGGATGGCCCTTGGTGATTTCCGGATACATGTTCCCCTTCCCAGAACATGCCCTCCTTTTGACCTGGCATGTCCCATGCTGCACGGAACCTTGCTCAGAACAGGGCTGGGTTTCCACCTCTGCCCCCACACTATGCAGACTGTCACCAATTTTCTAAATCAGGAAAGCCCCATTTTTTTTTAATCCAGCCCACACATGGGCTGTTTTAAATCCAAATACAAATTTGAAATGTAGAGTGTAAGTTGTTTAAAAATGGCATTGCACCAGGGAATAGGTTCATTCAAATACCAGGTGCTTCAGCTTGAACTTGGAGAGGCAGAACTTGGTTATGACCATTATTTTTGCACCATCATTCTGTCCCTATTATGCCTTGTGCCTCCCCTGCATCACGAGGCAGGACATAGCAAAACTGGCCATTCATGGCAAAACTACTCCAGGTCACCATCTCGGGACCTATCTGCGACACCTAAATGAAGCAGCTTCTTTTTTAGCTTTTGGGGCTTGTTCTGGACTACATGCATGTAACAGGAGTTAAATTATGATGAAATTGTGCAAGGATTCTTAGGAAAACTTGATTTTTTTATCAAATATATCCTAGGCAAGCAAGATTAACCCCAAAAGTGGCACCTGCGCCGATTGTAGCAAGTGGCATGGAGGTTTCTAGGGTGTTTCTGTGTGGCTTTCCACACAAGCTCTCATCTCAGAGCTCTCCCTATTGTATCATGGACTTACAACTAACTGCTAACCTGGGCACTCTGATGTTTACAGCCATTTCAGGCAGAAATCCTCAGATGAATGGCTTGGGAAGTCTCAGGATGGTTGAATGGCAGCTCGTTCAGGAACAGGGTATACTGAACGTGGAGTGTGAGAGTGACTAAAAAGAACGTATTTTGCAAAAATCCTTCTCCCCTGTTTCAAGGTTGAGAGGTGTGAAATGTCTGCATTTAACAGCCATTATTAATTACTGTTTACTCTCTGCCAACACTGCCTTGGGAGCAGCTGTGATGATTTAGCCAAGCACCCATGGCCATCACTCAACTGGCTGCTGTGACTCAGCCATGGAGCCTCATTCACTTCCCTCACTGGCTCTGTGACCCACTTCTGTCCTGTTTCAGCTCAATTCATCTGCCTGAGTCTTGGGCCGCCATGTGAGAAATGGGTGTTTCCTCACATGGAAAAAATGATATATAAAGCAACATTAATATGAGGTAAAAATCATGGGGGTTTGGATGGTAGACATGAATCACAGAGATAAATATTCCTCACCTTATCCTCAATCGTGCAATATCTGATCCATAGAAGAGCTAAAAGTTGCAGTCAAGATTTCCAGGGTAAAGTCCTGGCTTTAATAAAACAAGCGAAATGCTTCTTCACCCAAAAAGACCAAAGGTTCAGCCCCTCGAGGCTGACTCACAAGCTCTGTGAGACCCACGTTCCCATGCTAAAAAGGGGAGAAGAGGGGGGATGTAAGACTCTCATGCTGAAGAGCACCTCTGTGCTCTAGCCAGTTTCCTCAGCTAAAGTTAAGCTGTGCTTCTCCACCTTTTTTCTGCCCTCTTCCTCCTACTTCTTAGTCAAGCCTCCTCAGACACACTTTGTGTTTTCCACTTGGTGACTCAGCATCAGCTGCTCAAACTCTTTGGGAGCGTGACAGGTCTGTGACTGAGAGGGAAAAGAAATTTGCCTTAGGGGACACAGAAATGATTAAGTGCTAAGTACAACATGAATTTGCCAGAAAACAACATCCCCACCAAGAGCCTGCTGTCTCCCTGCAGGGCTGTGCTCAGCCTTCAGACTTGCAAACACCAGCGATCAGATTTAGTGCTCATGGCAGCTTCGGAAGGGGCATCACACAACAAGGAGAATGCTCAGGGCCTAAAATAATCACACCTCTAGAAATGTATTCATCCAGCCTTAAAATGGGCCCTAAATGCTATAGAACAATCCTCATCAATCTTAGCAGTAAATGCATGGAGCAACCCCAAAAATTCCCCTGCCTTCACCTAGCACCAAAGGGAAAAGAGTGCAAATCCTCAGTGTTTGTTCAGGCTGCTTTGGTCGAAAGTATCAGGGCTAACAACCCTAAAGGTGCAAAATGAACAGGGGACTCTCTATACCCAGGATAATTTTGTGTATGTAACAGGGAATCACAGTAGAATATTGACTGCCTTATCGCTGTGAGAAAGACCTGCTCTAGTACTCTTTTCTTCCAAACACTAGCTGGTAATAAAATCTTCCTTCAGATACCCAGGCTATTGGTAGTGCAGTTTGAATTGGCTGGTTTCTGTTCCCACTGCTTCCAAACAATAAATTCCAAGCCTTACTGGAAAAGTAGCATTTTTATACTTTGTGAATTTGGATTCTTTAAAACATTTTCAGTGATAAAGAACTTTTTTGATGAAAGACAATGAAAAAACCAATTTCTTCTATATTCATGCCCAACAGTACTGATGTTCTCAGTCTCCCCTGTGTTCCTTCCACAGGAGGATTCAAACCCCTCCAGACTCACTCAAAAGCATCTCATCCTTCCATGTGTGCTGGTCTGCCATGGAGAGGCGCATGAGATGTGAAATAAATCACACCTCTCCGTATTGACCAGCTGTGACAGCCCCTGACAGCCATGCTGCTGCAGTGCCTCCGTGTCAGCTGCTCTTGGATCTCTGCTTGGAGCTACCTGATGGGGAAGAGCGTGGGTAATGAGAGGAGCTTCTCCATGCCCAGGGAGAACCACAGCAGAGGCACTGACCTGCCCTGAAATTCCTTCTCATCCTACGAACGCCCGGTCCATAGCGTACTCACCTCCAGAGAAGTGATGAGGTGATGGTGGGTCACTGTTGGGTCTCGTGTGGTGTCCCTGCCTGGAGGTGGTCTGGCTGCACTCGATGGTGGGTCACTCTGCTGGGTCTGGTGTGGTGTCCATGCTGGGAGGTGGCCTGGCTGCACTCCATGGTGGGTCACTCTGCTGGGTCTGGTGTGGTGTCCATGCTGGGAGGTGGCCTGGCTGCAGTTGATGGTGGGTCACTGCTGGGTCAGGTGTGGTGTCCCTGCCAGGAGGTGGCCTGGCTGCACTCACAGGATGGTGTGGAGGCAGTGGCCAGGCTGTGCCCATCCTCCCCCTGAGTGGGGTGTGCACTGCCCCCGCCACAGCAGCTCCATCTGTACACGGCTTCTGGGAGCCCCGGGATTGCAGGGAGCCAGGGAACTTGCTCTCTGCTGTTAAACTGTGGTTATAGATCACTGGATACTGATCCTAAAGCACAGGCAAAACCTCCATCAACTCTTGCAAAATGCTTTGAAATCTTTTTTCTGCGCAAGGACAGAGAGATTTAAGGGGACAGAAACCAGCTCCTTTGCCAGCCATGCCAAATGTTTTCAGCAACCTCCAGTGGAAAAGAAAACGCAGTGAGTTTTGCTTATGGATCATTCCCATCCAGCACCATGCCTCTGGCAACTGAGGAGCCTGGTTTTAACTTATTTTTATGTGCAAAGAAAGAGGTAGGTAGACACAAACACACACAAATAAAAATATAGAGCACACACACATAGACACACATAATCTAGGAGGCAAAGAGAGAATCTGTACCTGCATTTGCGATATCTTCCCGCACCAGGTAAGGAAAGCATCTTTTTCCTTTTAACCGGGTGCTGTACCTACATTGTTTCCTCACAGTCTATCTTTAGCTTATAGCAGTTCACAAGGTTTTTTCAGCAGATGTGTTATTCAATTACTTCAGGGCTTTTCCATTTGTAATATTGCGAAGCAATGATAGCCAGCAGACTTCACCTGTCTTTTAGAGATAGCCAGCCTGGTAATTTTAACTCTGCCCATTTTATCCACACCAGTAAATCTCATAACATAGTTATAGAGAGATTCCAATTTTTGTAGAACCTTCTCCTGGGAATTCCTGTATACAATATTGCCATAGTCTGTAATGGACATAACCTGTGATTGGATTAATGTTTCCCTAGTGAAGAAGTCAAAGCATTTCATGTTCCTATAACTGGTTTGCAGCTTTGCAGTAGAGGTCTTTGGTGTGGCAGAGAGAATAATTGCAAACTCAGCCCCAATCAGAATATATAATCCCCTCACAGCGAGGGTCTAATTCGGTGCAGTTAGACTGCCCATGCAGGGGTTTGTAGTGGGATTTTCTTGTCAGGAGAGCAGAATGCATAGAAAACAAGGTAATTTCAGCATTTTAATATTCATCACCCAGTCCTGTAAAAAGGGAGGCAAATGCATTGCTGCTGCTCCAAGGGAGGGCCCTGCAGCTCCCCAGGCAGAGAATGGGAAGAGGCAGGGAGGGCATTGCAATGGGGCACTGGTCCCCTCACAAGAAAAGCCCTCCACTTGTGTTCAGATAAACATGTGCCTTTGCTCTTAAGAGTAAATACCATTCTGTCCAAATAAATGCCTCGTTTTGGACCCATACTGGCTTCTGAACCTGTCAGAATCCCTAGTGTCACCTTACCTTGGTCCTGACACAAGTAACTAGTAAGGAATTCCTGTTGAGAGTACAGCATGCTTTACTCACCTCTGAGGTACCGATCATCTCCAGGGAGAAGAGGCTCATGGCAGGCCAGGAGCAGGCTCTGAAGCAGGGTCTGCCTGCTCAGGTGGAGGAGGAGAACTTCAGCACTCACATGGGAGGAAAGGCGACTAGAGGCTGGGAACAAAAGGTCTCCTATTTTCAGCTCCCATGCTAGTGTCCCCAAAAAATGGGATGTGTAAACCCTCAGGCTCCCATCCCCAGCTGGTCAGGGAGGGCTTTCAAGAACCTCAGTTTATTGGAGAACCCTGAAAGCAGCTGTGGGTCTCTGAGGGAAGCACCACAAAGTCATCTCTGCCTGTGGGGCCCAGGGGAGATGTAACTGGCATCTCAGCATGGAAGAATTGGGTAGTGGCAACTGTGGCTTGGCCAGAAGGTGCCAGAGACAATCTGAAAGACGAGCGAAATGGGAGGCAAGAGCAAAGAGGTCAAACATGACATTCTGGAACCTGGAGGGGGAGGATGGGTTCCAGGACGGGCGTGCTGCCCGGCTGAAGAGCAAGGCAGATGCTCTTGGCAGATAACCTTATGTTTGGATGTTACGGCATTGCTAGGCAGGTGGAGGGGATGGGAGGAAGGTCAGCACCATGGGAGTTGACAAATGGGATGTCATCATTTCCCATATGGGTAACTGTCTCCAATCTGTGCTTTCTGTGCAACTGAAAGGTTGGGATATCTCAGCAGAGAGAAAGCATCTCTGCCAGAGATGAGCAATCTACGTTAGGTCTGTACCAAGACCTGTAAATTTCAGGCTGTGGGGCACAAGACAAATAAGAAGTGGAGATAGTGATTTGCAGGAAAATTCAGTTATTAAATCTAAACTTAAAAGACTTCTACAAGTCTGACAGAGGGAGCCTCTGACAGCCGATAGCAGGGCAGCACAAGGGCTTCCCAGAATCCACCCATCTTGGTTTTGAAGTGATCTGGGAGCCTGTGAGGAGGAAGGAATGGAAATGAAACAGCACACTCATTCCACAGCTGCTTTTATCACTTTATTCATATTTCCAGAGTAGGCTTTTTAGCAGCTAAGCAAATATTGAAACTCTCTCATTATATATATATATATATGTATGTATATATAGAAACATCCAAAAATAAATAACGAGGAATTCTGCATGTGTTTTTGCAATAAATACATGAAAGAACATTTTAACTCCAGTAAACCAACTTTGAAAGTCTTCCACTAAAACCCTATAAAACCCAATGATAGTCATAAATTAGCACTAGATTAATTCAAAGGAGAACTTATCCCCCCTCTGCGTACCTTCTAATCCATATCTCCAAGAGGTCATTTTAATTATCACACTGTCACTGCTATTCATTACTCTGCTTTTGGAGACAGAGAGCCAGCACTGTGCCTTTTGGATGCCTTGGAATTTATCATATGAAGGCATTTTTTTCTCCCTAAAAATGTACACAGTTTAACCCTCTCACCTTGAAATACTGATGATAACAGGTTTGCTTGGTGTTTTAAATTATTTTCCTTCCAGTGGGATAACTTCTTCTTGCTTTCAAGAAGGTTCCCTTTGTCAGCAAGCAACTAACTAAGGAAAGCCCAGCTAAAGGGTGGCTAATGCACAGAGACATTCAGCTCAAGTTTTGGCAGACCCTGAGTAGCTTGGCCTTCTTCAGAGGCATGCAAAGCCAAGCGTTTGTCTTTACTCGTACCTCCTCATTTTTTTCTGGCTGCAGTAATACAAACTGGATGGAAACCATGTGCCAGTGGCTCCCAGGAGGTCCATTGGGATGTAGCTCCAGAAGTACAGGTGAGGTCCTGAGACACAGAATGCAGAGCTCAGCCTTGACCCTGCTTGCTTTGTGTTTACTTGTCTGGAAAGGAACTCAAAGACCTCACAGGGAACTCCCTTGTACCCACTGAGATTGTTAAAGGAGAAGGAAGTATGAATGCAAGCCAAGCTGCTTTCAGTTCTTCCTAGAACCACACCTTGGTTCAGCATTGGTCAGGCTTCGCAGCCAGGTCTCTACTACTGAAGAATCAGGGAGTACTTTCACCAGGGACAGTAAATTTAAGTCACCCCAAAGGTCTGTTTTAGCCAGTAGTTCTCAGTGTTTCTCATACCTTTTCATTTATTTCCTCACACACAGGCTGGTGTGAGGACTCAGCTGAGCCTGCCTCTGTTCCTAGATCATGGCATTCCTGTCCTGGGGAAGAGGAGAGGGACAAACAACCCAGCTCTTTTACTAGAGAACAGTGTCTGGGGTTAGTGCTTGTTCAGGGCCACCCCACAATAGGACCTCATCCAGTCATGTTTCACACATATTTTATCACTCTCAGTCTGATTCATCCTTTCCCTCTCTTTCCTACTGGGTCTTGGCACCTTGTCAAGCCATCATTCCAGCCCAACTCCTGGCAGAAGACTGAAGAGAAGCTGCTTCCCAAGGCTTCTGATGGGTTGAGAAGAGGCAATTCTATGTGTACTGTCCCTTCTCATCCCCTGGGAGACACTCAGACACCACTCAGGGTCACCCCTCTTTTTGTCCCCAGTTTGAGAATCACTGTCAGATGTTTCAGAGAGTCACACTTTGCAGGAGACAAGACTGCCTAGTGACAGTGGCTTTGAGCAGAGATTTCACATGCTGTCCATGTCATGGGGAGCAGCCGAGGTTTTACTTGGGGTTTCTTACAGTGGTGTCACAACACTGTCTGTTCACTCCTTTCAGCACTACTCCTCACTCACGCTGCCTCAGTCAGACTTCTGTTGGGAAGTCCGGTCTTTCTAGACCCCAAACAGTTTTTGATGGAGGACCACTGTCCCTGCCTGTTGGGCAGGTCTTGCAGCAAGCTTCATGCCTGCAGCCTGACAGTCCCATTTCTCATATGACCCCTCTCCTTGAATGATCTGATAGCAGAGCAAAATACCCAGCCATGCAGCGGATGATAAACTGCACACTGAGGAGCACCTGCCTGGCTCCCAGAAGCTATTTATCAGGCTCTCTTAATGCAAGCTAACAGGACTAGCACATGCAGTAGGCATAAGGGCTTCTGAGCCTGACACGAAAAGGGGAGACATCACATGGTGCAGCAGAGGAGCCAGGACTCCCTCGTTAGCTCACTGTATGGATTACCCCTTTAAAGAGAGAGAAGGGGACTGGTGGAGGAAGGAGAGGCTTTCTCATTTTAACAAATAGCTTTTCAGCCACCGCAAATGATTTCTGCAAATCTATCAGTTCACTCTTTTTTTCCCCCCTACAGATAGAAAAAAAAAAAGAAAAAAAAAGTCCTGAAATTGATTCACCATCTATAAATAAAAAAGAATCGATAGTAAAATTTCTAGCTAATTTCCCTCTCCCTCTTTGCTCCTTGGACTATTTGTTATCTTAGAAATACTTGTCTGGGGAAAAAAAAAAAGAGAAACATCATTGATTCCTGACTGCGACGTGCTCCTCCGCCTTGCCCTACAGCTCTCCTCTCCTCTCCTCTATCCTCTCTTCTCCTCTCCTCTCCTCTCCTCTCCTCAGCGCGTGGAGAGAGACGGCTCCTTCAGATGCGCCTGGCTCCTCTTCTCAGGTTTGCCTCCTGCGTGGCTGTTCCCTGGGCCCCGCTGGGCAGTGCATTTATAGTGTGGCACTTTGTCCTTCCTGCCAAAGGAAGAGAGAGAGGACAGGTGTTGTCAGACACTGCCGTGTTCCAGCAGCAGGTAAGGGTGTGTGGGGTGTGCTCTGAGGAGAAGCTGTATGTGAAGTCTCGCAGTGAAATGCGTCTGTAGGGAAGGCTTTGGCAGCTTGAGACAAATTAGAGGTGGCTAAAGACCAGCTGGCCTCACCCTTCTCTGGCCAGAGCAGGGTTAGTCCTTCCAGGAGGCTTCAGGGGCTTTGTGCTAGCTCTGAGCTCTCCAAGAGAAGGGTCCCATTACATCCCTTTGGGTGAGGCACTTCCCACTGTTTTCTCCTACCAAGGTCCCCGTACACCTGAAATGGTTCCCTTCATTTCTGCTCATGAACAGCTGTCCTCCCACTGTGAATATGTCCTTCTGGGGCACGTGTCATTCACAGGATGGCTGGGTTCCCACATCTGCTCACAGCTGGATTGCCCCCGCTGCCAGGGGTGTTCACAGCTGGGTCAGAGTCTTTAGGGACAGACCCTGACTGTGTGGCCAGGGAGCACTCAGCACCCGACACATGATGCCAGTGCTTCCAGCATCCAGACCAGTGCCTTCAAAGACCCCCACAAAGATGTGATACTGCTATTTCCCGGTGCCCATAACTCCAATTATCTAACTCCAATTATCTAACTCCAATTATCTAGCAGTCATGCCAAACTTCAGTTGTCAGTATAGTTTGGAGTGTGGCGTTTGCAGTGCTGCAGCCCCAGCAGAGCTGTGGGAGTTTGATAACTGGCCTCCAAAGGAGCGGGGTTATGCTAAACACAAAGTACTTTCTGAAGTGATGCCCCAGGAGTTCACAGGGTAAGAACTGAGCTCTTCACAACCCAGCACCACAGAACCAGCTCCCCAGCTTCCCACAGCTTATCTGCTGGAAAGACTTCCTTTGTAACACTTCAGTTCCTGATAAGGAGCTGAGTGAGTCTCACTCCTTGTTTCCCAGACAAAGCACTCCTCTGTGTGTGTGTTTACAGTGTGTATGATGAATTTTTGTTACTTTAAGGAAAAGTAAATCTCTATTATCAGTTAGTTCTGTAACACTTCTGTTCTATTCACTTATAAAGCTTTTTTGCTTAGAGGCTGTAATTAAAATCCTCCATCTCACAGCCCAGCAGTCTCACTGCCTCTCTTCCCTCCAGGTCCTGACACACTGGTCACAGCAAGATGGGCACAAGTGACCAGATAGTCTCAGCCCTGGTCGGTCTGTCTGTCTAGGCAGAAACATAGAGCCAGGCCTGGGGGAAAAGGGTCACAACTCACACCACTGGGTCCAGAGGCCTCGCTTGATGAGAGGCTGAATTGCAAAGAGTGTGAGTCCTGCAGCACCATCCCTCGTTCAGTGAGGCTCAGCCAGCACCAGGCTATCCCAGAGCAGGGACCTTCACTTCACAGCCCCTGCCAGCACCAGTGGCTCTCACAGGGACTGAAAAGCTGTCTCTGAGACAAACACTGGGACCAGGAGCCAGAGGAAGCGGCTTTGGCTGCCCTATAACGCTGCCTATGGAATTCCAGTGGAGAGTGGGGTCCCTCCACACACACCCCAGAGCAATGCCATCTCTGAGCAGCCATCACCATCCCCTGCAGATACACCTTTTGACAGCTTCTCCTTTGAAAAAGCAGCAAACCCCAACTATCCATTCCCATCCCAAGGAAGGTACTCAAACTGTGCTGTCAGTGTTGCTCACAGCAGCCAAAGGGGCTCCAGTGACCCTTCAGGGTGCTCTGTCAGGCAGCTCTTGGCCCCCCAGCCATGCCTTGCCTTTGTTCATTTCCCCCCACTGCTATGGCAGGACACAAATGAGAAGGTCCTCTCCTTGTGCCTGATCTACTCTTTGAGCTCAGTCTGCTCCCTCTAAGATCAGTTATTTGTGTTCCCCACGGCAGCTGCAGACCCCGGGCAGGCTGGTGTTGGTGCTGTACCAAACCCTACTGAGACTCAAACACTGGCAGGGAGAGGAGCTGTCTGTCACACATCCCTGTCACACATCAAAAGTGAAGTGACCTACCAAAGGCCTTGCAGGAGATGTGGGGAGAACTGAAAAGAGCTGATGAAACCCCAGTTTTCTTGATCCCTGCACCCTGGCTCACCCCAAGGAATTGAGCTTCTCTAAACCTGCCTGCTGTAGTGACACAGGGAAAGCTGTCTTCCTCACCCCACGAGTGTGTGTGTTTTTCAGTGCCTCTGCTTTTATTTGCAGAAGGATGTTTTAATATACATTTAAAAAACTTGTAATAATGTAGTTGCTGATGGGGCCCAGGGCTTAGAGGGCTTTACCTCCACCAGCCCTCCCCTCCTCCCTGCTGTCACAGCTGCCACCAGTTCAGTATTTACTGCATCTCTCCAGTTCAATCACCAACCTAAGGCACAGTGGTATTTTGAAGAGATAAACACTGAGACAAAAATAAATAAATTAGGACCCTGGGAGGGAGACCTGAAAGGCACAGTGAAGTGAGAACAAGCAGTTTCTCTGGTTCTGTCTATAATTACATTGACATGTTCCTAGACAACACTGGAGACCCAAACACAGCAGCAGCTGTGAACCAAGCGCAGACTCACACCAAACGTCAGAAAGCAGCCAGGCAGCCCAGCCCTTGCCCTGGGGCTGCATCAGCACTGCCCATCTCACTGCTGACAGCCTTCCTGCCCGCTCCCAGGGCACAGCCAGCCCTGGGTGGGCAGGCAGGGCTCAGCTCCTGGCCGGGCTGTGGCCAGTGCTTCCATGCAGACCCCCATTTCTCTGCACCCAGTCCAGTCACTGGAGCAGCACTGCTGAGTGTCATTCCCACGCGCCTCTATGCAAAGTGAAGGAAACAATATAATGCAAAATATGCAAAGAGGATAAAAAATGGGTCCCAAACTTCCTTTTCCCTGATTTGGTTAATACAGAAATAGGAAATCCTGTCAGGCCAACAGCACTTACAGGTGGGATTTTTAGACACTGGCCTTTTTCAGCCATCCACTGAACTGAAGCATGATGAGTATCAACCACTCAGTTCACATCAGGCACCTGTGACAAAGTGGTTTTTTGGGACATACAGCCAATTGACAGTCACAATCAAACCACAGCTCTGCTACATGTTCATTGCACAGACAACAGTTAATCTTGCAGCCATGCAAAGTGTTTTGCAAATTGAAATCTCAGAGGCATAGCAATTACAATACCAAATTTATACCACATCTCTCACTCAACTAATTGTACATCCAAAAAATCACCACTTGAATAATCTGAATACATTCACCTTTACAGCTAAAAAAGCCTCTGCTACATGCTTGATCTCAACACAATTTTGAGTTACAGAACCCCATGGGAAAAAAATGCCAACCTCTGATTTCAACAGGAAAATTGCTTCTATCTAAATACAGCAGATGCATAATTTACACTGAGGTCTAGCAGCTTGGTGTTCCCAGCAAAGCTCGTTTTTACTCTGCAAAATGGCAACATTGCTGTTGCTGCCTGTAGCTCTCCCAGCCTGTCTACAGGAGGACAAGCTCTATATACACCTGCTCTGAATGCAGGGTACAAGTCCACATCCAAAACAACTGTACCTGGATTTGTAATTGTTAGGAAATCTTAAAGGCCTTAAAATGAATTAGCAGACTTACAAACTGGGCTGATGGTTTGGATGAGTTGAGGTTTACAGAGCCACCAGTGAACCACCAGCCACCACATTTGGGCCACTGTGACATTTTGAGCTCTTTCACATGCACAGTTCTTGACTTTTGTTTCCATCTCATGAAGCAAGGCAAGGTGGGGAGGTTTGAACTAGTGACTTTGCAGCTGGTGTATTAAAGAAAGGCAAAATAGAAGAGAATTGGTGTTTATACTGCAAAGGGAGGTAAAAATGAAGTTATCCAAGCCCTGTGAGTGGGATCAAAAATGAGTCATCAAGGCTGGAAAATGCATAACCTCTGATCCCTGAAACTAAGAAATCTGGCTGCTGTCGTGTTGCTGCTGATCTAATTTTTACACTTTCCCCTCCATACAGAGGAGACACGTTTCCATTGTGTCCATCACAGCTAAACAATCAGTGCCTGATCAGTCCCAATGCTTCACTCTCAGGGATGCACAATTAACCAGCACCACATCTGACACTGCAAGGGGAGCGCAGTATTTTCTGGGAACACCTCACAAGTTTCAATCATAAAGAACACAAACCAAATGACCCAGCAGATAATGACAGCCAGTGCCCTGACAGTTAGATAATGTGCATGCTCCAAAGCAAGGCCAATTAGAAGCAATAAAAACAAATTTGAAATGTTAGAGCAAAGGTCAGAAATCCTCAGCCATTACCACAGCCTTGACTTTTCTTTTTTTTCAAGCAGTCACCAGCGCCTATTTCCAGTAAGTGAGCATGTGGTCATGCTTGCCAGGTGCCCACCCATCCATTACAGCACGTTGCGACTTCTGGGCCATACAAACCCAACTAAAGTGGTCTGTGGAGAATCCCAGCACTACCTGGAAATCTCATCAGGTCCATATCCTACGGCTCTGCCCTTCTGAGTGCAGGGGTTGATCTATGCTGCGTATAGGGAAGGCAGATGTTAGAGGGCGTGTAGATGTCACTCCCTCTGCAGCAGAAGGGATCCTGCTGCTCACCATCCATCCCTCAGTTCCTGGCCTCCCTCCCCAGCTCAGTGCAGCAAGACACACCTGCTTCATCCAGGAGACAGTGCCCAGAGGCAGGAATTCGTTTATAGCTGGAGTCACACTATCACAAAAGAGAAGAAGGAGCCACAACTACAAGCAGCTCACATGCAGCCACCCTTGTGTACCTCTGCTGACCCTGGAGCTGGAAGCTGCAGAGAGCATGGGAACAGGTTTTGTCTTGGCTCCTGTCCTCCCATTTCCTAAGGAGCAGCGGAATAATGGATTGCACTTTCCTGATGAGATGTAGCAGAAAATGGCAGTCTCTTGAGCTTGTTCAAGTTACCAGTATGATACTGGGATTAATAGGCTGCGATCATCAGACATTACCCATGTCAACCCACCCCTCACACAGGTCCCTGTCTCTGCTTTCAGAGCAGGGAAATCCCAGACCAGGGTGATGCATGAAGTAACACAGATGCTGTAAATCTGCTTATTGAGCCCTGGCTTCCTCAGAGCAACAAGACCAGGGATGGAAAAGGAAAGCAGGTAGGTATCTGCAGCCGTACCTATGTGAGGATGCCTGTGAGAGCTAATCTAAATACATTTAGGGTTTAAATGCAAAGCTGATTAGTGAAACCACAGCAAGCTCTTATGTGATATGCTCCTTCAGAGTTAAAGTAGCCATAATTCAATTTATTCATTTAGCTCATTTCCAAAAAGTAAATTAAGGTGGAGTAAATTAAATTAAAACAGCTGACAGCACCTTCATTTTGAAAGGGATTGTTAACACGGATCCAGTCTACTTCATACAGTAATGCAGATTATTTTCTTCTGCCCCCTGTCAGGCACACGAGCTCCCCATCCTAAAGCATTTTTACACTCCCTCTGTTCAGAGAGTCTCTAAGAGCAGGACCAAGCTGGACATGTATTTGGGTGTTTGCATGTTCTTTAGTGTGCACGTGCTTAAATCCAGGGTAAAATCCCTGCAGCTGGCAGCCTCATCCCCAAGTGTTTGAGAAGCTAATTGTTGTAATGAGGAATTTTGGTGAAGCCTCTGCTGGGAGCTGGCCAAGCACTGCACATCTCTAAGCTCTGTAAATGAATCCTTTTCACTGAACCCACACAGATGTCACCGTTGGAAACCTGGAAGGTGTTCTTTAATGACAGCTACAAGTATCAAGAGTTGCATAAAACGTGCAGACTCGTGTGGGAGCTAGCTGACAGATTATAATTACCAATAGGGAAGGGGGGAAAACTCCCAAAAAATAATTTTTTAGGCAAAACATATAATTTGTCTTTAAACCTTAGTAGTGCTCCCATTACAATTTACAGACCTGGAAATCAGATTGAAGTTGTTTGACTCCTGTTTTCCTGCCCTCATTCCATTTCCTTCCTCCTCTACAAATTGTAAGAGGTTTTGCTGACCTTTCACATTTGGTCTAGAACATTTTTTCTGTTTATTACACTCTGCTCTCCTCTTAGCCACTGAAAATGGTGGGGGAAAAGACAACAAGACAATAATTTAAGTTTGGGACACGTGAGCTGGGGATGGCAACAAACAGAAGCCCCTTGGGAATAAAGCAGGGAGGTGACTTCACTCCCAGCTCTCACGTCAGTCACAGCCAGGTCAAAGAACGCACAACCAGATGTAGGTGAAACCTCAAAAATCCTGAGCTTGAAAGTGTGGAGAGGAGTTTTTCTGAAACACAGGAAGAGGTGAACTGGGGAGAACATCCCAGGCCTAGAGAGGCAGAAGGACCCCCACACAGCACGTGCCAGAGAGCAGTAGAGCCCTGGGATGGTATCAGAGCTCGTCAGCCCACACAACTTCTGGACCCAGCTCTTTGGTGTCGAGATGGGTCTCAAACTGTGTTGTCCAGGCAGAAGGACCTGCCTGTGGTCAGACTGTGCCCACACACAGATTTTCCCCATCCCCACACAGTGTGGAGCAGCAGACAGTGCCCATGGCCCCCAAGGACAGCGGCACAGCCCCGTGGGCCGATCCGGCCTGTTGGATATGCAGCTGTGCTCTCATACATCATCATTAGGGCTGCAAAGTCAAGCAGCAAAAGGAGGAATTGCCAGAATAAAGGCTGTCAGAGCAATTTTAATTCAACCTCCTGGCAGATATGCCTTCTGATGGGGTCTTTAATTACCTCATCACAGCCTACTTTTTCTTCAACAAGGCTGCTGCTTTATTCAGGGCACGATGGACAGATGGCAATTAAGGAAGGGCCAGTCAATATTTTGTTCTGTCCTTTTTTCATCCCGTGTGTGGCCCCAGGCATTATTTGCCACATGCCATCAAATCCCTGCTCTTAGAATTATTCATCTTCTCCTGAGCTTTTCTCTCATGTGTATCAGTGCAGCAACTGTGAGATTCCCACACAGGAAGGAATTTCTTTCCCAGCACTTCTGTGAGCAGAGCACCTGGGTTTCACATACAGGAAAATACAGCTGCAGAAAGCTCCACCAGAAAGGCCCAGGTGGGATTTTTCAGGATATCCACACTGTCTCTGTTCAAAGCCCATCTTCCCTAACCTCTGCCAGAGCTGTGTACACACTCAGGACTTCTCGAATTTGAACTTCAGTGTGTCCAGAATATGAGTAATATGGAACTGGTGGCTCTCAGAGAAAAAATGTCAGTGGTCTAAAGAGGCAAGAGCTCCTCTGTTGATGTTGTGCTGGAGCAGGCCTCTGTTGCAGTCAGGGAGCCAGAGTGAAAGAACAGAGAAATGCTGATATGGGCAAAGGAATGAGCTTCAGGCAGTGCAAGCTGACTGGCATTAGTGAATTTTTCAGCAAAAGCTCTGTTTTCCCACCTTAGCCATTCTCTGTAACAGCTGTACTCTGCTGTCTCCTAATCTCTTACAAATTTTTCACCTTTTACCAACCTCCTTTCAGAGGAGGACATTTCACACTTTCAGCCCAAGAAGTCTTAACCTTTCCTCTGGCACAAGTAGAAAGAGGTGAGAGTGGGACAGAGACTCAGTGAGAGCAAGAGCTCCCTGTGCCACTGGCAGCATCAAAGGGAGCCCCACTCAAATGGTTTCCAGTGAGTGCACTGGGAGTGGAACTCTCTGGTCACTGAGCAGCTTAGAAAAGGAACAAGAGAAGAGGAAGGGCATGAACCTTCATTGCTGTCCAACAGCCCCTTTCTGCACTGCTCTCTCCTGCTCTGTGCCCACTTAACCCACCCTTAGAGAGCTGTCTTTGTGTCCAGGACAGGCTCTCTGAGCCTCTCTCAAGCACGGCTAAGTGGCAGCGCTCTCTTCTCCAGCAGCTTCTGCACGCAGCACAGAGCTCTCTCCTACCGTGATAGAAATTCATGGGCCTGCTGGCTTGTCACTCCAGAGAGCATCCAGCATTTTCAGCAAGGCTTTTAATTCATTAGCTCACAGAGGAAAATATTCTAACCTTCCTGCCCTCCCCAGCTGAGTCACTGACGCTTTCCTGCCTTGCCGCATCACCTTCAAGAAAATAATTACTGAGCATGCTGATGACAGCAGAGATTACCTTTGTGAACTGGGTGTTTGTTTGGGATCACAGGGTCTCCCTGCCAGGAGGACTGCAGGACACACTGGGGTTACTCCTTGAAACCTGACCTTCCCTTACAGGCTGTGGGAAACTGTGTGACCACTGGGCTCACTCCCAGGGGAACTGGGGAATGCTGGAGGAAGCTCAGTCAGAGGGAGGGTGCTGAAGGGTTCTGGGAGGGGCTGGATGAGCTCTGCTGGGCTCCATCACTGGAACAGGTTTCCCAGAAAAGCTGTGGATTCCCCATCCCTGGAAGTGTTCAAGGCCAAGTTGGATGGGGCTTGGAGCAACCTGGTATAGCAGAAGGTCCACAATCTAGGGCATGGAACTGGATGATCTTAAAAGCCCCTTCCAACCCAAACCAGTCTGTGATTCTGTGATATGCTGATCTACAGGTGGCCCTTGACCCAGGGGCTTCTATAGACAAGACCACGTGGAATTTAACCAGAGACCCAGCCAGCCAGTTGGATTCACTTGCAGGCACGTAATCACATTGTACACAGAATACAGATATAGTTATTTCTCTTGACCCTTGAAATAAGCTGCATAAGCATTTGGGCTAGCAGAGGGTGCCCCACCTGCAGCCTCAATCTTGGTCTGCAACCAGAGCTGTTGCATCAGTTGTTGCCTCTTACTGCAGATGATCCTGACTCCATTCCCACCTAACTGCCTGCATCGCCTCTGCTGTAGGATGGCTGCTCTCTGACATCCTGGCTGCATGGACAAAGCTCTTGTAAGGTGCCTGAATTTGGGTACCAGCCCTATTTCTGACCCTCAGGTCCACCTCTCCCTTTTTGTGCCTCAATTTCCTTCTCCAAAACATGGTGCTTCCAACATAAACATTTCCCTCCTTACAGTCAAACGTGCTCTGGAAGAGTTGCAGGTTGTTGCTATTTCCAGGCCTGTCATTCTAACACATTTTGGCTGCACTAATTCCCTCAAACAGAAATTGTTCTGCCTGTCCTAGTCTGGGACAAAGCAGGCAATTAGTTGTCCCTTACACGTTTATTAACTCTGCAGCTTTCTTTCAATGACTATGCGGAATCCAGTAATGTTTTAATATATTTTCATAAACTGTGGGCACAACATGTCCTGTTTCCACTAATAACCGTGCCATATAATTAGTCCTGATTACACAGATATTTAGTATCACGTTATATATTCCAGTCCTTTCCTAGGGCCACTGCCTAGCCAAGGAATATTTAAAGCCACAGCCATCTCCCTTCTGCTTCCCAGCAGTTTGCAAGAATTTGTTTTGGAGACGATTGCAGTTAACACGGCAGCTTCAAAGAACAATTTCATTTCACTGGTGTACATTTTATATATATATATATATATATAGGTTGTGATCAAATGTCAGGTGACAAAGCCCAGGATACAAATAGAAGGCATTTATCTACTTACAGGGAAAAGCCGGGATTTGAAATCCATCAGGAAATTAACAACATGAATCTTTAAAAATCTATTCCTTAAACATCTGTTGGCTTAGTGCTGAACATTGACTGAATTTAGGATTTTAATGTGAGGTAGCACTCCCCCAAACAAAAGATCCCTCACCACATTAGGCTCTGGTGGGAGAAGGAGAAAAAATTGCTCTGTGCAACCCGTTTCGAGATGTGCATCTTTCCCTGCTGGCGTGGCTGTCTCTATAGAGATGGACATGGATATTTGATGAGATTAAAATGCTTCAGTTACCACCGTCAGTGGTTCTTTAATTTAAGATGAAGAAAGCAAACAAACATTCCTTTTGATGAGGTAACTGAATGATGCTATGGAAAAGCACTTTGCTGTCAGGTGGTAATTAGGTTCAGTAATAGTTGTGGGTTTTTAGCCTTGGAGGCTGTGGCCCCTGGGAGTCTGAGAGAAATGATACATTCAGTTTCTGGAGGAGAGGAAGAAGCTGGATGCTTTTCTCTGCTAACCCTGCAGGTCTCTGCAGATAAGAGCACTCGGAACTGCAGTGCTGACAATCCTTCTTGAGCCAGCCTAAACTGTGGTGTCAAGATCACAAACAGAAAAGGGAGATGGGCTCAAAGCAGGCCTAACACAGGCAGCCTGGCTCTGACCACATATATAAAGGAACTGCCAGAATGGCTGCAATGAGAGGATTTTTAAAGGCTGCAGAAGGAACTCCAGCAATTGCTCTCTGGTCTAGGCTGATATTTTTAACATCCATCTTACACATCACTATAAAATCTTCAGTAGGAAAGTGTTCCTTTGCAAACAAGGAACCATTCCCACAGCTATGCTTTTAAGGGAGGAAAAAAATGGGTAGAATGAGGGAGTGAATCTCAAGGCTCAGCTGCCTCCCTTGCCAGTTTGGAATTGCCTTTTCCATTGCAAAATATAAATTATGTTCAGTTGTGCTGTTAAGACTTGAAACCCAAATGAAACATTCCAATTGGTCCAAATGCATTTAATTGAAAATGTTCAGTTTGGAGGCTGTTTTCTCAGAACAGAGGCAAATTCTGAATATGATGTTTCCCATGAAACAGGTGCTCTGGTTCCTGCTCTGCTCCCATCTCCATCTTGTTACACAGCTTTTCCAGCTCAAGGAATGCTGGTTCTCCATAAACATTTCAGTGCTATCTCCCCTGCTCCTCACACAAGCTAAGGGACACTAAAAGGACACAGTTGGCCAACACCAGAGGAGGGCCAGCAGTGCTGCAGGGAGTCAAGCTTGGGCATTTCATGCCTTTGTGCATCGCTCACCATGCCTGACTTCACATCCCGCTTCCTTTTGGACTAACTCCCACTGAACTGGTTGTGAAACTGGAGTAAGGACTTGGAGAGAGAGGGGATCCCCAGTAAAGTGTCCCAGCCGGGCTGGCAGAAGGAACCTGCCACTGGCTGCCAGCACTGCGGCAGCTCCACGGGGAGCTGGAGAACTCTGCCTTCAGCACAGGCTTGCCAGTAATTTCCTGAAGCGCTGAAAAAGTTTTCACTTCCAGAATTAAAACTTTGTGAAATAAAAGTGGGTCTGATTCGCTCTCAGGAGATAAATGAAGGGTAAGTCCATTAAAGATACTGGTGTGAGATTGGTGTACAGCAGACAGAATTCAGGAAAGATATCGATATCTCCAAAATCCTCTGAATATTTTTTCAGACATAAACCAGGTATCTTTCCTGATCATAAATGCTTTATTTCCAAATGGAATTTCAATAAAATAAGCACAGTTAGACCTATTATAAAGCCATAATGCAGTAGCAATGAAGTTTAGTCATGAAAGGTATTAAAAAAGCAGCCCAGCTAAAGCAAGAGAAATTGCTTTCTGACCTACCGAGTTTTAGGAGTAGGTGCTAGTGGTCCCTCCACCAAGGAGTTCAGCCTGTAGTAATCCAAGAATGTCCTGGCCACATTTCTTCCAAGCTTCATATCTGTGAGTTTTTAATTAAGGAGCATTTTTTAAAAATCATTAAAAATAATAATAATAATAATTTTAAAAAGCAGAGTCTAAAGGTGAATTACTGCTATTTAATGCAAGAGCAAGTTTTACATCAACCATCCCACAGAGCTCAGGCTTCAGGCAAAATGACTTACGCAGGCAGATAAGGTGGGGGTCATCCTGTTTGCTTCTTTTTTTCACAGGCAGATGCTGCATAAAAACACTGACAGGAGGAAACAATCTCCCTTTCCCCCCACGCCTGGCTGCAGATCCCTGTGGTTCTCATGAAATAATACACCAGACAAAATTTCCAATTTCCACATTCAGGGAAAATAATTACCTCAAATGCTTGGGTACAGGCAGTATTTCTGTATCCAGGAAACAAGGTCAGCTATAGCATGGTGTGAACTGGCCATGGGCCAGGGTGCTGAAGGTTGGGATTAAAGATGTAGCCCTGCACACCTTTTGCTCTGACCCCACAGTGTCATGGGGAATACACTGTTCTTCCCTGTGTTGTATTCAGGACCTGAAATGGTGGTTTTAGCACAGAACTGAAAGGACAGGAGGTTACCTTAACGAGTTCAGCAGTAACTCTGGTGTGTCTTCTCTCCTCACTAGCCACGATTTCTCCTTCAGCTGACCCCTAAGCCCAGCATTAGGCAGGTGCTGCACATCAAAGCTGCCACGGGGACCTCACGGGCACAGGAACCAGACCTTGCTGAAGACCCAGCTGCTTACAGAGAAGTTGAAAAACCTGCAGATTGCACTGAAAAACAATATCCCAGACAACACGTCCATGGGATGGTTCTACTGCTCGTGGGAAAAGTCAGCGTTGAGGCTGCCATCTCCTTATCACCTACAGGGTTCTGTCCAGCTGGGGGATAGCCAGTGGATGCCATTATCCACAGCTGTGTTGTGGGGGCTGAAGAATCCTTTATTTGCCTGTTTTGAACTGATGCCTACCCAGGCTGCAACAACCACCTGGTTCTCCAGGGCACTGCCCCAGATGGTCGTGGTGAGGAGCATTTCAGCAGGGCTGCTGCAGCAGCTGAGGGTGGGTACGGAACCTGGGGAGTCTAAAGAGAGCTTTGCATCCAACACCCAGAAGTCCAGGAAGACAAACCATTGCTGGGTTGTTTTGTGTGCATGCGTTCGTGTTCTGCTTTATCAATAGTTACCTGCTGATGTTTCCATTCGAGGAAAGTTCCAGAAGTGCACTGTCCCAGGGGCTTCCAGCAGTGCTGGTGAAGACACTGGCTTCTAAATGAAGCTTTTATTACCCGCCCACTTACATTAGACACATCAAAACAAGTGAGCATGAGACATAAGGTTCAGGCATCGCTGTGAGATCTCTTTATCATTTATTTATTTATTTATAAGAAAGGTCGAACCAACGTGACAGTCTTTACTCCTGCAAAAACCCAGCCACCAGCTCTGCTAGTGCTGCAGTCGGGTCTAGTGGCCGAGGATGACTCCTGACATTGCTTTTCTCTCCAGTGATCTTGTCCCGCTTTTCCAGTTCCCACCGCTGTGCCTGGGGATGGTTGCCTGGATCTGTCCCTTCCATCCTGACACGCTCACTGCGATCCTAACACGGCGCGTGCTGCGGGCATCTCTGTTCTGGTGGCCAGCAGCAGGGCAGAGCCGGAGCAGCTGGTGCTCCCGGCTGCTGCCTGCCTGGGCAGGGAGAGGCGGCTGTGTGGATCAGCACCGGCTGTTCCCCGGCTGTGGCACTGCCCGGCGAGCTCCCCTCGCAGCCTGCCAGCACCGCCGGGCCAGACCAGCCCTGCGTGCGCGAAGCTCAGAAAGATGGAGACAGCCTCAAGTTTAGCAATTCGAGGGAGGGCAGTGTTGCTCTGAAAGTGCTTTGTGATCGTTCCTGGAATTTGGGGATGGCTGAGGGTAGTTTGGTTGCTGCGGATGCGGACTCAAAGCGGTGGCGAAGGTTAAGAGTTCAGAGTAGTCTGAGGAAGCGAGGAAGAAGGGGAGAGGGCTGGCAGACACTTAAGGGATTGAGAAGACTAACATGGCTTGATCTTGTAGTTTCTTTCATTTACTCGTCACTTTAAAGACATAAAGTGGTAATTGGACTCAGTAAAGTCTCTAGGACATTTTGTCAGTGGCAATCTCAGAAAGCTCCTCTGCCAGAAGTGGCCCTGCTGCCCTTTTCTTTGTCTTTCTGCATTGCCTTTGTTTGCACGGTGGGAAGCACCTGACCTGCTGTCCTGGGGGAGGAAGCCCTTGGATGAGAGTGGGTGCAGCCGAGGAACTGGCTCCATGAGCTCCTGCCCTACAACTCTGCCTTAACCCCGACCTGCAGGAATCCAGTTCCACTGCTGAGCTCAGGTCTCAGGAACAGCTTTCTGAAGCTAAGGACAGCTAACCACTGGAATAACCTGCCTTAGCACGTCTGGAAATCTCCAGACCAGAGGTCTTCAAAAAGAGTTTAAGCCCACAGCAGACATGAGTGGTTTAGGAGTAACTGGTGCTGCATGAAGTTTGGTTAAGGAAATATAAAAGGGCCTCTCAGGCCATTTCATCCCATTTTCCTACGGTTCTGCACATATTTTGCAACCCACACAGAGACCTGTTTGCTAAGACTGCCAAGAAAGGTAAGGGCATTTTGCAGAGCATGGACACACAGATAGATGGAGAGTGTGAAGAAACTGGAAATGCAGTGCCCCATGCATCCACTGTCAAACGTCACAAAATGGGAATAACTTGCAGTCAGCATTGATGAAAGGAGACTCAAACCAGCATGGGATAAAAAATGTGCATGTTCTAATACTAGTCTCTGCAGCCATCCTGCCCCCTCTGCTCTGCCTGTCACTTCTGCAAAGGATGAGCGGTTTCTGTCATGGAAATCAGGCACCTGATACATAAAACCAGGAGCAGCAGCATCAGTCTCTCCCTGTGACTGTCCAGCCTAGGCAAGAGCTGGCGTGACTCCCTCAGCAAGCGCCAGCAACACGTGTGTGCAGAACTGGTAGAGGAAAACAAATTAAAGCAATAACATTTGCATTTATCTCTGGTGCACGGAAGGCTCCACTTTGGCTTACAGTGTATCCTGAGCACGTAAATAACAGCTACTGCAACCAGAACCCACTTCTGCTGGGTTATTTGGTCAGTTGGTTGGTTTTTAACCAGCTTCCTTTCTGCAGTCACACATGCAGTGTGCCCACAGGAGCTCCCTTCCTAGCTTGAACTGCACTTGACAGAAGGCCATTTCCCAGCTATTCCCATCATGGGAGCTCGGCTCATATGAGACAGACAAAATCTATTTGGGAGAGTCATGATGGAAACAGCTGGGTGTATCTTCACCTTCACTAGCATCTGCAGCTCCCTCTCATCTCCTTTCATCCTCCACAGACTCATTCCTCCATGCTCCGTATTTCTACCTGGAAGTGGAAACCAGTGTCCCTCCTGCAAACGCCCTTCTCACAGCATTCACTCTGTGATGGCATCAGCCGATCTGGGGGGATTTCAGGACAGTCTGTTTATGCACAACTCTGCCAAATTTCACAGATGTTAGGAGGTTCAAGAATCGAGCTGGGCTCTCTGCAAAATCCCGCCCGTTTATGATCCCTACCATGCCCCACAGCCCAAAGCTTCCAGCCCTGGAAAGAAAGGAGGACAGAGGAGTGGGGACTCTCATAAGCCATTACTAGTTTTCAGCTGACACGATTCATTGAGCCTATTGTGAACAGTCTGCTTAAGCTCGAGCCTCTGGAAGCGCAGACAGAGCCTTGTTCTGTCTGTGCATGGAGGCAATAAAAATCTCAATTTGGAAACCAGTTAGCAGTACAAGTCATTAGGGGAGGTACTAAATGTTGCTGCTTTAATAGCTCACTGATCCTTTAATAATGTCACTGCTGCAGAGCATGGTGGCACCATTCGCTCGCTTTTGTTTTGCTTTTTGAAATTCAGGGTCATTCCACTTTCAAGTGAGTGGATTATCTCTCTTTCCTCCTTCTGCCAGACACTGCAAACTGCTTTAAATAATTAGAAAAAAGGATGGCTCCTTCAAATTCACCATCTCATTTTCATAAGGTCCAGTGTCATTGCTTTGGAACAGGAAGAGAAGCTGTGATGGTGGTAAGGATTTGACAAGGGCAAAACAGTTAGCAGCCCCCACTCATCTTTGATAAGTCCTGTGGGGTCTCTGCCAAGCAGATTGGATCTCTGGTTTTATGTCTCATCTAGAGGACGGCACCTCCATCAATTTGAAACACTGCACTGGGTTATTAGCTTATGGAATTCATCCAAGTTCAGTCCTAAGTAGGATTTGAAATGTGACCATTCAATCCAGAGGCACCACTGGCCAGACCCACGCAAGTCTTTTGTTTCAGACAAACAGCTTTAAGTTATCCTAAAGACAGAAAGAGAGGAAGAAAAAAAAATGGAAAGGGAGAAAGAGGGTAAGGAAAATGAGAACAGAGAGAAAGATGAATCTTTTTAATAGCTCAAATTAAAAACCAGAAGAAGCTCTTTGTTTGACACAACTGAATTTTACAGCAAATCTCAGTCCACCGCAACAACAATCCTGTTATTTATGAAAAGAGGGTTATTTTGTTTGGGAGAGTCCCAGATGACTGTGGTCAGCGAGCATACTGTCAGCTTCATACAATAAATAGAGAAATATGGATGAGGTTTTCTCGTCTGTTTATAACAGCTTCCATCAATGGCTCAAACCCCTTCCTGACTCGAACAAGAGCTCTAATGGAAAATGGCATTACAGGGCTTTAAACCACCATGTTATATCATGCCAAGCCTGATCAGAGCTAGTCCCCTATTTTAGCAGAGCTGTTTTCACCAGTTACTTACTTATTTTGTTTCACAGTGCTGACACTGCTCTCTGATAAACAGATGCTGCCCCAATCTCATCTCGTGGGGGGCCCACTCCAAACAAAGTGTGACTGGGGCAAAATAGAGACTTGGTGGTGGAGGAGGGTGGGGAGAGGGGCTATTCCAAGGCTTTTCACCAACATTTAACATGGTGCAAGTCTGGATGCTGATGATGCACCCTTCCCTGGGACTCACTCCAGGGAAAAAATGGTTCCCAGTGTCTAGCATATCTGGTTACATATTTCAAAATCATTATCCAAGGAGGAAGCTTCTAAAATGGGAGTGTGGGGAGGAGATTGGGCTTTCTATAGCTCCAGTGTAAGAACCAGGCTCAGTGTGGGAATTGCTGGGGACACCCTCTCATGGTACTCAGCAGGTCAAACTCAAGAAATGCAGCCAGACCATGCAGCCTTAAAATCTATAAATGGCCTGAACTGCCAGCCTGGAAATAACAAAGGGACTTTCCCCAAGGAGAGCATTTTCATTCCCAACAGCCTGAGCTCCTGGTCCTAGATAGGACAGATGCTTTTGGAAGCAAAAGGTAACAGCAATGACAAGCCGTCATTTTTTATTCCTCTTGTGCATTATCAGGGAAGGAACCAGGCAGAAGGATCCCTGACCGACTATTTCAGGCTTTCAGGCCCTTTTCCTGAAATGCTTGATTGTGGTGGAAGAAATTACGAAGATGGGAGTTGTGCGCTCTTCTCCCTGAGTAATCAGAGGCCTGTAATTTTCTCTCCTGCTCTGAACGAGGAGACTGGAGAACAGGTATCTTGGAGAGCACTGTTTTATCTCTGCCGGAGGGACTGTGCTCAAGGACCATGCTGTGTTTCCCATGAACTCATTTCAATATCAGCTTTCACTTTTGTCCTCATGAACTAAACTGCAACAGGCAGATCCCACCTAACACCTGGACACGGAGAGCAGACAAGATGGAGATGCAGCACAGGAGCCAGTGGCTGGACAGAGCCAAGGGCTCCTGGCCCTGCTGGGCTGCTGCATTGAGGGGCAGCAGAGGCTGGAGGGGAGCGGAGTGTGGGGGAGCACCAGTGTGCCCCAGGTCTCTGCCACCTGTAAGATTGAGCACCTGTGAAGGAGGTGCCCAAGTGAACACGTTCTGCTGCTGATGGAAACCTGCCCGTGACACTGAGCCACAGAGTGGCTGCCACACGTGTGGCCGTGAAAAGGGAGCACTTGACTGAACACAAGATTTGAGACACACAGACAGGTACAGGAAATTCAGGGTGCCCCAAGCAAGCCTAGGTGAGGACTGAGATGTCTCAGACACCACCAAAGTAACACTGGGAATGCCACAGGGCCACAGCCCATTTTACCTCTGAATCCACGTGCCTTTCCCAGTGCTATGAGCATGATTTTACAGGGACACCTCTGACTGCTGCTCCATCAGCCTAATGCCATCCTCACATTGCTCCATGCAGGTGACATTTTGTCCATCTTATGGTCCCAGCAGGAGATGGAAATGGGCCTCCCTGTAAATGGTAATCTGGCCTAAGAGATAAGATAACCAAATAAAATGGTTTATTAAATATTTTGGTGTTGCTGACTCCTGATGAGGTTTTCTGAGGGACAGGGGTCAGAGCCAAGCTCACAGCTGAAAAAGAAAAAAAACCCTGAAAGAATGAATTTCAACACCAGTATATTTTAATTCCTAAAAATATCACATCAGCATCGCTCCATAAATTGGTATACTGTTAAAAGTACACATTTAAACCTGATTGTAGCACCTTCTATCAAACTGCCCCACAACTAATTTGGGCCTGAATTTACTGGTCTCCCATTAATGTCTGATGGATCTTTAATAAGAGTAGCAGGAAAACATAGGATGAGTCTCTTTTGTGATTTTAACGTTTCTGATCTTTGCTATTGTTTAATTCTGGTTACTTGCCAGCTCTGGGAAGGAGCCCTTGTGGATTAGCTGACCTCAGCTCTTTACACAGTCAGTGAAAATTACAGAGCTGATTCTCTCTGATGTACTGAAAAGGGATGAGGACAGGGGAAGAAATTTCCAAGTGAAAATCCAGCATTCAAAACCTTCTTCTATCACTGATGAATGTTCTCAAATGCACGTGGGAAAAACAGCATGAAAAATAAAGCCTTAACAGTTGTTTTCAGCTTGGCTGGGAATGCAAGAACAGTACAATACTTTCCAATTGTAATTAAACCCCCCGAAATACACTGGAAAATCATAAGATGAACTCTTTGGAGATCCTCCTAGTCCCTCACATCTCAGCTCAGAAACATGATGATTACCGTTGTTACAGGTCTGGAAGTTCCCATTAGAGATTCCACCCACGGCTTTGGGCATAACATTTACTACCACCCAAACAAAATCACTTTTGAGACAAATGGTAGAAAGAGTGTTTCGACACACCAAAGTGTGGATAAACCATTTCTCATCTCTAAATTGCTGGAAGCTCATGAGTTGTATAAATCACAACCGGGCATCAGTAATCTGTTGTGTGCTGCATTTTCCCTCTTCGGCTGCAGCTTCCATTGTCAGACAGGGCATAGTCAATAGCTTTGACAAGAGCAATCCTAAAAGGAAGAAATTAAGAAATGAGATTGACTAAGAAATATGAGGAACCGAGAAACATGAGGATTGTGTTCCCTTGTGGCAGAAACCTGTGTGTAGCTGGGTTTAAAGTTTTTGAGTAAAGATGAAGGGAACTGAAGAATTGCAGGATTCACTGGGATTTTAGCAGACCTTCCTTCCCTGGCTGGGATACCACAGGTTCTTCTGTGTCCAAGGGGAACTATTTGCACTTGGGAGCACGGGCGTCTGCTCTTCAGTGTCTGAGCAGATGCAGATGACCTCCTGAAACCTACCTGAGGTCATCCAGCTGGAAAAGGACTCAGTCCAGTGGCTGTTAGATGGTCTCAGTCAAGATGCCTATAAGAACTTGCTCAAAAACCCACTGGATTTATCGTGCATTCAGTCAGTCTTTGTTAAGTCGAGACAAGGCACCATCTGCATTTGTAGTGGGCCAAATGCAGGGAAGGGACCACTTATCCCCAGGAATTGGCTTAGCTCCTCTCTCAATCTGTCCTGGGAGGAAAAAAAAACCATGGCCTCAGAGGCTGTACCTTTAAAAACACTTGCAGTCTCCAAGTAATAGTCATGCTTCAGTGTGTTCAGCATTTCAGCTGAGCTCAGTACAAAGTGCAGTGATTTAAAGCTGGGAGATCAGGCGGGATTCAGCAAATTCAGAATTATTTATTTCTTTAGAGCAGAAAGTCTGGCTACAGATTATTTACTGCAAATGGGTCTGTTTGGGGGAGGGGAGGAAGGCAAGAGGGTTGAGAAGGGGTGAATTGATTGATTGAAATTTTTTCAATTAAAACAAGCAGTTTTTAGAAAAGATTTAATGCTTTATTGAAAACTGTGAAATAATTCAAGAGTCTGGAGCTCTTCTAAGTGCAGATCATAGAGATGAGGATGGGGGGGCGAAGAAAAGAAAATTTTATTCTGTGGGAGAAGGGAAGGAAGAAGAAAAAAAGGGGGGGGGAGAAAAAATATCATTATCTTTGTTTCTTTGTCTATGTTATTGTATTTCTCTCCCTGAGTTATCTCCAGTATCTGCAAGTATTGATTCAGAATAAGGCACTGCTGGGCGGGCTGCAGGCAGCCGGAGCTCTGCTGGGAATGGAGTGTTTCCAGGGCTGCCGGAGCACAAAGAAGATCCAGGGGTTGGCTTTGCACCGGGAACTCTGCCTGGCCAAACCAGAGTTGGGGCGCCTGCCCCCTCTGCAAGGACCAGGCTGGGCTGGGGTGGCACAGAGGGTCCGGAGCAAGGGAGGGTCAGTGCTGATGGGCTCTTTGGGTGTTTTACTTGGGAGTGAGGGGCACTAAAGGATGAGAGGACACCCAGAGCTAAACAAAGTAATATTGGAAGGAAGGGGCATCAGCCCGTGAATGCCAAGACCTCATTTCTGCCTTCACTCGTTCAGACTGAAGGGTCCATCCCACACTTAGGCATCTGCGCTAGGGGGGCTTCCTCCTCAAAGCAGGGACACACATGAGCTGGGTCAGAGCTCCCCCCACATCAGCTGGGCACACCTCGCCACAGGTGGTCACTCCAGAGAGGTGGTGCTGGAAGGTAAGGAGAGGATTAGAGCTATTACTGGTAGGTAGAGAAACTAATGCTATTTTTGTCTTTGCAGGGAAGCAGTAAAATATTGCTATAATCTCCACCACCCCCAAATTAATTGCCTCTTTGCTAATATTATTCCCATTCTCAGAAAAATTTAGCTTTTTCTAAACCCTTTGATTTTTCCTTTGTGTTTTACACTCAAGCTGGAATGCAGTGATAAGGCACTATGCATACATATATATGTATTTAATCTAAACACACAAATGTAGTTATATATAGTACCTGCCACAAATAACACTCCTCTGACTGCTGTCACAAAGCCCTTGCTAAAACAGCTCCTCACTCAAGCTGGGTTGTTTTCCTGCATAATGTCCCCTGGGGAAGGGCTGCTGGCAGCAGCAGGGCTGTGTCCAGAGCAAGGTGCTGGAAAGGTCTGCAGCTCTCCCCTTCTCCACTGCCTGTCTCTTCCCCATGTTTGTCTGATGGGAATAAGCCATTGCCAAACTTCAGATCCACCGACACACGTCATTGTCACAACAAGCAGCTTTCCTGGAACAGCTGGCAGTATCTTGCTGTATAGTCAGCATAGGTGTGGCTTTGAGTTTTAAATGGGGCACCTCAGAGCAAGTTCTTGTGAGGGAATTGAGCATTGACTGCCGGGCCAGCTTTATAGCCACTGCCATCAAGGGTGAAAAGGGCCTTCATAACATGCTCGTGACTGTAATTCAATCAGCAACCTCTGGTAAAATTATTTTATATGTCTCTTCTCCTATTAAACCTTCACAGTTTTCACACCACATCCTATTTTGCTATTGGCACAGTCTCGCTCTCTGCTTGTGTTGCCTATCTCTATTTCCATATTACTAACAAGAAGTAATTCCAGGAGCACTGTTCACCTCTATTCACAAGTTCCAGTATCATCCTGGAAGAGCCTCACTGATCCCCAGCTCAGGTGATGCAGCAGCACCAACCTCTGCGAGACCTGGAGAGAGCTCCTCCGTCTCAGAGCCACTCCTGACTCTGGTGTTCACATGGAGTCACTGGGGGATATTCCCGTGGATGCCAAAGGATGTTTGCTGCAGCTGTGGCCCTGATGCAGAGGGCTGGGACTGACTCTTCAGTGAGCAGCACCTCTGGTCACTGCAAAGCTGCAAGGACGAGCTCCCAGCTGCATCCCAGGCTCTTGTGGGAAGCAGCGTTTGCCTGCTGCAGGGCCACAGAGCTCCTGAATTTGGTTTAGCATCAGCTTAATTGTCTGGATATGTCAAGGGCTTAACAAAAGGCTGATCAGGAGTACAGAAAATCTGAGGAAGAAAAGCTGAAAAGATTTCTGGACTTTGGGCCACAGAATGGTGAGAGAGAGTGTGCAAGTAAGTAAAAGCTGCTGTAGAACAGGATAAACTTTTCACCATCTGCTGGTGATGGGACAAGAACCAATGGCCTAATTTACAATAAAACAGATTAAGATTAGATTTAGGGGGAAGCTTTCCAGCAATAAGACTAGTGAAGCACTGAAAAATATCTCCTGGAGAGTCTGTGGCATCTCCATCTTAAGACAGAATTAGGAAAACAGCTATGAGGCCAGGGGAAAGGAGAGCTGAACCTTTTTGACGATGGAGGGGTCAGCAAAGGGTTGCCCTATAACTCAGTTCCTTAGGTTCAGATCTTGCTGTATGGGAGCACTCTCCACCAGGTTTTATCTCAGTCCTTAGTAAGGCAATTATGACAAGCCTCTTCTCCTTTTGCATTTCCAGGAAGAAGAGTAAGAGGCACAAAATCACCCCTTTGTGGCCCACAAGCCCCAAAAGACCACTCTAACCAGCTCATGGTTCACCACTCTGGCCTGAGATTGAAAATTCAGCCCCTCTTTAAGGGCACTACTGTCTTCAGCTGGACTGAATCCCAAGTCCCCTGTCCCACATTCATCTGCTCTTAACTTCTGAATTCAAACGCTGTTGTTCTCTAAAAGCCTCTCTGCCTTTTGCTGCTAATTAAAACATTGGTTGCACTCTGGGCTTGCTTTTCCACGAGGCCTGGACAGCATTGCAGGCAGTTCAGACAAACAAACAACCAGACAAACAGAATCCATTAGGAACTGCCACTGCTGACTGTCGCCCTTTTGCATGCATCACGGTGAAAAGGTTAATGCTTCCCAAAAGGGGTGGAAGAGACGGGAGGAGGGGAAGGGCAGGAGGGATCCAATCCTGCGAAGAGCAGATGTCAAAGATGCTCAATACCGCACAGAATGGGCTCCCCCGCGAGCAAGGCAATTGCCCGTCCCTTGGCAAAGCTTCCCTTTGAGGGATCTATAATTTATTAGGGAAGGTGGAGTGCTGAATAAATTGTGCATAGAGATGAAGCGGCGATGATCGCTAACTCAAATCCCTGGGAGCCTGGCATTTCCAATCTTTAGCTCCCATTTGCGTCCCCCCGGTCCCTCCGAAGTGAGCAAGCCAAAGAGCTGAATATCGACAAAACATAATGAGCTCATTGAGATCTAAGCGCTGCAATTAGCAGGGTGGAATGGAGCAGAGGGGCTGGGAGGCAGACTGTAATTATTTATAATGTTGATAATCACTTACATGTAGTTAAAAATATAAATACATCCCAATGCTTGATGGCATTAACTACCCTTCAATTAGCTCCATGCCCACTAAGTCAGCGATACCCAGGTACTCACAGGAGAAAGGCTAAAGGTCTCTGTCTTGTGGCTGTGCTCACCAGGAACTACTGGTGGATGGGTAGAAGAAGAGCACTTAAAGGAGGTACCTTTGTGATAGCTCACACCACCACCTATTGCTAATGGAGTCGTGAAGGAAACAGCTCAGACAGCTGGCTCCTGTTCTTATGGCAGTAGATCACCCTCTGCCATCTTCCTTCCTGAATTTCATGGTTCTCCACAGGTTCTCATCCAGATGACCAGGATTTGATTAAATCAAGGGATGCCAGTACAGAGAGCCCCACTGGAGGTGAGGAGCCCTTTGCTGGTATCTGTGCTGCAGTCACAGAAGCACCTGTGGTGTGTTACAGGGCCATTTGAACTATCATAAGAAGCACTCAAACTCCAGCTTCACGTGTCTCTGCACAGCTCACCTCATGCTGTTTCTCCTGTGCCTAAACCAGCTTCCTTAAAAATAGCTTGAAAACCTTTGTGCTGCAGATACTCTCTGCTTCTGCAGATTTTGACCAAGAATCATTTTTTTTCCACAGAGTCATCCAGTCTGGATGATTCCAGAGCTGAACAATAAAAACCTTTCCTTTCTAGCAATATCCCATCTCTTTGTGGATAGCAAATCTAAATGTCTCCTTTACCAAAGTATAAGAGATTTTATGAAAGAAGTGGTCCAAATACAGTAATGTTTTACCAGCAGGAGAAAAAGGGAGAACAACCAGTGGAAAGCTGCAAGTCTGAGTTGTAGGCATGCTCTCAGGGAAGATTACATACCTGAGAACACCTTCACCTGAACAGTAAGCAGAAATGGCCCTTATCATCCCCATGGTGCACTCCATTGGCATAAAAGTAAAGCATAAGCCAAGTTTTAATGGAAAACCAGGTAAGATTAAAACCACAAGAATGGGGGAGATTGCACATCAAAAAGAAATAGATTTTGGTGTGGGAGACTAGATAAAACCCCAACCTGCCTGTACCATTGATTTCCTTCCAGGTGAAGGGAGCATTTAACACATTGAGGTTAAACTTGGACCCTTTTCAGTGCAAATGTACAGAAAGGACAGCAGTTGAGGAATGGTCACCAGCGTTTAGTGAGGGAGCTTAATGAAAACATGGAAAATGTGGAAAGAAAAAAAAAGAGAAAGAAAGAAAAAAAGCAGAGAGAACAGAAACAGGATGTATTGCAGCTGAAAAAGCTCTGAGAAAATACAGTCAGTGTTCAGTGAAACTGAAAGGGAAAAGAGCAAAACCAGAGTAAATGGAAATTGTTCAAAGATAATTGAATGTATGTCCAAGTGCGGCCGTGTGCCAGCCAGCAATAAATACACTGCCTGTGAAAACAAGCTGGTAGGGCACAGGGAGGAACTTCTTAAAGCAAACAAGGGGAGCAAGGAGTATCTGCAAGTGGGGCTTCAGGGCTGCAGGGACCAGGAATAGGGGACAAGGGATGACAGGCTGGGAATGAAGTGGTGAGGCTGGAAATGAGGCAGAACAATGCATCTTGAACTGCATTCAAATAGGACCCCCACGTTTACCTTGAGTGTGCTGGGAACCTGAAGGAAAGGCAGCTGGATCATGCTGGAAGGGCCTGGCAGTGGCTGAGGGAGTTGGTATTTTTGGGACTGTGTTCTGGTAGAATAACCAACCATTCACTTACTAAGATGGTGCAGGAAATCAGTCCTTGCTCTTTGCATGGCTTTGCAGGGACGGAGTGGCTAACAGAGAAATATACCTCAGCTATTCCAGCAGACAAAGAGCAGAGAAAGCACAAAGAGTACAGGGAGTTTCTGGCCTGTCTAGAAAAAAATCCACGGAGAGCAGGAATAAAAGATTCTTTCCCAAGAAATATCAAGCCAGTTCAGACCAAGCCTGACCTACTCCAACAGCCTGTCTTTGTCACCAGCCAGTGTCCAGAGGAAGAACTGTAAGATTTACACCAAGGGATGAGCCCCTTCTCCTCGTATGACGAGCAGTGTTGCTTCTGCAGCAAGGAGCTGTCCCTAAGCTGAACAGGTAAATTAAACTGCCCCAAGATCCTTGGGCACAGAACAGGACTAACATGGCTCAGCCCTTTTCAGAAGCAATTTCCCTTCTCTGTTGCCTGGAACTGACAACCAAGGGGAACACCACATAGGCACAACTTCGAGTCTCGAGCCAGGAATCAACATTTGCTGCAGCCCATCCTTTAAGGTGGTGTTCCCAAAGCAAAAATGAATGTAGAACTTACAAGATGTGAAAAGCTGGTCACCACAACAAATAAAACAATACCTGCCAATCTCAGAAACCTTTCAAAGGCTGCTGGGCTCCTCCACCTGACATAGATTAAAACCAAAGTGCAAAAGGGGATGTGATGTTTGCAACCCCACAAAGGAAATGGAGCAGCAAAAGAGGAAAAGGAGCCATGTCCTCACTTGGTCCATGAGAATGTCTGTCCTTGATCAGCTGATGCTTGCGTAAGAGGAGACAGCATAGACACATTCTCTGGTGAGAAGACCAGGGACTAGCATAAAAAAAATTTCCACAAAGATTTTCTATGAGAAAATCCTTTGCTCCAGCTACATTTCTGCTTGCTGTACACTGCCTTCCTCACAGTTCTCAGGAAATAAGTGCAGTGCTGGCTCAGCTCTCACAACCACGGAGTGATGCCTCACTCAGGCTCAGCCAATGCAGGCACAAGGAAACAAACCAGAGAGAGGAGAGCCCACTGCAAGCAGGTGCCCTGTCAAACATGGCTCCCATGAAGAACAGCCAGCAATCGAGCAACTACCCAACAACTGCTTGGCAAAGTAATTTTGAGCTGATGTAGCTGAGAAAATGTGGGTCTGTTTGCAGATCATTTGTCAGAGTATGCCAGACTGCTCAGAAGAAACATTTGAGCTGACTGCAATTTTGTTTGGTTTTTTTTAAATTTATTTTATTTTTAATATTAAAACGACTATAAGTGGTTTTTTTGTTTTCCAAACCATGTGTTTTCAAAAAAGAGCATATGTTAGTATCAACTACTATATAAAATACAGAGAGAAAATAACAAGTAGGACCTTTCCAGTGGAAACAATCTCAGCATTTCAATGCTTTAAATGCTACAATTTTTTCTCTTTTATGCGACCAGATAAACTCTAATTAGTTCTGACTAAAGCATCTGCTTTAGTAACACCTGATCTATAAGCCAGGGAATCCAACAGAGAGACTTCTACTTACTTCAGTGTGCTTTGTAGAAGTTTCATGTTGGATTAACCAGTAAATCCACTGAAAAACCCAGAGAACAAGGGTGGAAGTAAATCAGGCTCCCCAAAAAGGAGTGAAGAGATTCTGGCAAGCAAATTCTGAAAGCGCAGAGGTGTCTAGATCCAGCACCCTTTCATTTTCCTGTGTCTCTTGCAGAAACACGATGTACATTAGATGAATTATGATGGAAGAAGCCAACTCAGCTGAGCCTACAGTGGCTCCAGAGCCCTGCTATTCCTGTCCCAAGAGCCCAATTCATTTATTGCAGTGTTTTTCATGGATGCTAAAATCTCCTTTATTCTCCTTTGAGCTACCGTTGCCTTTGATTGTACAGAAGGGATTTCTAAATGCTTATTTACTGCCATCCTCCTATAATTCCTGCATCTTGGAAGAAAGGGAGACCAGTTCATTTTGGAACAGGATGTTCATCTTTTCGACGGCTAGCATAGACTGGGGCATCAATAAATTAAGGGTTCTAGGGATTAATTGATTGGAACAAGGTTGGTTAACCTTATGACTAAATGGGAACTAATCTGCTAGCAGGCAAACTGGAGCTGGACTACATTTTTCCTCCATGGGTTTGGGCTGTGAAAATGAAAATTTGATGATGATAGCAGTAATACAAACAGGGACACTGAGCAGAAAAGGAAAAGGAGGTTTTTCTCCCTGAAGGAAATGTACACGGGCTCTGCTAGATCTGAAATGATATCTTGCTCAACCTCTTTTCTTTGTGAAAATCACTACTTCTGAAACAGAAAGTCTAGCGAAGGAAAGATCCTATTATCAGCAGCAGTCACATTTCACAGCAGTGTGATTAACTGCCGGTCACATGCTCCCCTCGCTCACCACTTGTAGACAGCTCAATAATTTTAACAAGGAAAGAAGACCGTCTTTCCCTTTCTTCCTTCCTTCCTTTCTTCCTTTCTTCCTTCCTCCCTTCCCCTCCCCCCTTCCCTTTTTTCTTTCTTCCTTCCCCTCCCCTCTCCCCCTTCAGACTTCCCTTACAAGGCAGGCAGTTGAAGCTGACCCTTAAGGAAAACCCCACCGGGACCTGGATATCACTTATCAAGTCTAAATATGCTGTCCTGGTCCAGGTTGATGTGAAGTGCGGCAGCCACGTCTCAGAAATCTCCCCCTTTCAGAACAAAACCAGTCACCTTGGCCAGGAAATGTACTACTTCCATCACAGTCACACTTCAATCACCAGCCTTTCCCTTGTCTCAGCTCCTGTCCTTGGTTCGGAGTATTTACAGCCCATCTGTCTGTCTCAAACACACTTCTCACTCAAGAGGGAAATTAATCTCTCCTTCGCTCCCCTCTCTGCTTTCTCTCTCCTTCTCCCTCCCCCTTCCCCCCTACACTTGCAATTTGCCATGAACAGCTTCCCTTTTCTCATCTAAAATTCTCGATGACTTTGAAAATTGACTGCACCCACACACCTGGGCATGGTGAGAGATAATTGATTGCATTTTTATTTCGTCTCTTCCCTAAACTGTTTTCCTTGCTAATGGCCAGTTCTCTGCAATTTTTTTTTTTTTAACTGACACTCTGTGTGAGGGACTGAGGGAAAGGAAGAAATAACCAGCTGCCGAATATTGTCTCTCCTGCCTCTCCAAGGAATTAAAAGCTCAATGAGTGATGAGGATCCTGCATGCAGACAGATCGGATCTCACAGGGTCCAGGTGATAGAAAGCTTTGCAGGAGACTCTCTGGGACTTTGCAGAGGGACATGTCCTGTAGCACTGCTAAAAGCAAAGGTCACACAGGCTACACAACCAGTGGCTGGGGACACCTCCACGTTTTTCTGTTTCACCTTTAAGGTTTAAGTTACTCACTGCTTCTACACCCTTTTTCCAAACAGGCTACTTATTTTACAAACAGGGAAACTGAGGTGTGGTGAAGGGTGATTTCTGTGAAATCTCATGAGATGGGAGGCGTTACAACTGCCAAAGCACAGAACTGGGAGAGGGAACACCCTGCTTTTACATCCAGATTGTCCAGCTTGGTATCAAGTGAGGACAGAGAAAATTATTCAGATATGGACACTGACCTTGGCTCCTAAAGCCAAGGGAAGGCTCTTAAAAGTCAGACATATTTTTCAGGTAAAATATTGGCTGTGATGTCCGTGACTCAGTTTCCCCATGGTAACAGTGATAGGCCAGTTTGGCTGTGAATCTGCCTCTCATCGTCAGGGATTGGTGGCTGCTCTGTTGTCTCTCAGGCTGAAAGGATATCTGCTTCCAGCAAAACCCTGCTTCTCCTCCCATCCTCTAACTCATCTGGAAATCTTACTCCAGAGGGTGTAGTGGAGATTATGGAGACTGAAATTAGGATGCAGGGGTAAAGGATGGATTTCATAGGTGGAGTGAAATGGAATTGGTAAAACCAAGTCAATCACCTGAACCTGGAAGGCTGGTTAGGTGAATTTTTCCTGCTTGTGATGACCTCCTTAAGGTCTTGCTTCTTGAAAAGTAAAAATTGTTCTTTGTGCTGAGTGGTGGCTCTCACCACAGGAATGTGCTGAGGGAAAAGCGCTAATTTCTGAGGTGTGCTGGGTCAATCCATCTGCAGCTGGAGGCCCAGCAAGATCAATCCTGAGACAGATGGCAGCTCAGGAGAAGCCACCTCTGAAATGACACACAGCATTTGACCCTCAAATCCTGACAGACAGATTCTGTGTATCCAAGTTGCCTGGAGAAACTGAACACACCCCTGGGCAAAATCACGTTTATATCTTACAAAACAAGTAATAAATGGGAAAAGAAAAGGCTACAGTCCACAGGTTGAGGAAGATTATGAGCACTTCTCTTTGACAGTCTGGTCTAGCTGTGCAAGGAAAAGAAATGGGGCTCCTGAGGAGAAGGAAGGAAAAGGTCTGGATTCAATCTGCAGTAGGCACATGCCTCTGCTTTCCATTGTATCCATAGCCAACAAGATCCCAGCACTGAAATCAGCCTTCAGCTTAATTCTATACCTGGGAGCTCAGGATTGAGAAAAAAATTGAGGGAATTTGCAGTCATATGAGATTTCTGCAGTGGAAGATGACAGAAATCGTGTAAAGTATCTTGATTTTGCCAGATTACTCGCTAAAACCTAAAGATATTTTGGCACTATGCAGTTTAAAATGTACCCTGTGCTTTAGCTCAAGCCTGTAGAGCAAAACTTGATCCAAAAGAAACTTCTCCATCCACAGCTGTAACCTCTCCAGCAAACTGTGAGTTTGCATTTAGCTGGGCTAAGCCAATTTACCTCAAGTCTCATAAAGCCAAAGCTACTCTAACATTTTGCTAATCTGTAAGAGACAGGAACATCCTTCACTTCTAACCTTTCCAGCACAGATCAGCTGATTAGACACATCAAATACTGGTGTCAGAGATGAGCCAGAGCAGCAGCAGTGGGAAATAAGATTTAGCCCCCACCTTCATTTAATTTTTATGATCAAAATGTTTCAAAACCCAGTTATGTCCAAGGGTATCCTCAGGTTGGATGAAGGTGTCAGGCAGATACTGGACTCTTCTTTTCTCTTAGTCCATTGCAAAAGACAGAAAGAACAGGTTGATGCTTCCAAGAGTGCAGGGCAGGTTTCTAGGGAGAGATTCCTGGGGGTGCATTTCTGAAGGATTTCGAGGCAAAGCTTGCCCAACAACAGCATTTAGAAGAGAGTGGATGATATTGTTAGGGAGAACATAGGTTTGTTTGAAATATTCATCCTCCCTGCACAAAACTGTTTCCCCTTTTGTCTGTTTCAGTGAGTACATAATTCTTCTCCACTTTTATACTCTGAGATGTTTACATAGCCGTCACTCAAGGACCACAGATTTAAGCATGAACATGTTTTATCCTTTCCTTTCACCTCGTCCGTGGATTTCTGTAAGTGCAAGAATGGAGAAGTGCTCCCTGAGGCAGGCTCCTCTCTCATCAGGGTGCAGTGACCTCAGGGCTCAACCTTTGGCTTTGCCAAATGTGTGCAAACACAGATTTTGTACAGGGCTGCGGAACAATTCTGTTTTAACATTCCCTTTAAAAGTCAAACCTTGTTATTTATTGTCAGTTTTCAGACCAAAGCAGCAATACCCACTCCTGGTGTGCTGACCTGCCACGACCTGCCCAGCCTTTTTGGCCATCCCCAACATTACCAAAAACCATTTCCAGGGCTGCTGACTGTCAACAAGAGTTAACTTTTGCTGCCTCTACGCAGCTCTATCCTCACAGGTGCCTGAAGGCCAACAATTGGCAGTTTCTCTATTTGCCAACTGGAAATCAACCTCTTTTTTTTTCTGAGTGGTCCATTAATAGACACTCACAAGCAAAAGGATGAGGAAATCCAAGTCCCAGAGCAGTGGGAAGCTTTCCTCTGTGTCCAGCAGGCCCTGGATCAGGCTTCTACCCAGGCAGTAATTACTTGAAAAGAAAGAGCTGTTGTAATCTTTGGAGCAAGCACAGGGCAGAGGATCATTCACAAGTGTTAACCTTGCTCTGGTCTGCCAGCACCTCAGCTCCTTCCCTGCCTTACAGCATCATTTTTGGGGTCAGCCGTCTCTAACTCAAGTACTGGGTATGACCTTCTGCACTCCTCTGGGAAAGGAAAATCTTAAATTTGAAACCCAGAAGATGCAATCTCCAATGAGCCACATGGCTCGGGCTCTCTCAGCAAGGGTTTGTGTCTTTGTGGCCAGGCTGGGCTTTTTAATTTTTTTCTCCCAGAAATATATTTCAAACAACAGGGGAAATGTAACAAACCAACCATTTAACTAGCAGGTACTGCAGAAAGCAGGAAAAGAGCAATGCTGTACAGAGTGACTGTTTCCTCTCGATTTATTTCACACAGACAGAAGTGTTAGTGACAGCAAAGGAAGTAATACTAATTCCTGAAAGAATAATTAAAAAAAAAAATAACAACAAAACAAAACAAAACAAAAAACCCCGAAGCCAACAACAAGTTAACAGTACTGTTTATAGGCAGTCTGTAAAATGAGCAAGGCCTTACTTGGTCCAGACAGAATTTGATCTGTACTAGAACAGTCCTCTTTGGGTTGTCCTATAAATGCAATTGATATTCCACTGAAGCATGGGAGGTTCACTGATCCTGCCCAGTCTCACCAATAAATGCCCCCATTCAGCAGCAGGAAAACCAGAATTTTGAAGAATTGGTTTATACCTTATGTACACTGATAATTCTTCTATATTTCTCTAACTAGAGTCCAAATGAGCAAACTTTTTAACCTCTACACATATTCCAAAGCTTCAGTTCCCTCAAGTGATCTGACCTTGGTTAGAGCCGTGATGCAGTCACTGCTGTAACTCCACTGCCACACACACCTGACAGATGGTACCTGAGAACCACCAGACTTAAACCCGCAGCCCACCCTGTGCTGCTTCTGAGCTGGCAGAGACCACAGCTTGCCTGAGTTGCGTGTGACCTGAATATAGTTTGATGCCACGAGACCACTATAGAATCCAGAATGATTTCACTGGGTCCCTGTTCAAAAAGATTTACCACTCTCACAGCAGTCATGGATACTTTTAAAAAAATGTAATTTTCAACCCAGAGAAGGATTCAAGTAGATCCTGATACCTGACAAATCCATAGAAGACAGAAAACTCAGAGTGAGCAAGAGAGTACGTGGTGTAGCTTAAAATTTGGGCTGCTTCTGTAGGCTTTGTCATGTGGAGCAGGTGAGACAGGAGTGAGCTGCTCTGCATGGAGCAGCACAGCCCCCGTGCCAGCAGTCAGGCTCTGAACCTGACAGAGCTAACAGGAAAACAATATATAATTGCTGTGTTTGCAAATGTAGGGATTTGGGGACTCTTGGGTAAATAAGAGGTGTCCTCAGCCACAGAGAAGTGAATTTAATGATATTTAGTAGGAAGAGCTACAAGTACAGTGCGATGGAAATGTCAAGTAACCTCTAAATGAGAAGAATCAGACCCTAAATTTTCAAAGAGGAGGAGCCCATGGAGAAAGCACGTGACAGAGAAAAGGCAGCACAGTTATTTAAAGTACAGATACTGCTAGGATCACTTGGGTACAGGAGGCTTTGTATGCAAAGGAATCAGGGAGATGCCAAAGGCCTTCCTACAGATCCGGACAGTATTCCCTGCCAGATGACCAATGTCAAGAGATGGGGAGAGGTTCTAGAGCTCCAGCAGGCTCACCTGCATCCAGAGAGACAAACTCAAACCTTACTTTCTATAGAACATGCAAAGCTGCAGGTGAAGATGGTCTGTCTCCAAATGGAGATGAACAAGAAGCTGATAAACATGTCTGGACTGGGCCTGGGCTTTAGAGAGGACAAGCAGAGCAAGTGGGCACTACAGAATGCTGGAGAAAGTCAGCTTGGAGCAGATATCACTGGAAAAAGCAAATCTACCATGTTTATCATGCAGCTGAAGGGTATGTGGTGCTTTTAGGTCCATTTGCCAGTGGGAATGTGTCCACAAGATGAAACCTGCTGAAGGGGTTGGCAGCTTTATTGCATATTTTCACAGAATAAAAAGGCACTCAGTGGGCTATTGAGAAGTCTTTACTTTTTACCTCTAAATCTGGTTCCACCAGATGAGGGCTGAGCCACACTGGCATGGGTAAGCTCTCCCATGGATACATTTTTTGGGGGCTGTTAATTCAGCACTAAATTCACACACATGGGAAACATTCCATCAGAACATATAAAAGCAATTCCTTGTATATGTCACACCATTCACAGTGTCTCACAGCCACTCTCTGGAGCATCCAAATACAGCACAGTCAGACCTGCTGAGACTTAGAGACACTGGGTCACCTCTGAATGCGCAGTTACAGCCTTTTCCTACACCCTGGTGACCTGGCTGGTAATGGATGTTTCAGTGAAGAGCCCAGAAACACAGAAACTGTCTCACACCGATTGCATTTGAGAGTATTGTACTCTCAAAAACACAGTCTGCACTCAGCAGCTCTCCAGAGCCAAACAAGCTGGAGGCAGCTGAAAGCACCTGCTCCTTCAGGGAAACTTAAACCTGCCTCCTGGTATCCAGGAGAAATCCTCCTGAAACCCCGAGCTGCAGCAGTGTAAATAGCAGTCCCTCTCTCTCTCGCTGTGCTACATTCTCATTCAGCTTGGGCAAACACTTCTGCCACGGCTGGAGGATGCTGTTGATGATGCAAGTTTCCTAAGCTCTGAATTTACTCACTTGTAGCTGTGTTGATCTACTCCTGCCTCTCAAGCTCAGCCAAAACTCGTTCCTGTACCTCACTGAAACAAGTTGTTATCTGTAAGGAATATAAGCACCTCTAAGTGACAACAGGGGCATTCTCTCTGTCAGTGTTTGCGACAATTTCACGGCCCAGCCAGTGGACCCTGGGGCAGACAAAACCATGAGTGAGGTCTGAACTCAAGGCATCGGTGCTGGCATGAGGACAACAACAGGAGGGAATCTGAGGAGTGCGTGTTCACATAAGTGCATTTCAGTGAGCAGCAGGGCTGTGCTGCACATCCATGAGGCCTCTCATCCGTGCGCTCCACCTGCACCTGGCTGTGCCCTCCACTGCCTCGGCTGAGCCGCTCACCAAGCTGAGCTAAATGGAATTTACCCACCTGGGCTCGTGCTTGCTTATTCAGGCCCACTTGTGGAACAAAGCACCCATCAGTTTAGACGCAATCAGTGCTTAACCTTTTCAAAGCCCCAAGACGGATGGGAAAAGTGAGGAAGAAAAATGAAATTAAAAAGAAATTAATGATACAGTTTTGTTAACAGTTAATTTTGAAAGCTAGCGCCCACTTTTTCATTCAGCACAGCTTCAGCACAGCATGCCAGGGTCAGGCTTGATGGGGCTCTGAGCAACCTGGTCTAGTTAAAGGTGTCCCTGCCTGTAGCAGGGGGCTGGCAGGAGGCTCTCTTAAGAGTCCCTTCCAACCCAAATAATTCTGATTCTATGCAAAAAGTGTGATTGTCTGTCTCATTTGCTAAAGCACCTCTTCCCCAGCACGGTGATGACTATACTCTTTGGTAATTCAGTTTAATTGAAATTCCATGCCTGTTAAATTCTGAGTCCTATATCGATCAACATATGTCAACTGTGGAAAATTGTACTAAATTGTGTTGTTTTACTGTGCAGCAGTCAACTATCTGTTGGTGTCTGAAGTTAGTTTATTTCACCTACTCAAAATTGGGCCTGGACTGATATTACATCTAGAATTGGATTTTCTGTTCTTGATTTTTAATAACTAGGATTTGCACCGCACTCAGAGAGATAAACAGAGCCAGCAATCGGGGCTGTGGATCCGTCAGCTCTTAGGCATGAAGCAGAGCATCGCCTGGCTTGGAGATGCTTGGGAAACCTCAGGACCAGTCAGCTCTTGTACAAGGTCGTGCTGGGATTTCAAGAAGCAGCTTTCTCCCCTCTCTGCTGGTCCTGAGCTGATCCCATGACACAAGATACTTGGCACTTAATCGTGATCTCCCTCTCTCTGATTTGTTCCCATGATAAACGACCCTGAGTTCTACTGACCTTTCCTCTCAAATCCCTTTTTCCAGATCTCCAGTTATTCCTGCAGTTATTCTCCTCCTCACCCACCTTTTTGGGGGGAGGGGATAAAATAAAAAAATCCACACTCAGAACTAACCTCTGCCCTGGCTGTGACCTCACAAATGCTGAGGACAGCAGAGGGCTCATTCCAGCACCTATTTCCATGGGAGAATGCTGGTTTCCCCCCACAACAGAATTTAGTTCATGCTGGTCATAGTTCCCAAACCCTTTTCATCACTAGGTTTGCCTCCTGCCTCAATGCATACGGCCAATTCCTCCTGCTTGTGTAAAAATTCCTGCTTTGCTTTCACTGAATTGCATCTTCCCTCTCTTTCATTTTTTTTTCAGAACATTTCTCCAATTTGTTTGATCTTCTCAAGTGGAAGCTCTTGCACTGAGCAGCCTCTACAAATACATGGTGCAGTTTAAATTCCCCAGTGTTAAAAATATATGCTTGACTGTAAAACACTCTACTTTTTATATGGAAATAGCAGCTCACTGGGACACGAGTGGCACTGTGCTGTATGGCATGCTGAAGCAATCTGGGAAAAAGAAAAACTAATACATACCAAAAGTAAAAATACAAAGTAAATACATAAATAAATAAATAAAGGAAGCAAATGGGATTGAATTTACAAATATATCAAAAACATCCTATGCGGAGACATTTACTTTCCATGCAAAAGTAGTTTCTTATCTGCTTTTATCTCCATGCTCTGTGCACACTGTGCAGCTCAGGGGACTGACTGCTTGATGTGTTATTGATTTCAGGGGGAGGGGGACATACAGAACTGACAGAAACTTCTTTAGCAAGTAGCACAACTATTCACTCAACATCCACTGGCCTCTGAAACCAATTCTGTCCTCTTTTCCATATTTTCTCATTTTGTTTTCAATCACCACTGACAGATACCTTCAGCTTTCCTCTCTTTCACGCTGCAGAGGGGAAGCAGCAATAATTAATTCTAATCACAGAGAAGAAAAGCACGGCTGCAGAGAATGTCCACTGGAAAAATATGGCCAGAAACTCCCCGCTCGTGCTCCTGCCTGTCTGCAGCTATAATGCACAAAGAACTGTGAATCCAAAAGGGAGAGGAAATGCACCTCTCGCTTGGTATTTTGTGCTTGTAGTAGATCAGGAGTGAAAGAATGACGAAGTAAAGCTCTGTTTGAATTTCTATGCAATGCAAGAAGAAATGCCTCAGAGTGAATGCACAAGTTAGATGGTCAGCAGAACCCTGGGACACATGGGACAGACTGGTGGACTCCCTAAGGTCAATTCCCACTTTCCGACACTGCTCAGATCTCTGTGATACTGCATCCAGAATTTAAGTGGCTAAATAAAAGCAATTCTAAGAAGTGGGAGGCCACCAGTGGACAGACCTGGGCTGCTCCTCTTGGTGTCTAGGTCCCGATGTTCGACTCCTTAGGCAGAAGGTCAAAACATTATCTCTTTTGTAGAAGAGAGACAGATGTGCCACTGAACAAGAATAGTTTGGAGGGAAAGAGACACTAAATTCTTTTAAGAAACACCAAAGGTAGAACATTACCTAAATAGTGATTTTAGAAAAACAACCGTATAAAACAAAAAATAAGTAAGGAAAAAACCCCCCAAATTTTTTCTGATATAATTAAACTGATAGGTTTCTCTAATTTTTAAGTTTCTTCATTTAGATGCCTTTATCTTGGGGCCTAAACAGGTCTCTCAATAGCCTGACAACAGAGTGTTATGGGATTTGGTACAGGGATTTAGACATGTTTTCCTTTGAGTCAGGTGATGCCTCTAAATTTCACAGCATGCTCTGAAATTCCACCTTACATTTTATACCCACTTCTCCGCCAAGAAAAACACATGAACTGAAAGAATCTTACAAAAAGCACTAATATTTCTTTTCTCAAGTGTTCCAAAATGTTGGATCTTTTACCCATGACTAATAAGGGGCTACTTCTGCATTAAAATATGAGTAATTACTCAGTAGCATATATTAACACAAAGTAAAACCCTTTTAAGACAAGAATGACAAGCAAGTTCTGAGAGATAAAAGACCATTACATCTGCATCACAATTTGGCTAAGAGAGGTAACTGCTAGGACACCAAACACTAATGTCAGCTTTTGGTATTACACGTCATATAATCCAAGGGCATATGGATTAAAGAAAAAAAAAAAGGAAGCAGTGAATTATTTCAATATCCTCTGAGTCCATGAAAGACAGACAATTACTCCAGCAAGCATAAACTTAATTCTGTTCTGTGGTCAGAACAGCTTAGTGGAGGCGTCTGGAGAAGTGAAAGGATGGGCTTCTCTCAACATTCTGGATTCGTGGAAACTCCTAAAAAAGCAACTGTTGCAATTTCCCACTTCTGTGGGGGCACAGGTGGGCTTTTCTTAGATATTTATGGTCATTCTTACTTCTGGTTTCCACAAGAACACGAAATAAAAAGAGCAAAAAGAAGATGTTTTGCAGATATGTTGAACCCAAGGAAACATTTGGTTTACCCTGGGGGTGTACAAAGTCAATGGCCCTTGGAGCAATTTTGACTGGTATTTATTTCTCCTGCTTGGTGTAGGCACTCAGGGAAACATTTCTTGTGCTATTTCAGTGGCTTTATACTGCAGAGAAGCTAAAAATCTCTGTGTCCCCATCTCTCTAACATATCACTGTACTGACAGAGACAGGAAAAGCACCCAGCAAATACAGTGTGTTGACTCGCTCCTGACATGCATAAAGGGAAGCAAGGAAGATGTAATTTCAGTATTTTATTATACTCCAATTTTCACTCAATCTGATTGTAACCAGCCATTTTCAGAGCCAATACTTTCTTTCAGAGAAGCCTCAGAAGCGGGGACATTTTTTTATCAGTGTGAGAGTAGCTTATTGCAGTGTTGATTTATACCGAGGAGCAGGTGGGATAACTTGAGGCCAGCTTGAAGCTTTACCATTTAATAAGCAACGGGCAAATGCAACTCATCACTGTGTGGTCTGCTGTGAAAATACTACTTGCTATTTTGACTTCCACAAAAGAGCTGGTGCTTTTGTAAAGAATTTGTTGTGCTCCTGAAGGTGACAGAAACCCGGGTGAAATGAAAAACATTGATTAATCAGGTAGGCATCCCCCCCAAAATATGTGTTTAATCTAAACATGCATAATTATACATGGATACTGTCAGATGGGCCTAGAGATGTGTTTGTTCTCATGTCAGGCCTTTTACCTCCTTCTCAAAACTTCAAAAAAGAAAAGGCAACAACAGGGCCAGAGGTCAAGAAATCTCTTAAAATCACAGAAGGGTTCAGGATCTCCATAAGTTGTGGGCAGTAGTTGGTACTAGAACTACCAAGGATTTTTTTTCCAGGTCTTCCATCAGTAACTGAGTTACCAGGTAGAGTTAACTGAAATGCACACTAACAAATCTGAGTGGTCATTATGTTCTTAAATGAAAGTTTCAGGTTATTTTTGCTAGCTTACTAGGAGCTTGTCTTTATTTATTTGTTTGTTATTATTATAACGTATAGGGTCAGTGCATTCTTCAGTGATGCAGCTGAGATTTCAAGTTCCAGACAGTGGCTGGGAGGAAATGGCACTGACTTGGCAGGCATGAAACATAGTTCTGTTTTAGCTGTGCAATTTATTTCCTATCTCACTTTGCACCTGCCTTTTTCTTCTCCCATAATACATTTGTCCATCTAAATTGAACAGCCTTCCCAGCAAGGATGGTCTTTCTCTCAGTGTTTGTATCTGGCATCGCTCAATAGGGCTCCTGTTTCCTCTTGAGTCCTGAGCAGTATTGAAACTCAGGCAATTAAGATGAGCAAAAAGCCTGATTATTCTGCCTAAAATAAGTCTGTAATGGAACTAACACTGTGCAGATGGGAGAACAGATACCTCATATGACTATTTTGCTCCATTACACAACAAAGAGTCAACTGTGAGCAGCTCTCTAACAAGCTGGATGTTGGTAATTTTTTGTCCAGAGCACTCAGCAAATACTGATAAATAACAAGTGAGTGTGCATTTACGAGTGATTTACTAACAAAACCTGGGAGCTGACGCTGTAGCAGAAACTCTGCTAAAAAGAAATGGGCGTACTTAGTTTGCTGTCAGCAGCAGAGGCATCTTCACTGGTGCTAATGGAGGCTTGGGCTGCGGGCTCTGCAGGGCACAGATTTTGCTCGGCGCTCATACGACACTTAGCACAGCGGGATCCTGGTCTGTTATGAGATGTCATGAATGCTAAATTAACACAAATACATGTTTAGTAAGGAGCAAATGATGGATGCTCTGTGGACAGCCAGGCTGCCGTGTTATTTGGATTGCAGAGTTCTACTACAGCCCAGGCTGTTCTAAGAAAATACTATAAAGATGCCCAGGAGCTGCCTCATGCAATATTCAATCAGCTGAAGTGATCCGAAGCACTGCTGGTATTAGAGAGCACACTTAGCTGTATTCATTTGTGGGCTGTTGCATACAGAAACCTGAGCACACGAGGTCTGGAACCACAGGTAACATCTGACAGAGGTCTCTTTCTGCCTGAGAAATTCAGCCATCAACATCTGCTGAGGTGGGTTCTGTTTCAGATGAGATTCATGGAAAAGCTATTGATTAAAGCGCAGCTTTAGTTCCGTTTACCACTTACACACACATACACAAACAATTAAATACATTACTGAGCTGAATAGCATTTCAAATTATAGGAGTTTCTGCATTCAAAAGCACTTAAAAACATTATCCGCAGACATACATATATATGTTTGCACTGTTTAATTGACATTGTTTTCCCAACTCCTTCAAGTCACATGTAATATCAAGTCAATTAAGTATTATTTTCCCAACCTATTTACTGAGCTACCTAGCAATCAATCCACCTACACGCCGAGAGAACAAATGCTCATGGGGGATGGGAGATCTTAAAAAAACCCTGAAAAACTGTCAGCCTTCTCCAATGGCAGCCAGACTCATAGCTTTGCAGGATTACACAGCCTGACATCTTGCAGAAAATAAGTCCATGGGATAAAAGCTCCATATTCTGACAGTACCATTCCTTCCCTGCACATCAATACGCTCCTGCGTGGAACAGCATTACTATTTCAAGTTATACACATGCTAAATATGTTTTGGATCACATTGGTATAAATAAATAGGTGAGAACACATTTCTTTTCCATCTCTGGTCAGGAGGTCACCCTTAGAACAGAAGCTAGTGCTGGGGCAGGTCAGTAACCTGGGACACTTGGGTAAATCAGGTTTGGTTCCTGATTTATTATTGCCACCCACTTCCCAGGTGACCTTGGGCATGTCACACAGGGCCTGACTTCCAAAGGGGGCTGTGCACAGGGTGGAAGTACAGTAAATCCCAGGTGCTTGGTGTCACCCCACCTCAGCTCACAGCACACTGAGCTAACCGAAGTCATCCCTACAATATATTAAATTTTGCTATATCCGTGTGTGTGGCAGTGCAGAATGAAACAGAGATAAGGTATAATCAACCATTTTTCTGTAAAACGAGTCTAAATGAGGGTAGTTTGGCTCACAGGTGGTTTATTTGCGAAGTCTCACTGTGGTCTTTTGCCAGGAAGCGTGTGGGGTCACGGAACAGGAGAGCTTGTCCTGTCCTCTGCCACATCAGGCTTTGCCGTGTCTCTGAAAGGAGCTCCCACTGCAGCTTGACGTATGGGACTCCTCTTGTGAAAGGGCACATGATCCCACAGAAAAATACTGGGTTTTGTCTGTGTTCTGTTCCCCATCCTTCTAAATCAAAGCATTAAACCCTTTTCTTGTCCCCCCTTTGTTTGTGCTGCATCTCAGGCTCCATCCCTGCACACCAGTACCGTCCTCAGCGCAAGTGGGGCTCCAGTTCACACAGGAAAATCTGGGCCTTTCAACACGAACCAAAGAGGAATAAATCCTGGCCTCACACTGTACAGAGCCAGCGTGAGGCTGGAATCAGAGATAGTTATAGAGCTCTTTCAGAGTGAAAACTATTATTGTTATTATTTGTAGTGCTTCATTTAGTAGAATGGCAACTCATACCGCAGTACAAATACGTACAGTTTTGGGCACCAAGCCAGGTACTAAAACAATAGCAACTGTGACTTGTCAGGTGAGACAAGATCAATCGGGCTAGGATTTGGAGTTCAAATCACTATTGGAAATAGAGCTTCCTGGGAGCTAAAGCAAACTAAATTAAAGCACAGGTATTCTCACTGCCAGAGGATTTCAAAATGAAATTTAAAGGGCTTCTTCACAGAGATCGGAGGGTAACGCAAACAAATGCCCATTAATATTTGTTCACATTTTACAAGCTTTTGCTTTGGCCATTTTCAGCCACCTTCAGTACTTCAGTGTGTGTTCAAGTGATCCACATTTCATGGTTCAAAAGTCAGAGCATTTCAGCATTCACTGCAAATAGGTTGTCTAACATTTTCAGTTCGGGAACAGCACCAGATGATTCCCCTTGCTCAGCTGTATCTGTTAGGACAGCCAGCTTTGGAATTCAATACCACATGAAAACTGGAAGCTTCCTTTCTCCTCAAACCACACCAGTTTTGGCAGAGGGACCCGCTTAGTGTTTTCAGAGCAGAGTTGCTTCTTTTTGGCCTTCTGTGCTCCTCTTGGTCTGAAGAAAGTTCTAAAACTCCAGTCTTCCATCATGAGGGCTCTCTGCTACTTTATCCCCAATATCCATTCCTCTCTTTACACCCTCTGAGCTAATTTTCCCTCACTAACCAGTTGATGTGCCTGCACATCCTGTGCAGTGGGATCCCCTGGCAGCTGTCACAGCATCACCAGACCTGTTGTGTGAGAGGGTGCACACAAACTCTTCCCACAGCACTTTCAGCCTGCCTTGCATCATACTCAGTGTGAATAGACCACAAGGAAAGGACAGAATTTCAGTGTAAATCAGCCACTGTTATATACTGAGGACAGTTCTGGAACAGCCATTTTATCCCTCATTGTTCTTTTTCATAAGAAAAACACACTGCCTTCCATAAATCTTTGCTGTGAGTCCACAGGGTCATCCATTTGCCAAAAGAGCAATTATTGATTATTCCCAGCCTACAGCTTCTGAGGCTGTTCCTGAAGTGTGTGTTCTTTTCTAATCAGAGCTAAGGTTACGACACAGCTCTTGTCATCTGCTTTCCCAGAAAACAGCGATATCCCGACAATATCCACAACCAATGCAGTCATATAAAACACTGGAAAGAATGGCTTCTTAGCGAAGGATCTTCTCTTATTAGAATCCCATATTTTAGCAATCTTGATGCCCCTCTTATCAGTCAAATCAACTGCAGTTGCAGTCCAGCCTCTGGGTCTGTCTGAGCAGGAATTTCTGCCAACTCCTTCCAGCACATTAAGGCTTAGAGAAAAAATTAAGCAGAGTTTCAAAACACCAGTCAGGTGTAAGACTAAGCCAAGCATTTAGGGTAACGATCAATCACTTGAAATTTTAAAGTTGGGTGTTCTGATCCCTCTTTCTCACCAAATGATCCCAGTCTCACCAAGGAACAGTAACAGACATGGGTGTGCTAACTGATGTTCAGAGGTTTTATATGAAAACCTCAGCCACTGCTGGGACTGGTTGGCCCCAGGAAATGCCAGTGACAGTCCTTCTTAGATCATTAGTTTGAATCAATGGTGATGGCTCGAAGGGGCTGCTGTGAAATGAGTTGCTAATAATCATCATGTGTACTGACAGCATTTCGGGGTGGGCTGGGATGCCCCATGTCAGCCTTTACTTTATGTTCATGTGTATAATCCCCGTATCAGATAATTCACACCCATTTAAGAGTACCAGCCTGGGAAAATAAATCCTCAGATAACCCGCACAGTCAAATAATCCACCAAATCAGATGTGGCAGGATGACCGGGGATAGGGAAACTATTAGGGAAAAAGGTGCAGACTGTGGGAGTCAGAAGCAGTAGAGTTTGATGAGGAGAAGGGATGCTGAGGTAAATGTCCCCTCATCTCATCCATAAGTGTGGGCAGAGACCACGCTGTTCCCAGAGCATTTTGGCTTGTTTTTTTTTTTTGTTTTGTTTTGTTTTTTGTTTTTTTTTTTTCACAGAGAATGAGCAGCCTGTTCATGAGAGAATCTAATACTATATGGAATAAATGAGATTTGAAAACTGCATATTTTCCACCCACACTACAATGGGCATTATTGCTGGCAGCCAGCAGTGGGAATAGCTGGGTAGACAACCAGCCTTAATTAGGAGGAAGGCATATTCTTCTCAGGAGAAAGCTAGGCTTGCAAATGTTTGCATCAAGCACATTCCATGGATTTCAGACATTTGCAAAGCAAGGTCTGATTGAAGATGCGTGCACTGTAGGGCATCATTTTCAAAGTCCTGCAAAGGATACTTCTCCACACAAGCAAAGGAGTGTTGTGGTGCGTTTTGTTATTTTTCCCTTGATTTTTGATGGTTGTTTTAAAATGGTTTAGTCCCCTCCCCTCTCTCTCCCCCTCGGGTGGTGCGTCCCAAGCCCAGGTCCTTCCCCTAATTTCCCTTCTATTCTCCTCCCTTACCTCCCTATCCATCACCCGGGGTTCCTCCCTTTATTCCAGCACTTTCCCTATCCATCACCCAAACCCCTCCTATAACCCCTGTCCATCTCCCTAGAACCCTTCCCTTCCTTCCAGAGAATTCTCTAGTTCCCATTATTCCATTGGTTTTCCCTGACATCAGTTTTTATCCTTTGTTCTCATTGATTATATATGCACATGTTCCCTCCCTAAACTCCTCCTTGTGTGTGCCCTCATTGGTTGTACCCTCTCCCTGCCTATTGTATCCGCCTCCCCTTTAAATGTCTGTGTCAGCCATTTTATTCGGTTCAGTCGCACCAGACCCGCTTCGGGGAAATAAAGGATTCTCTGGACTTATTGGTGTGGCTGGCCCCTCCTTCACCTCCTTTGCTCCTGGAACTCGTCCCGGGTACACCTGACGGCCCGAAGCAAGGGGCAGGGCTCGCTCTGCCTCTTAGCCGCTACCCAGTCTCTGGCACAGAGACACAAGGGCGGCCCCATGTGCCGCGTGGCCCGTGCAGAGCTAGCCGGGGTTGAACGCAAGGCACGGGTCACCGCGACAAAGGAGGACAGGGTTTCAGATGCTGTTTCTTCTTCCTCTGTGAATTTTAGGTGGTGCATTCACCCAAAATGCCAAGTGTCAGAAGCAAGGGCCACAATGTCTGCGGGGGCTGAGCCCTCTGAAACACCACAGACCCCTGAGCTGCCACTTGGGGAACCCAAGCTGAGCTGGAAAATCATTCAGAGCTGGGATCCTACGCAGCCTCAGCATGCGTGGCCAGACCTGGTCTGCACTGGTGCTGGGGAAGGGCAAGCTGGACTGTCTGTGTAAGGTGTTGACAATTACACCCCCTTAAATCACACTGATGTTACTGTGGGGACCTCCTTTAGGATCACAAGGGGTTAGGAAGGCCAGACAGATCAAGAGTTCCTCAAGCAAATATGGCCCTTCACTCTTGACATATCCCCAGCTGAAGCGTTACTCTGTCACCGACCTGCCTTGGCTGCCAGAGCTGCCATGAGAGGGATGGAAGAAGTTATCCTTAAAAAGCATTTTGTAAAGGGATTTTGCAAAGGGATCTCAAATCTAAGCTCAACATTTGTAGAACAGTTTTGATGCCCTTCTTGCATTTGTGTTGTTTTTAGAAAACAGTTTGGAAACAAAATGCTGATTATTCTTCATGGTGAAAAGCTGAAATGTTGTATTGTTTATCCTGCTTTGGAAGTGTTTCGGCTGCAGACATCTGAACCTGGCTCCGTTTCACTTCTGCATGGCTTCCAGCCTCCCCTGGAGACATTTCACACGCCTGCAGCCCTGTCCTCTGCCCTCCCACCAGCAGGCTGCCACCAAGCCAGGAGGTGCTGGTTCCTCTAAAGCAGTTGTCAGTGTCAGCACATGAATCCACTGACAGATGGAGACTGAAAGCCATGGAAAAAACCGTCCTGCCCTAGAGATCAAATCCATCAGCTTCCTATCATGTCTCGCTCCTCTTGCTCACCCAGGAACTGACTCCCTGAATTCCCCTGGAAGCTGAATTTCCTTAGGGCCAAAGCACAGAGCTGCCAAGAAGCTGGCAGAGCCCGGGTTTTGTTGTTTCACACTGTAATTACACATTAAGGTTTGGAATGTTTTTCAGGGTTTTTTCAGAGGCAGCTGAGTCTCTCCATCCTGTCCCATCCAGATGGTGCTCCAACTGGATGCAAATCTTCAGACAACACTTTTGAAACCAGAACTAAAAACCCAAAAACAACAACAAAAAATGTAACTGAGTGAATTCTGTGCCCCTGAAAGAAATATGGCTGTGAGAGGGCAGGAGGAAAGCACCAAATGCCTTAAATGCCTCCAGTATCCATGAGAGACATTGAGACCTGACCCTAGGTGGCTGGAGCCCAGGTGGCACCAAGGGTCAGGATCTGACCCCGCCACTCCACACCTGAACTGCAAAGCCCAGCCCAGAAAATGTCTGTGCATCCAAAATACCAAGCCAGGTTCAAAGTAAAGCGTGACACAGTCCCTCTAGTTGATATCCATTGGTTTTGATTTGGTCTGGGTTTATTATTTCTTTCAAACTTAGAAACAAAAAAAGGCCATTGCCAAGTTCTGTCTGTCGGAACCGAATCCAGACCACACAGTCATGTAGATAGGAACAGTGGCTGGAAAGAAATACTGAGTTTTGAGCCTATGAGGTGAAGGATTTCTAACCCTTCCTGAACACCCATGTGAATATTTACACAAATTCCTTTCTGGGTCCAGAGCCTGAGGAGCCGGAATGGTTCCTGATGCAAGAAGAGCAAGCGAGTACACAAGAATCCAGGAGAAAGTAAATTTGAGCTCCTTTTAGATCACCCACCGTGCCATTATAAAGGAAGCTTCTCTATCTAAATGGCTTCATACTAATTTTCTTCATCTGTTTCACACTTCTCCCCCTTTATTACCCCACTTCTCCAACAATACAAATGATGTTGGCTTGGACATATTTTCTCTCCAGCAGTTCAATAATTTGGAGACAGCGATGCATCAGAGCTCTCGGTTGGAAAGCGCATTCAAACATTTACTATTCACTCCTACGCTGATTACTCACTCAGAGTGCTTAAAAAAATAATAATAGCAACATTAGAAACCAACAAAAATACCAACCTAAAACAAAAAGGGGGATATGGAAGTGTACAGCATTAAAATAAACTCTGGCTCCCTTGCCAAAGTCATTAATAATTTTGGCTTTCCAAAAAAAAAAAAATTTGGATTGCTGTGCTCTTCAAGTATCAAAACATCCAATTAACACAGCTAATTAGCGTCACAAACAGCAGTCAAAAGAATGGTAATTTAGATTCAGGATTTCAAAGGTTTCTTAATCCCAGGCCAATGCAACTAATCTCTCAGAGGCTGAAAGTGTTTTGTTATTGCAATGCAATTGTATAGCATCCCATCAATTAGTGGCATTGCAGGGAACACTCACTTGCATGATTCATTTGTATAATCAGAACCTAAAAAAACTTGGGAGGGGGAAGAGGGACAAGAAGGAACAGGACAAGCTAGCCCCTTAAAATGTGCAGTATCAAATTTTTCCAAATAATGTATACCACAGCTGGAAATGATTTGTGAGTAGCACCACGTCCTTCCCGAACCGAGCCAGCAGGCTGAAGGGCTTTTGCGAGTTTTTAAGAGATTAAGAGGAAAAGTAAACCCAGCCCCACAAGTGACATCAGCTGGCCTGCAATTAGAGGTGTTGGCTGATATGAACATTTTCTTAGAAAGGGAAATGAAAATATCCCTTTCTTACCACCCTTCCCTTCATGCAGGAAAGACAGGAATGGCAAGACTCTCAGCAGACAGACACTCTTACATCACAGTTAATTGCACATTATCCAGGGATTTGAGCCCAAAACCTCCTGGCAATCCCAAAGTTTACCATGTATCTTACATCATCATTCACATTTCTGAAAGCCCCCTTCTTCCAGTGGGTGGGAGTGGAGGAGCACTCAGCACCACTTTTGGTGTCATGGTTCTTCTCTTGACTACAGAATTCAAGTTACCAAACTAAGATTTGTCTGCAACACTGAAATGTCTCTACTTGTTCAGATCAGGCATCAGCTCTATTTTACAGGCTAAGTCCACTGGGAAATGAGCAAGGCCAACGTTCAGAAACAAACTTTCTCTTCATTTGCCATGTTTCTCTGTAAGTTCTAGACCAGCTCAACCTTAGTTTATGATCAAAACAACACAAAGTAGAGCCTGAGCTCTGGAATCAAACCATCATCTTCTGGGAGCATGGCAAGTCCAGAGGATTATGACAAAGATGACATTTCAAAATAACAGTGGTAAATCACTGATTTACTTTAAGCCACCTCTACACAGAATGGAGCTGTTCAGTACTGCCCACACCTGGAAGAACAGAGTGTTTCAGCTTTAAAAACAAAGCTATTTCCTCCCAGTATGTGCACACACTGCCCCACATCTCCCCACCCCAGGGCCTTTCCTCTCCATTTCCTCTTGTGTACATAGCTGACTTACAAACCATCAGCATTTTTCTGGCAAAGAGAGACCTGAGAGCTTCACCATTCTGGATGTCACAAAATAAAGTCTACGCTTAGAAGAGGCTGAGGGTAAAACACTAAATGCAAAGCAGTTGGTTCTACCCATAGTATCCTTTCTTCAGGTCTGAGAAAAGAGAGGAATCCTGAAAGCAAATGGACAAGTGAATCAAAACACCATCAAGCTGATGGAAAATGGATTATTTATGACAGGACGGAACCTCTGCCCTCCTCAGTCCTAATTTCCAGCTCCTGTATCAGACCTGCCATCCAGCTGCAGTTAATGAGATTGCATTACATGAGACACCCCGTGAGCAGAACAGGCTCTGCAATGAGCTAAGTGCACGGCCAAATCTAACTGAAGTCAAGAACAGGGAACATGCAAAAGCTGGGACCGCTGTCTACACGAGCCCAGGAAATGATCCCAGTACCAGTTCTGGGCAAGGCAAAGTAGGTATAAAAAAGGTGTTCAGAGGTGAAAAAAAGTTAACACACAAATACAGTGCTCACTCTTGAAACCATTACCATGTTTTAAGGCATAAAGCACTAATGAAGACGTATGGACTCAATCTCATGGACTTACAGACTGAATCTTTGCCTCGCTTATATTAAGCTCTGGCTGGTCTCGCCCACTCAATCATCCTTAACACACTCATTGGCATCAACAGCTCCCTTTTTCTGTACAGACAGAGCTCCTCACATGCTGCAGGTTTTGATATGAAGTCTAAAGAATGGAAAATTATTAAAGGGTGCTTTGTTGTGACTGGACACTGTGCTGGTTGGGTTGAGCTATTACCATTCACTCAAGAAAAATTAGGAGAAAGAAGATCTTTAGGAAGCCCAGACAAAGCAAAAAATGTCTCTGAACAGTATAGCTGATTAATGCATCTTATTAGAAATGGCCCAAATGGGAACCTTATCTATGAATTCCTTCACTGTTTTGGGACTAAGGAATTCTCAAATCAAAGTCTGCCTGCATTATTTTCACAACAGAACAGGTGTTAAAAAAGAGAAGGAAAGAATCTATATTCATTTCTGGTTGGCAACAGTCAGGGAGCTTACCAGCCTTGCAGGATTCAAACCTCAGGGGCAGGTATCCTTAGGAAAGAGGGTGATATCATAGAAACATTTATACTATTTCTTTAAAAATACTGAATCTCAGAGCCACCAAATCACTCGATAACACAAGGAATACAGATCCTTAACTCTCCCCCCCCAAACATATCCAAAATCTTTGAACCATGTAGCTTAGCTAACACTAAGGCAGGACATTCTCTGCAGCACGTACACATACAGGTGACAAAATTCCATTATTCAAATGATGTGGCATTTTAACTGTGTAAAGAACAATTGCTATCAAATGATTCAAGGCACATTCTGGTTCTGCCCCAAAGGAGAAAGTGGTATTTTGATCAAGATGGTTCAAGATTTTTCACGTCCTGCCCCAGCTTGATAAGAGACCTCATGGACAAAAGAGAATGCAACAGTAGGAGCTGGTGTCTTAAAATAACACTGCAAAAGTTACCAGGTACCTGGTGAAGTCAAGCTTTAGCTGAAATCCTGCTTCTCAGCCTGAAGCTCAAACAGTAAGGTTTGGCTAATTAAACCACAATAAAGCCTGTACTCATAAATAAACACACATAATCTACATATCTTATACTCCAGTGGATCGTTTTCCAAAACTCATGTTCCTGACATATAAAATGGAAAGAATATTTGCCTTCCTCTCTAGAGCAGTCTGAAATTCATGAGCATAAAGGTTATTATTTAGGAGCTCTGAAATAATACTCTTTATGTAGGGCACATTTACACCATTTTTTTTCACCTTGTTGTTTCTAGGAGTGTTTGGAAATGCACAGTAGATTCACAGCCAGAAGGAGTCTTTGTTTGACCAGAGAAAATATCTTGAGCTCTGGACTTCCTAGCACTAGTGAGTCGAAGTCAGGTGCTGAAATATGATCTTAGCATCATTTCTATGTATATTAGCTCAGAGTTAATAGATAGGTACATAGATCCACATTACAATTAATAAATGTAGCCAGGGAAAAATAGGTCCCACAGCACACCTTTCAGAAGCATGCCGTTATTAATCAGCATTTTAACGAAGCATAATTACAACAGCTTATGGCTCCCCCCAGGTAAAGCAATAATTATAGGTGCAACCAAATAAACAAGGAAAATAATTACCTATTTCTCAAAGCTAATATTAATTTAACCAGGCTCGGAGTGATGGCTAGACAGACAGCTCGGTGCTTTCGCACTGCCAGCCAGAGAAAACTGCTCTGATCAGAGCAAAGTAACAGCTGCCATTGTCAAAGAGCAGGGAAAGGCAAACAGTGCTTTTCATATCTCCAGGATACCTCCCAGATTTCAAATTCCTACATGCCCCGTGTGTGAGAAGCACACGTTCTCCTGGGAAGGTGAGGTGAGATGCCCTGGGCTGAGACACAGAGCCCTGCTGGATGGGCAGGGTGAAAACGTGCAGTTCTGAGCAGGGAGAAGTGCCCACCATGGACGGGTGGGCAGGACACCACGCTTCCAGGGGATCTCTTATCTGCTTGACAGGAAAGTTAACCACTGGCAGAGGAAGTGCCTGAGTTAGTCCCACCACTGTGACTGCCTTAGAGTAAACGGTGCTGTTCAGATGGATCAGCGGAAACCATTTAATAATTACTTTCCAGGGCAATTTCTGCTCTGCCATTCCTTCTATCCATGGAGAGCAGCAGACGCAGACACACCGAGTGCTGCTGTAATATCTGGAACACTCCAGGCTTCCTCTGGATTATGGTGTCTTGTAAGCACACCCCCTCCCGGACTCAGTGAGGCTTTCTGATTGCATTGGGGATCTCCCACTGCATCAGTGCAGGCAAGTCCCTAGCATATGAAATAAGAACTAATGAAAGTTTTGGAATTTGTTTTTGTGATGCTCCCATCTCTCTATGGAAACACAAACAAAATAAAGAGGTTGATGATGATTTATTGCCCAGTGGTGTTTTTGATTCCAGCTCTAATACTGTTAAATATTAATACATTAATGATTCTAATGCATGCTGGTATTACCTGGTGATCCCAAGGAAGGAGGTGGGAGTCAGGGAATATGGTGGAATGCTGCCAAGCACAGGCTGTTCCCCCAGAGTGCTGGAGGACTGCAGTGTGGCAGCAGAAATAGGGGAGGAAGGTAGGTAGGTAATAGGACTAGCACCGCACAAGATCACAAGCTGCTGGGTCAAGGCTGAGACCAAATGATATTGCCAGTGATGTCATTATGACACAATCACAGCATGGCTCTGCTAAGCCACATTTGTCCTCAGGCCCCTTCCCAGTCCCGTGAGTGTTTCAGCAGCAGTTTCCTTGGGCTCTCCAGTGTTTCAGAACAAATTTCACTGGTAAGCAGATTGGTGGCAGCGCTTCAGGCTGAGAGACCAACTTTGTCTTTGAGCAGCATCGACTCCTCAGGCTGACCCAAGTCAGCCCAGACACGCCTGACTCCAGCCAAACAGCTGGGAGGGGAGAACCAACCCTTCTGAGAGTTCACTAAACTGGTTCACTAAACCAGTTCAAATCCACAAACCATTTTCCCTCCTCTCTGAGTGTTGTTGTGCAGGGTTGCCCAGGTGTGAGGACCAGGCTCTGCCAAAAACATGTCATTCATGTTCAGGAGTGGAGCATCCTTTGCTAGTGTTGCTTTGCTTTCATAATCAGAACAGCTCCTTCACTCTCATTCTTTCCGTTTTATTTTTTTTTCCTCACAGGAATTACCAAGCCTTAAAACATTCAGTTGTGTTTCATATCTAGCAAAGTGACTTTGCACACCCATGCTGATGTCAGAAAACAAAGACAAAAGGAAACCACAAAAAGAGATGGGGTGGTGTTGCCAACCGACCCCTCAACAGGGTGGGACTTAAGGCATTTCTGATATTAATAAAAACACAGTGACATAAACACGCCTTAAGAAACCACGTTCTCCCGAGTAGCTCCAGAACTAATCATTTTGGAGAAGGTTTGATATGTTTCAGCTAAGCTAAACCAAATCCCAAAGCCTTTTTAGCTTCACCATCACTAAATGGAGGCTTATGCCACTGTAATTTGGGCTTGAATTGAAGACATGAATGGCAATAGAGTCAAGAGGTTTGGGTACAAGTGGGGTGGAAAATTTACCCTGCAGGACAGATTTTACCCCTTGCAAAAGCTGTAAAGCAAGGATTATACAGAAAATGAAGCTACATTGCCAAGAGCAGCATGTTTAAGCCCTTCAGGAAACTTTTATGTATTTTTATTACTCCTTTAATTTAATTTCTTAAAATCTCTTTCTCTCCCCACTCCAAACAGTAACCATGAAATGAGGCACTGGAAGGAGACGTGGTGGTGCCAAATTCTGCTCAGCTGAGGTGCTCTAAGCTCAATTTGAATTGACAAGGTGCCTGCACGAGGTGCTGAATCGGCTGCTTGCCTTGTGAAAAGCAACTTTTCCTTGCAGCAGAGGGCATTTCTGGTCTCAGGACCTTCGTCCTGCTGCCCTCCCTTTGCATGGCACAAAATAAGGGAAAGTTTCCTAGCATCCAACAGTGCATGAAGGTATTGGATACGTGACCCAGATGTTTGGGTCGTCCATGGGTTTTTTGAAACTAAAATGTTGTCCCATGGATTCCTTTGGGCCAAATGCAAAAAACAGAGCTAAAACCTCCACAAGCAGTTAAGAAGCAATCCAAATTCCTAGGACACTGCTGGAATTCAAATAGGTTCAAACCCTCGGTGTTTTATAAAGTCTTGGGAGAGACTCATCTGTATTTTAAATGCCTCTAAAAACCTTCACCCGTCTTTTGCCTCAGTTCATCTATTTTAAGTACAGTAATAAGCATCATCCCTCGCCTCAGAAGTGTGCTATGACATTTCCTGAAATACATTAGTCAACTCTCAGGAGAGGTCCAAGGGGCAGAAAATTCTTTACATAACTATTGGTGAGGAGGAGAACTCATCCCGTGCTAACCATGGTTGCATTTCACAGGAAAAAGGCTCAGCGTGAGTAAGGAAATGTTTTAAGGAAACAGTTTCCATTCAGCTGCTGTCTAAAGAAAAATATGAAGCCTCCACTGAATTTCCCCCAAATCTTTCTCCTTGGAAGCTTGTGTGATACTCCAGGCATCTGCAGGAATCTTTCCAGGCAAATCAAACTCAAAGCTGTTGCTGCTGGCTGCCTGAGTCACTTGTACAAAGGTTCTCCATGCTGCTTTACTTAGAAGGATGTTACCTTAACTTCAAATTCCAAGAATAATACAGAGAGGGTTTCACTTAGCCTGGATGTAAATTTAATGCCTGGCTGATCAAAGCAGGCTCTGCCTGTCCTGTGCAATATCTGACTTCACAGAGCTGCGCTGGCAAACTGGCACGGTGCTTTCCACAGAGAGGGAAAATGCAGTGGGACAATGCGAGTACATGAGCAAGGATGCAAAAACATCCATCGCTGAACCAAACACTGCAAAGGTGCGACAAGTCCAGGAACAGACTGGAAAAAGCCCTCTGTAGAAAGAGAGCCTGAAGTCCACGGCAGCTTCTCGCAGCTGGTTGCCATATCCTCACACTCCATAAGGAACTGCATCATTCAGTGAATCAGTAAAATGTCTCTTCTGCAGTCACAACAGGCACACATTTAGAGAACCGAAGTCGCTCTTTTTTCTTTGCTTAAATGGTAAATGAAAAATATGTCTAAGGTACCTAAAGCCATCAGTGGCCCTTCCCATCCCTCTGCCTCATCTCCGGAGTCTGAAAAACTCAGACCTGGCAAGAGGTCCTGTCCACAGCCACCCCCATCCATGTGGCCTGACAACCAGAGATGTGGGAGCTGCACGGTGACAGTGTCCATGAGGGGACTTGCCCAGCTGGGACCGCACTTGCTTGGCTCAGAAGTCTGGCCACTCAAGCAGAGCACACAATCTGAAAGAGAGCTGGCACCTCATCCAGCTCCTCTTCCTCCCAGGCTAGGAAGCCAGGCTTACAAAGAATTGCAGGTTTTTGCAGGTTTATGGAATCTCCTGTAAAAGTTTAGGCTCTGGGAGCTGTATGATTACATGAGATTGGCCCAGCATTCATTTAAAAATGCAATTGTAGGCTTCACAGTTGGAGAGAAAAGCTTAATAATGCAACTGTATGCAGACCTAAAAATAGACTCAAAAAAATTTAAAACACTCCCAAATACACCTGGCAGTGCTGGATTCCAGCTTCACCAGTGCATTTCCTTTACTTCAAGCTTTTCTTGCAAGCACAGAGAAACCAGGGAGAGAATTAAAAAAACCCCCAAAATAATGAAGAGGAAATCATAACTGTAAAAGTTCAAAAATGCTGAAGCAAGAATTAGAAGATTCAATGCCAGGAATTAACTCATTTACAAAGCCTGCCTGGGCTGCTGGGGGTCCCTTTAACTGAACACACTCAGCACAGAAATGAGTCCACATTTATGCAGTGAAAATGCCAGTGAACGTCATCACCATGCAATGGCTTCAAAATTGATTTGTAGGGGGTAGGAAGATTTTGTTTCACCTTACTTAGTGGGGAAGCCAGACAGAGCTTTAAGCTTTATTGACTCTGGTATTACAATCACAGTTGCTGGTCTTTCAACCTGTTCCAGAACTAGAGAGAGGTTTTCTCTGTATGACTGGATAGTGTAGCATGGTCGATTCTGTGCTGAATTGAAATTCATCAGAGCCTGCTTTGTCTCAACAGAGTAATAGAAGCCTAAAACGTTATTATGCATGAAATGGTTATGGAGCTGGTGAAAGGGTTGTTTCTCCCCCTTGTTGCAAAAAGGGGAGGAGACGGGAAATATCTGACCTGACAGTAAAAAGTGACTGGAAGAAAGGTAAGTATTTCATATAAAATTGGCTCTACCTGCAAAATTATGTACGGGAAGCAAAAAGCATCAAATGGATCTCAGAGAAGCAGCTCAAATGATGAGACAAGAACCTCACCCAGGCCTGGTGCTGCTCAGTGCAGGGGACTCAGCTGAAATCTGTCTCTGCTCACAGTTAACCCAGGGTTTACATACAGATGCAGTCTGCATGTTCACCTCTTTTCTTGATCTTCTAACATGAAACATTAGCCGATACTCCAGGGCACAATGCAGTTGTGCCAACACGGCGCAGGGCTCCCCTGGCTCCAGTCCTGCAGAGAATTATGCACTTACTATACCCCTGTGGCCCAAGTGAGCATTTGTAAAAATTCCTCATGGAATCAAAAGGTTTCAGCAAGATTCAGATTTCCTAATATGAACTAAATATTGAAAATATATTCACACAGTCACAATATGACTGAGGGTAGAAGAGAACCTTTGTAACAGGTCAAGACACCTTGATCTTTAAAGGTTCATCCCTCCCAGCCTAAAAACTGCCCATGGAATGCCTGTGGTTTAGGCTGCATTTTGTGCTGTTTGAGGCAGCCTGGGGGTGACGCTGCAATGTTAAACTCGGGCTGCATGTGCAGTGGAAAGGGGGCAGCTCACACAGGCAGTTCTGGATGAAGGGCACACTCTGAGCAGCTTTTTTCTCCAAGTGCCTATTAGAGTAAATTAGCAATTAAGTAATTGAATTTTATACAATTGCACAAAACACGTATGCATATACACAGGTAAGTGCTATGCACTCGTGTGCATATGTAAATATATATAGATATACCTATATATGCATATCTATATATATAGATATACCTATATTTCTATATATAATCTGTTCAGTAGCACGTACCCATAAAATAAAGACACAGGAGGAACTTTGCCCTTGCTGAACTGGGTGAGGGTTTGCTAATTTGCCTGGCTGGCACGCAGGCTCTGCCTGTGGCTGTTTCCCACCCATTCCAGAGTCAGCTCCATGCCAGGGCAGCCTACACCTGTGTGCCATCACCTGCAGGGTCAGACTGAGACTCCCTTGCTGAACAGGGTAACACAAGATTTAAAGCCATGCTAAACATCCTTGAGCTGCTAAGCACTTCCAAGGTTTTGAGGGAGGCAAGAACAATTCCCAAACACGTGCTAAACAAACGCACACTGTCTGTGTGCTTCTGTAAATCGCTCGATATAAACCGCACATTGTTTACCCCTGTGAAAAAAAGGCTCATGAAAGTGTCTGGTCTCCAACCCGCTTGGATCCTCTCAGAGGGGGGCTCTCAAAGCAATAACTATTAAAATGTTCCTGCCATTTGTCTAATGCAATTCCATGCTCCACATCCATCTTTGGCGAGCTGACTTTCATTAACACTTCAAAAATAATTTAAGGTTTTCGCGGTGAAGGTTAGAAACTTTTCACAGCCCAGAGCTAATAGCTCTGCTGTTTACATGCTATAATGTCTTGATAACCTTTTCAAACACGCTGTGGCCGGCAGCTGGGACCTGTCCCTGCTATTTTTGTTCCCAGAGCGTAACAGCAGAAATGTGATGACTTTGTGCCCCTGAAATGGTCACATTTCTTCTCTTTAGGCTTAGTTTTCGTTACAGGACTAACGGAAGGGGCCTCACCTTTTCAAGAGGCTCCTGGTGCACTGAAATACAGCCCTGGCTGTCTTTTCCCTGGAGGAATGAAACATGCTGATTGTCTCACTGGAAACCCAGTTTTGGGGGATAGGAGGAGGGCGGGCAGCCTGCCTTGCCAGTCCAGGGGTGCCTTGGAGAAGGCAATGAACCTGCATGAGCCTACATTTGCTTGGAAGAATAAGGACAGGATTCTTGTTTTCAGATGCTGGATGGACAAAGGCACAATTCTACAGTGTTTATTCCAACACTGCAGCAAAACAGGTTCTGCAGCTCTCTTGCTTTGCTTTGCTTGAGTTGTGCACAGATGACAAATCGTACTGGAGACATGGCAGGCGGGCAAACAGCAGCTGGATGCTGTGGCATCCATAAGCTAGAAAATGTTCTCTGACAAAAAGCAGGGATCTCACTTGCTTCAGTCTCCTGCCTGCTCAGCAGCTGGAACAGGGAGGCAGAATGGAAGGATGCTGTAGTTTCTAACAGCCTTTCTAAAAACATCACACCAGTCTAATTTCAGCATACTGTCCTTAAAATTACCGGGCCAAAAAATGCCCTCAGATACAATTTACATGGAAATATTCAATCCCATGGAGAGCTCCAAGAGGGGTTTTCTCTCCCCTAAACCCAGAAGCAAGTAAATGCAGCTGCTCCAAACTGATAGCGAGTAAAGGCCCTGAAGCTGAGAGAATAGGACCAGTCCATTCCTATTAAGTTAAAACATTAAAAGTCCTGGACAAGCTGTAAAAAACAAAGACATGATCAACTCAGTCAAATTTACAGCAGACCTGGGGGCACATCCATGATTTTCTCTCTCCTGGGAGCTCTGCTAGATACAGCTTGGAGCAGCCAGAAGCACCACAGCACGTGTTACAAACAATGGGCTAAATGAGCCCTAAAAGAAATCATTTTAATGATCATCTTTCTCCTTCTGGCCAGGGACGTGAGAGGCAGAGGTCAATTTGTGTCAGGCTCCCTGTGGCCTTCTTGAACCCATTCAGAAACCAGATGAGGTGAAATGAGGAGTTGTGAATTCTTCCCAGTCTAGAGAGGGTTCCAGAGGGCCCAGTGGTGCCCATGGGTGACACGGGCTGCTGCCACCAGCGAGGGCTTGTCCTGGAGGGATGGATCTGCACATGGGATCCTAGAGAGCATGGGGTAAAGTATTTCTGGCTACTACAGAGTCACTACCAAGTATCTTGAAGACAAGTACAGGCTTTTGATCTCCATCCAAGTGCTTTAATTTTTTAAGGTTGAGAAGTGATGACAAAAAACTTTTACGAGATTCCTTGGCTGGGAAGGAAAGGGGAGTAAATCAAAGAGCAAGGTATACATCCTACAATTTATTGTGGCTTATTTAGGCAGCCTGGCTAAATACTCCACAGAATGCTGCAAATTCAGCAGAAATTTTGCAAGGAGTTAGCGTAGCAAATGAGAACAGATAGTGATCAGGCCAGAGAACAGCAAAGCAGAGTCATTGTTAATTAAGAGACCTAAACGATGAGACCCGCTGAATTAGGTCAGTGAATATTTCCCCTTCCTGCTCCAGTTTTAGGTTGTGTAAATGACTTCAAGCCAGGTCGTTTTCAGAGTTCCTGCAGTTGCCAGTGGGGCCGTGTAATGGACGTGAGAAACACCGCCAAGAAATATCCAACAATTTAGATCTGCTCTAGAACTGGGTCAACATACGGCAAAAGAAAATTAAAGTCAACAAATGCAAAGTAACGTTCATCGCCACACGATCCTCGGAACCCCTGCTAAGCCTAATTTATATAAATGGCTCTGAGAAGCTGACTACAAACTGGTTAAGCCTGCTGACAGCACAGAATTGGGGAAGTGGACACGGAAAGGGAAGGAAAAAAAGCAAGCAAAGAAATTCTACAGAGTCCTTAGATGTGCTGGGTAATTTGGACAAGGTGCAGCAAATAGCTCCTAATGTTGACAAATGCAAAAGCAATACAATTTATTTGCAAGATCTCAGGACAAAATGGGAATTGCCTTGAACTTTAGCGAGGGGAGGCTAAAATGGCTAAAGCAGGAAGTCAGCAGCCTTTTTCACACAAAAGCCAGGTGGCACAGCCATGTAATGCATTTTTAAGCCAGGAAAGAAATCAAGGTGAACAGTAAGAAAAAAAGAACAACATTCAGGTTGCTTAAAGATAACCTCCCAAAAGCAGCCAAATGGACCTGCATCTATTATTACATCTCTACAGCAAAGTCTGTAGCTGGCAAAAACACCTGCAAAGCTGATACTCTGCAAAGCCTAAACACAGGCAAGACCTTGCTATAAGTGAATGCAGTAACCTTTGCGTGAGCCAGAGGGAAAGGGGCTACAGCTAATTCTGGGTGACTTCTGAGTTACTTCTGTGAGGCCTGCTTAGAAATTTCACTCCTGTGTTACATGAGCAGCCCTAGAGTACAGAAATGACAATCTCCAAAACAAAAGCCACATCTTAGAGAGAAGGTGTTTTTGTCATTGCCTCAAGATTGATTTGTCATACCCAAATGTGTTGCAAGGAGAGCTTTTCCAAATGATAGGACTTGAAAGGAGATAAGGCAGTGAGAGGCCAGTTTTGATGGAGAACTATCACAATTTTTAACCCTGCCCACGCCAGCCTAGCCAAGTGATCACACTGCAGCACAGGGCAGGCTACAGAGATCAAGCCTAAACTTGAAAAACATCCAGAATAAACTTATTTTAAAAGCAAAACTTTCCAGACTGTCCTCCATCTTCATAAAAAGCAATAGAAAGTAACCTTTTGGAATACCATAGCTCAGTTCAGACATTAAGAGCAGACTGCACATTGCTTTGGCAAATATACTACACAGCCATGGCTGACCTAGATACAGAGGAGTGATCCATGGTGTAATAGTGAAATGAGCAGCAGGAAAACCTATAGGACTACTGTAGGCTATAAAGAGGCTGAGTTCAGAAAGGAACCTAAAAGGGGGGGAATAAAAAATACAACACAGATGACATCACAAGTGCCGTAGTCAAGGAAACATGTTTCATTTTTCCCCTCAGTTCAGAGCAAGCAATCATAAAATGGACAAAAATAGGAATTCAGAGCCATTCCTATCTTCTTCCCTGAGATTATACAACTTTCAGAGACAATAAAAAGCAAGGTTTAGTCAGTGTAGACTCAGGATCTAATCTTCACAAAGGTTTGATCTTTCAATGTTCAGTTCATAGTAATTTTGTTCCTCACTTCAATGCACATTGCATCAGCCCAGGAACAACAGAACACCATGTACACAGTGAGAACTCCTTATCAGCCCCTTTTTGGGGTAGTCTATCAATCACCAACCATGTGTTATGGCATTTCATTAGCTACTCTAAGTTAAATGCTTGCAGCGTTGTCAAGGTGTTACGATTGTGCAGCTGGACTCCATTTTGAATCTCTTTATGAATGTCAATTTTTTGAGCACAACAGCCAATAAGCCATTATGTTTCTTGCCCCAAACTGAATACCTCTGGCTCACAGGACCTGCAGAATGGTACAAGTGTCCCCCTCCCACTGTCAGAGCTTTCTCTTCCCAAAAGTTTAGAAAGCCTTTAAGAGGATTTGCACACAAACATGTCTCCCACCTAAGGAGATATCCAGAGAGGATGGAAATGTGTTCTGCCTAAAACAGTTCTGTCACAAAGCAACAAGCAAGACCACATCAGAAAAAAAGGGAAAAAGGGATGTCAGGCATTGTATTTTGCCATTAGTTAACCAACATATCTTAACATTACCATTCCTAGGGCAACATAAACAAGTCTGTCAGAGAGTCCTCACTTCTCCACACTATCCTAATAAAAGTAGATCCCAGTCATTCCCAAATATAAATTCAAAAAGGATGCTTCTTATTTTGCAAATTACTCAACCTTTTTTTGACCCGGTGTCGCACATTTAGTCAGAAGGGGATGCACATTCCTCTACTGCAGGACACGTAGAACCTGGTAAATGCCCCCACAAAGATGTGGTCCAGGGCTGGGGGGCACTGGCCAGCCAGTGGCATTCTGAACCAGAGGAGGAGTAGCAGTGCTGCAGTACCAGTGCAGGACTGGAAGAAACACAGTAGATCTGCCCTCCAAATCCTGGGTGTTCATCTTACCAAGTGAGCCTTCCATATGAAGCCAAGAAAATACTGGTCAAAAAATATTGTTCCTTTTATTGCTTATACATTTATTTCTTGCCCTCTCTTACGGAATGAGCTAGTGAAAAAACACGTCGTCTTTTATTTAGTTTTAAGCTATTATATTATCTTCTTACATTTTTATGTTTGTTAGAGATTCCTAACCTTTGAGCCAACACTCTGACTAGTATTTAGATACTAAATTGGGAATCACAAACAGATCAGTGGCTATTAAAGGTAGCCTGATGGATCCTCTGGATCGGAAAGTTCTTGATGCCCTGACTGCAAAAACTGGGTGAGTACTTCAAAATTTCCTCTGCCTTATGTCTCCCAGGTTTATTCATCTTTAGTACTATTCAGTAAAACTTTATTGCCACTAAAAGCTTTATCAAAGTGCATAGTGTTGCCTGAGGTCAGACCAGCCAAGCCTTGAGCCTCATATGAACTGTTCTGATGCATAGAAAATCTGTCTTTAACAATTCCATCCTCTCCTAATAAACTGGCCCATCCCTAAAGAGCACTGACTTTGAAATATAATTAACCTCCACGTATTCTGCCTTGTGCAGTGCATAGCACTAGGAAGAAAGAGGGGTTTTTATCTGATTCACTCTTAACTGCTAAATCATGATTCCTTTTATTACGTTTTTGTGCATTTCATCCTAGTGGGACACAGAAACAAGTTTGGGTAGTTTCATTGCCTGAATTTTCTGCTGCACACCAGCTGTTTCGGTAGCTACGTTCTCTGCACTGGAAAAGAACATTTATTTCCCATTTCTATACCATCTCTACCACTTTCCTAAGAGGGAAAGATCTTTTCCCTAACACAATTTAAATAAATATAACAAAATATTTCTTCATACTATATCTAGGCATTGTAAAGTCATTTTGCGGTGATGAAGTTATACACCTCCCAGTTTTTTATCTGTGCCATTAAGCTGAAGCTTTGGCAGAATATAGCATTGTTGTAGAGCACACATCAGGCAGGACTAGATCTTTCATGGAGGGCTTTTTCAGGGATTGCTTCCCCACATACACTGGTGATCTGGGCAACTCCTTGCTGCCAAAAATCAAGGAAATTAAGAACCTGTCAGCGTTCAAAAGAGAGGATGTGGCAGAGCCAGAGCACAGAAACATTGTTTAGCCTGTGGACCAGGGGAGAACGTGGGATGAGCAGCAGGCAATGAGAAGAGGGAGACTGGACAGGTTTGAGGGAAGAGGGACAAGAAGCTGCACAGCTCACTGACAGCACATGGCCCTCCATGACTTTCTCAGGTCACCCTGCCAATTTACTGCTGCAGGAGGAAGGGGAAGCCACCACAGCCAGCTTTGCAGGCTGGGTACAATCCTGCTGCTGCTGCTTGTTGGAGCACCGGGGAAAGGATGACCTTGTTTGACAGGGAACTCTGCACACGCTGTGTGCCCGTGTCAGGTCCCCAGGCCAGCACAGCACCCACCAAACCAGCACCAGGCAGATGCAACCATGCCCACCCCTTGCTGGCAGTTTCAGAGAAAGGCCCTGTTAGCTCCAGGTAGGCAAGGGTCAGCCCAGTGTGCTGCCTGCACTGTTTCTGTGCCTCCTGAGCAGTTTGGACTCTTTGCTGAAGGGCTGTGACAAGCACTAGATTCACTCTTTCCCCCACATGCACTTTGTGCAATATCTGGATTAAGGATGCCTCCTCTTCTCATTCAAACTGTCTGCTCCACTGCTCAGAGCTGAGCTGGCTGGAAGAGGGAGAGGCACAAGAGCTGATATTCCCAACTTGCAGAATTTCTTCCATAAAGAAGGGATTTAGTACATTTGGTATCTCAGTTTAGATGGAAAGACAAGGAGACAGCAGACACCCATGAATTCGAAGGGAATGATGCTGCATGGAGAAAGTTGGTGAGCGTTGTCCCCATAACCACCAGAAATATCTGATCTTCCTTCCTGCCTTGCTGAAAGAATCCTTTTTTTTTGCCCAAATGCGGCCATCGCCAACTCCCATACCCAAAATAATTAGACTTGTGACATTTAAAGGAAGGACTTTGTCAGGTGAGAAACAGCAGAAGAAAAGCACAGCAAAATGCTATTCTGTGCCAGCCTTCCAGTGATATGGGGCAGCTACAATCTGGCTGGAAAAAAGTGGGATGGGAAAAAGGGGACGTGGGGTGTTGAGAAGGCCACAAAGGCTCAAGGTGTCTGCCTCACTCATCTAACCTGTCTGTCTCTCTAGCAGAGGAGCAAAGTGCTGTCCCTGCTGGCTCCTGGTGGGCAGCAATGAAAGGAGGCACACAAAGTGATATTTCTCTCTCTCTTGCCTTGAGCAGGTGCCAGCAGAAAGCTTTGGCAGCTGCCGAGTGTTGTGCTCTGGGAATTTCTGCAGCACAGAGTGTTGGTCTCACTGCCGCAGTTGGATGACACCAGACCCGCTGGTGACAATGAGCCTTACAAGGAGAAGTGAAGGTGTAAAAACAAGATGAAATCCAAGCTGTGTTCTTTTGCAGGGCAGAAACCATTTACTGACGTCAAGAGCTGCAGCCCGTTCCATTTGAGGTGCATTTCGTGCCCAAAATGAATTCAAGAGGCCACAAATTCACCTGGAAGATCGATTTCATGGCCTGAGAGTCAGAATATTAACTCTGCATCACTCAGCTCCAAAACAACCCCTCTTTTTCCATTTGTGCTGTTCCTCACAGCCAGAGCCACGCCGCCTTTCTCTGCCAAGGCTCGGAGAGTGCTGCATGTCACCCCCTCACAGCCACCAGTGTCCAAAGGCACCAGAAAGGCAATTAGCAGCGAGAGCATTAGGGAGCTGGGAAGTGTGTGGGGTGAGGTGTGAGGCCAGGGAGACAACAGGGCTCACAGGGCTGGTCTCACCCGTACCCACATGCAGGACCATTGTGCCAGTCCCACAGCAGATGGGGCAACACCTGATTTTTATTCCCAAAGAAAGTAACAAGTGGAAAGAAGGATTGCTTTCTGCAGAAAGGAATCAAAGCAATGCTAATTAAGCACCATGCCTGCCTCTCTGATTTGCTGCCAGCGTCCTTAGTTGATCCAAAAGCTACAGAGGTGACTGTGGGGCAGATTTCATCTCTGGTGTCACTTTGATGATTTCAGTAGAAACACAACAGGTGATGCAGGAGGAAATTAGCCAAGTAACTTGAACAAACTTGCACCCAGGGTGCCGAACAGCTCCAGTGTACAGCCAGTTCTTCATCATCCTCACAGTGAAGGATACCCCGCTCTGCTCACTGTCTCTCATCTTGACCCAGTTCTTTACACATCACCTGGTGCACTTGACAAAAAGGAACCAACAATACACATCCTGTGTGGTCCATGCTTCATCCAACTCACCCAGTTAGCCTTATTCAAAGTCCAGCTCAAACTTTCCACTCCCTGGAGCAAAGGAAGAGGCAATCAGCTTGCCCAAACACAAAGACCCGAGCACCAAAGCAGATCAGGAGCAGTATGAGTTACAGATGGGAGCTTTGGGAGAGGGGAAAGTCTTTGCTGCCTCCTTCTTCCTTCCAGCCCCTTCAACACTCCCAAACGTATTGCAAAGCCAACACAGAATACACAGCGACTGGAGGATGAGGATGAGCAACAGCAGTGGCATTTGCAAAGGGACAGACATACAGCAGTCAGGGAGTGAGGAGACAGAATCCCACCAGGATCTGGTGCTCGGCTTCTCTGTTTGCCCTGCAGTGGTTTCTGAAGCATGAAGGTGGCTGCTAACTGGCTCCCACTGTCCCTGCACCACAGCTCAGCTCTTCCAGGGCTATGGGGAGGTGATTGGATCCCTGCACTGCCTTCCTCCAGCACTCCCCCTCTGCAGCTCGTTGTCTGTTGATGCGCCCACTGTGGGTTTCCAGCTCCTGACAGGGTTAATTGGCAGGCCCAGCAGGGGAAATAAAATGTTTCATCTCTGTGGTTGCTTTTTTTGTCCTTGTTTGCTCATGAGGCTGTGGGAAAGTGCTGGCTCCTGAAGGGTTACAGAGCAAGCACAGTAGGTAGCCAGCTGCTCTAGATCTCTTCCATTTATTCCTGGCCCCTATTTGTGCCCCTTCATGCTGCTCAGGTGCATTTGGCAGACACACATCCCTGCTCCTCAGACCTGGGGCTATGGGGAGAAGAGGGCACAGGTCAGGACTGGGGGGATGACCAGGGCTGAGGGGGACAAGCCAACAGGCACAGCCCTGGGCACTGAGGCCCATTCTGCACCCAGCAGCAGGGGCTTCTGTAGCCCTTTTCCCCTCCCTCTGAGGCTGGGCTTCAGCAGAGACAAAAGCCCCCTCCCAGCTTCTTCTCTGAAAACACTCTCATTCCTTTTCCATTTTCATCTAAGTTTCCAATGAAGATTTATTACTCTGAGTGATTACGCTGTCAGCCAAATGAGCAGGGAATAGGAATATCCTTTCTTCTTGCATTCCAGCCACTAGTCCGTTTGGCTCTCAGCAAAAAGAGCAGATTTAGCATGATTTTAGTCCCTTTTTCTTGCAGGTATTATTTATTTTCAGGCTGACAGTGTGTAGGAAAACCCATCAAGAATCAGAACCCTGGGGCATGCAGCTGGGTTGTTATTCACCTATTTAAAACCTCAAAGGAATGGGGTGGTCAGTTAAGTGTAAGTCATGTAAAACTCCAAGGCAAAGACTCCCTATCAACACTGAAAACCAGTCAGATGTGGCATGAGAAGCAACTAACAACAGGCAAAGAGGGCGGTGAGGAGACAGAAATGTCAAAGCAAAAGACAGCAATAGTTCCCATCCTACACTCAAAAAACAGGAATTGTACACAGGATGACAATTTCCAAGGAGATGAAGCATGCACGGATATGCAAAGAGATTTTACCCAAGACCTATGAGATCAAGATTTATTTTTGAAGATTGGTTTGTTGTTTTTTCTTTTTTGTTGTTGTTGTTGTTGCTGTGTTTGGGGTTTTTTTCTGCTGGGATAGATGAGGAATGGGACATTTTTGTTTTTAATTTTCATTTCCTCGTAACAAGAATATCCACCTGTCATGTGAGAATGCAGCTGCAGCAGTAACACCACACTATACCTGAATGATGAGGACACAAACCCAAAGGTAAATAAAAAGAGTATCCAACTAGTCTGATTTTGGTGCCCACCTGTGAGAAATGCAAGTAACAAACAGATTGCATCAAAAAAAACCACCCCTCATGCTGGATTTCTGACATAACTGGTTAGATTATTAAAATGGTAATCAGTAAAAAGGGCAATTTCAATCAATCAACTTCATCTCCTAAGGAGAAGCCACAGGAGGGAGAGTGAAGGAGTCAGTAGATCTGGTTGTGCAGATTTAGGCAAATCACTTTGCTCTGTATGCCTGTTCCATTTTCCTTTTATCTCACTAGACTGTGTCCTAGCGCTGTGTCATTGTCTAGACAACGCCATTTCTCCCGTCCTGCATTTTCATCCAAGAAAAAACCGAGAGAGGAAAGGACAGGCACCGAGGCTGAAAAGCTCTTTACAGAGCCACAAACGGATTCAGATCCCAACGTCTCAACATCCCTAGTCACCAGTAAATGGCCAGAAAACCCTCTGGCAAAATGTTCCTTTTTTTCCTTTCCTTATGTTGGTCCAACAGAGAACGACAACTTGCTATGCTGTGAGCCCAAACACAGCACCCTGCTCGGGGGAGCCGAGGGCTCAGCCCCGCTGATGCTCTGAGCGTGTCAGCACAACACCACTTCTGCTCTCAGTTTGCTTTGACAAAATCCCGGAAACGGCACAGAAATGCAATGTTAAAAAAACCCCAAACCCTGTTACAACGGCAAAGCTGAAAGCTGCTAGCCAGGAAAGGCGGGGAGGGAAGGAGGGGACGGAGGGAGGGAGGGAGGGAGGGAGGGAGAGAGGTGGTGTGCCCAACCCCAGGCCAGGCAGGGGGACGGCGGCAGAGTCACAGCCGAGCGCAGGTGACATTGTGACATCCAGGATGACCCCTTCACCTCAGATCTAACATGAGGTCCCAAAAGGCCCTCAATCAAAACAGGGCTGGAGCACCCTACCAAGGTCACCGCAGACAAAGCTCACAGGGAAAACACAGCGCCTTCAGGGACTGGTTATGCCAGCGAGGTTTGAGTTTTGCCCGGCTCCCCTCAGGCCCCTCGCCAGGCTGCGGATGGAGCCGTGAGTTGGGGTTCCCAAACTGCCTGAGCTGCAGAGCACACTGGGGAAATAAATGACAGAAACAATGTCCCTTTGGGTTCTTCTCTTTCTCTCCGTATTATCGTGTCACTGTGCATGTCACCTTGTAATACTGGGTTATTTATCATCACTGAGTGCCCAGATTGGCCCCGCTAGAGAAAAATCAAAGAAAGCAGCAGGGGCTGGGGTTTGATGAGAAGGAAACAAATTCTTCCCTTCAAGAGCATGCAAACTTCTCTGCTACCCCATGCACACCCACACACACAATCCCAGGCTGCTCCTTTCCCCCGCCAGCAGCTCCTTTCAGCCTCACGCATCCCTGCTCTTCTCCCTTTTCTCTGCTCAGATTCAGCGCCTCGTTTCTATGGATTTCTGTGTCAACTCCCTCAAGGATATTCACTGGAATGGACACATTTACAGGATGACTAACGTTCTGAAAGCAGGTGGTGCTATTATAGTCATACAAAAGCCACCTATTTTTGGTGCCTCGTGCTGTCATCCTGTTAGGCTCTGCTTTGCTTTCCCTTGTTATTGTACCAACTTCTCAGCACCATTACTCTGGGCTGCTCCAGTTCCAGCTCTGTCTGCAGAGGCCTGATAGAGGGGCATCTTTGTTCACTGCAATGGTGGCTTGGAGCTTCCCCACACAAAGAGAGGCCTGCAAGTTTCTTTTGCTGTCATCATTAATTTCCTTCATGAATCTTGAGAAAGTACTTAAGAAAAAAAAGTTCTGGTATATGTGCATATCTAATGTATGCATGCCCTCACGCATATAAATTTTCCTATGCAGAGCATCAGCCTTAAAGTGAAATGTTAGAAGATGACGATATTCACTTTATCCTTATGTCATATTTCAGGTAATCACATTGAAAGTCATCAGGGAAATTTTGAGAATGGTCTGTGTTCCTCAATTATGTCCGTTCACATTAACTGCTTTAATATCTCAGCTTGCATTGGCTGGAAAGTCTTAGCTTGTCTCATTTCAGTTCTTGGCATGTGGTCTTACCTGTCCCTGCACTCCTGGGTTTGGTTGGTAGCACTGCAAGGGTGCTGTACTTATCTGCAGCCACAGACCATCTCTGCCTAAATTCTGTCTAAGCGCCCAGCACGGAGAAGGAAAGCGAGATGAAACAGAGGCACAGAGTTTAAATAAAATCACATTACTAGCAGTCACATTTCCCAGACCTCAGTTCTGAGACCTTATTAAGCTAATAGTGAAATGACCAGGAGAAAACAATGTCAGCATATGGCAGTTTAAAAGTGCATATAACAGAGCAGGGACCACGGCAGGAGGATCCTCATGCAGACCAAAACCACCAGAATCTCCTATGTCCTTTTCACCTTGAAGGGAGAAGGTGGATTTCTACTTTCAGCTCGGCACTCTGCAAAACCTGGCAATCTTGACTCCAGCTCCTTTTACTCCTCATAAAGGCAGTGGAGGGCAGTATAAATTGTGTGTGTGCTTCCCAAAGCGGTTTATGCCAATCCAGCTCGCGTGCGAGGGATTTACATTCAGAGGGCTTACAATAAGTACAGAATTATTAATACAGCGTTGCACTCGACACTGAGCTGAGACACTGCTTGTAACCAGGGGGAAAAACCACTACCCTTCTGCTGTAAAGCATCTAAATGGGAATCAGGCTCTGTCTTGTCTCATAGCGTAAATGTCCTGACCTGCTGTTCCCTACTTTGTAACACAAATTCAGCTATAACCAATTATGGCTTGAAATGTTCCTTAAACACAGAGAAAAATCCAAAGCACATGCAAAGGCCTCTGATGGTAACTGATGGGATAAAGCAGTGCAGGAAACTCCTTTTTCTTAAGGCTGATTTTAAAGGCCTCTGCAGACAGATGCAGTTGCTGTGCTGTGTACTGCTAACCTTGAACTGACATTAACAAGTGTATCCAAACTTTCCTTTTCTAGCCAGGATGGGGGCTCCTCTGACAGCTGTTGCACATTCCCCTCTCCCCTCATTTCATCACCAACTATCTCTTGGTAATCAATAGAGGTCAAATCTAGATCCCATTGGGATTCATGGTGAAAACTATTGACATCAACAGGTCAGGAATAGCCAAGAGAGGATTTATACAACAGAGAGCAGGGAACATGAGCAAGAAAAGGCCACCCCAATCTCAGCTGGAGTAAATCAAGATAGATACAGGTTTACAACAGATAAAGATAAGGCAGGGGAAAAAGACAAAAGAGAATAAAAGTATCTTTATTTAATCAGCTCAGATACAAACACAATCTCCTCACAGCCGTGTCACAGGAAAGCTCGGGCCTGGCCAGGCTGCTGCAACAGGGATGCTCCGTATCCTCCAACCGCTATTGCCACCAGGGCGGTCCGGGCACAGAGGGGAAGCAAAGGGAGAAAAAACCTGCTTTGTTCCTGATTTTAGCAACCACCAGGAAAACATGCCGTGCCTTAGCCAGCTGCCACGGAGGGACGGCTCAGTCGGTGCCAGAAGAGGGCACTTGAGCTCCAGCAAGCGGGAGATGCGCGGCACCGCTCCGGCAGGACCAGCCCCGCCTGAGACACGGCAGCGGGGATGCGCGAACAGGCATCGGGCTGGTGCTCCCCAGAGCTGGCACCGAGTGCTCTCCTCGCTGGTTTTGCTGCCTCGGGGCTTCCTCGAGTCCCCTCATGAGCAAAGAGCTGGAGCTGGTGCTCCTGCATCGCACGGGTCCCTAACCTGGGTTCCTCCAGCAACATGGATCGTATGTCAGCTGAAATTATCTCCGTGCTGGAGCATTTTGTGGTCACTCCCCCACAGATCCTCTGGAGTGCAGTAATATTTACACTCTCTCCAGCCTTGCCCCCAGCAGAAGGATTTCTTGAGTCCCTTTGCTTTGCTCAGCTGCCTGTTCTCATCAAACTTGCCCAAACTTAATGCTGCTGAGAACTCTTGATGGTTGAAACCAAAAATAGGTCGGAAGTTTTGGGGTGAACATATATGAAACACACAATGCCTGCTGCAAAAGCAAAGCATCCTAAACACAGAGCCTACCTGCTTTTCCCAGCTGTGTCATCTGGTTCAAAACCAGACTGGTCTCCCTACAAACCTTACCCACTGAAGCACATAAACTGCTCCCATCCCTCCAGGCACAACGTAATCAGCCATGCCTCATCTCCTTAGAAAACTCCTGACAACAAAATTTCACAGCTTATGCAGAAACCTGAATTATAGGCAAGAAAGACCAGAAGAGATGAAGAAAAACAAACTGATACAGCAAGTATGAGAATTTGGTATTGTTTTGAAAGCTTTGTTTCTTTTCTGTGGTGTTCCCTATGACAAATATGAAGCCATTTTCTTGTCTGAGATAGGCAAGCACAAAGTAATAGCTGATATATCTGAACTAGTCCATAAACTCCCCCTGCATCAATCTATACCATCTAATTCTAAGTGGCTGCCTCAGAATGTTTAGCCCTCTTGTTTGCATCCCAAAAGTTTCCAGACACATGAATAAACCAAGCACGGATAAATCAGGTCTGAAGGTCTGTTTCTCAGATGGATCTGGCAGCTGCCTTGGTTTATTGGCAGCTCATTTATCATCTCAAGAAAATATTGATGGTTCTAGAGACACAGGCCCTTTCTGTGTCCTGGCTGAAGGAAAGCTGTCCTTCTGGGCAGGCTTTGGAAAGAAAGTCAATGCAACAAAATCTGCTTGGCAGAAACGTGAGAGATGTGGTGCAAAGAGGAATCATTAAGTAAGGAAGAAGGAACACCAGGATGATAACCCTGTTGGCCCAGAAATAGCCCAGTCTCAAATCTTCACAGTATTACAGTGAGAATATGGGATTGTGAGAGTGCTAACAGGCACAGTAATGGGCATCTTCTCAAGTGGAGGTGTCACTGCTGCACAGGAAGAGACAAAGAGCCTGAAGCTGTGTTCTGCCAACAGAACCAGCCACTTAGCAGACCTGGGAGAAATTCACAGAAACTCAGTGATGAAAAGGCTTGAAAACAGGAATAATGGGGCTGAAGTACTGGAAACTCTCTCCCCTTGGGCTGGCAGAATCATGCAGTCCTGACTCCACCTAGGCGTGCTGGCAGTCCAGATGCCTCTCTTCTAGAAAGACACCAGGAAGACAACTGGAGCCTCCAAGCCATTTCCATTCCCTATCTTGATTAAACCAGCTGCATTCCACTTGAACAGCATATTTAAGGATTTATTGAAAGTAATATTGAGATCTGTCATGTATTGATGTGGTAGGAAGAGATCTCACTTTTCACATGTCCCCCCAGTATTGCTCCATCCAAATGTCTACAGAAGCCAGTCCAGTGTAAGCTTTTGCTACATGTGACACTCCACTGCCCTGCAGAGCCTCTTTGCTACATGAGAGGTCTAGAGCAGTTAACATTCATACTGGATTCCTTGAGGGACTGGATGATGGAGAAAAGATGAATGGATTGCCACCTATCATTTGGTCTTTTATGGCATCAGATGACAGTTGTTGGTTTAATAAGGATTGCTTAGTTTCAGAAAAGGAAAAAACCAGCCTGACAGAATCACAAATGCAACCTGACTGTGGTAGCAAGTTATCCAGAAGTTGGTTTGTTGGGAAGAGTGATGCACGCCAATCATAATGACAGAAAGCAAGGTATTTGGGATATTGCAGTTTTCAAAAATGTAATCCCTCCATCATGCATTGGTTGCCAGATTCTTTGAACCAGATGACCAGAAACTCCAGTCTATGCTGAACAGAAATTCAGTTAATTTAAGAAGTTTTGAATCCCTCCTAAGTACTGGGAAAAAACAAGAGGACAGGAGAGCAAGCATAGTGCTAAGTGCATCAGGAACAGAACACATGATGTTTACAGTCTGTACTCTCAAACTGAAAGCTTTATTTTTCATTTCTTTTACATCTTATACCTGCAGCTCATGTGACCAGGGCAGGATTTATCCTGAATGCAAATAAAAATCACACAAGAAATACCACTGGAGTCACTGGAGTTGATTCTCCATTACGTGGCAACTCAAACAGTTGTCTATAACTAGAGAAAAAATGTAAGATGACAAACCAACTCTAGACATGATTACCTGATCCAGTAATATTTTTCTGCTTACAATGTACCGGGTAAGTACTCAGCAAATAACTACGTAAGCTATGAAATTTCAAATGTGAAATACAGGTGGCTGATGGTCAGTGCTGCTCCCAGGGTAATAGGTAGGAATCACAAAATAAAACTTGCAGGAGGTAGGCTTAAAGCAAACAAGTTATTAGTAAGCTATGGAAATCCATAACAAGGAATGTTGTGGATGCTAAAAATGTATACAGGTTCATGGGAGACAAATCCATTCGCTGTTGGCTCAGATATAATCAACATGTCAGCTTTGGTCTCTTCTCCCAAGTAACAAGTGAGAGGACTAGAGAAAATGGCCTCAAGTTGTGCCAGGGAAGGTTTAGGTTGGATATTAGGAAACATTTCTTCACAGAAGGGGTTGTAAGGCACTAGAGCAGGCTGCCCAGGGAAGTGGTGAAGTCACTATTCCTAAAGGGATTTAAAAGACACACGGATGTGGTACCTGGAGACATGGTTTAGTGGTGGTTTGGGAGTGCTGGGTTACTGGTTGGACCTGATGATCTTAGAGGTCTGGTCCAACCTAAATGATTTAATGATTCTACTATCTCTGGCTCTGGGATCCCCAATCCACTAATTGCTGGACGCCAAAGAATATTCAGGGAAAATAGTTACATGCTTATTCTGCTATTAAATTCTCCTCAGGCACCTTATTTTGACCTCTGTCACAGACAAGACACTGCAGAGGACTGGTTTTGATCTGAGCTGATTTGGCTGTTCTCTTTTTAAGAGACAAGACATGAGAGAATCAGACCCACTCTGCTCTTATCAAAACACAGAAGCTTCTGAACACTAGATCAAAGCTGCAGGTTATCTTTACTTTCTGCCTGAGACATGTTCAGGCTTTGTTTTTCTGAACCGTGGACAAAGTTTCACCTCTAGGTGACAAGAAACCCAGCTGGCTTGGGGTGGGCCTGTACTGGCCTTGGCTTGGATGGGTATTCTCATCACCTGTGAACTGAAACCTGACAGGTTTCTGGCCTCTTTCAGCAGAGGTTTGATGGGAAGATGCAATCTGCTTTCCAGAATGCCACAAGATATCCTTTGTTAGGGTTTGCCCAGATGTCAGGGGTAAAATTGTATAGAGAGAAGGAAAGTGAAGTCTCCATTCACCAGGGACATGCTCAGAAAGAAAAGGAGATGTTGGATCTGTTTCCTGTGACTTTCATGCCTACTGTCCTCCTCTGGTTTCTAACAATAGACATGCAGCTGTCCCTACTGCAGAGATTAATTGTGGTCTCTCTGCTCATTCAGCCAGCTATTTTTCATGAAACTCATAGGAATGTAATATCTCTGAGACCTTTATCACTGTCACATTCAGTTGCAATTGGTCAAGCAGCTGAGACAGACAGACACACAGACAGAAAGATCCTTGTTTCTTCACAGGGTTTCCTAAAAAAATCATCTCTTATGCCCTTTCAGAATGTTGGCATTTGGGACTAAAGAAGTAGTAGTTCAAAAATAGCTTCTGCTCCCACCCTAGAATTCCCTTTAATCAACAGTAAGTTCTTCTGAGCCTTTAGGCAGCAAAATATGAAAGAAAGAAGGAATGTCTGGTCCGAAAGACAGCAAAAAGTAAACAAAACCGCGAGCCTAGGTGTGTCTGATTTGTGAAACACGTCCCGAAAAAAGCCCAATGAGATGACAGAAAGGCCTGGGGTAGGGCTAAGGACGTAAATGCCAACGAGATGGTGAGGAACAGACAAGGCAGGCACAGGGGAGAAGACTCAGCCAGAAGTGAAGAGACACAGAGAAGAGGACAAAGACAAACACGGAGACACACAAACACCACCGCAGGCTGGCAGAAAAGGAGAGACATCTCCCAGAGACACTGCAATTTGTCTGTTTATTGCTTTTTGAAAAACACCTCATTCTGAATGGTTTTTTTCCTCTTCATCCCCACTGACATTTGGGAAACCTTCAAAGCACAGGACTGTCTAAAGCCCTTTCCTAACCTAAGTCTCCAACTCACACAACACATTATCTTTTAGTTATAATAACCACTCCCCTCAGACATTTCCAACAAATTGTTAATATCTTTTAAGCCCTGCTCTCCATTGCCTTTCAGATTAGCCTTGCCCTTTCCTTTGTACTTAAGTTTTGCAAGTGTTACTAATAGGAATTTAACATTTACCAAAGAATTATTTTAACTACGGATCTAATAGCATTTGTATGGTGTTCTGAGCACCCAAGAGCCTCGTATCCGTTCTATATGCTTAGTTTTGTCTAAATTTGCTTCAAAGAAAAAGGAAAAATACAAGTTTATGGAAAAGAAAGTTCATAAGAGAGGCATTCAAACCCAGGAAAGCCAGTTCCAAGAAGGATAGCAGCAGCGCCGGGAGAGAGCTTTCTCTTCTTTATATTATCCACAACCCTGCAATCACTCATGTGATCAACTGCACCTTCCAACCATTCAGCAGAAGCTTAACTTGTGCTTGGTCTAAGTTATTTTTTCCTGTGTACAAAAGAAATACTAATAGAAAAAATGCAACAATGTTTAATATTAACTGGCAAATTTTATGGCTTTTTTTAACATACTACCAACAAAACATTTTTGAATTAGAGAGTTTTGTTCATGCAGGCCAAGAGTCATTGATAGCTTGAGTGGAAAGCACTGATGAAGCTTTCAATCAGCAAAACCTTAGGGACAGTTTGGCACCAGTAGCATTCAGTGTCTCAACAGAGACCCCAAAGGCTGCACTGGATGAGATCATTTTTAGAGCTGGGCTTATGAGGATCAGTCTTCCCAGCCCTGCCTAGGCTGAGGAGCACATCCTGTGCCAGCACTGGGTTGAGGACAGCTGGGGGGATGCAGGGATGGTATTTGCACCTGTGTCTCTAAGATGCTCATGCTCCAGCTGTCCACAGGGTCTCTGTTCCTGAACACAATTGTAAATATTGATGTCTCTCAAGTCAGCCTGACCAAATTCCCTAGTCCAGGCTCACAGCTACTCAAGTCTTCCTGCTCTCCAAAGAAGGCAAACTCTTGTATTCATGTCTGAAACTGACTTGAGAGCATTTCTGTAAGTCTGGATGTGCATCCTGCTTACGTTCTCATCCCACAACCACCATCTGTTCTCTCCCCTGTACCTTGGTATCCCTGGGAAAGAAATCTGGAAATCTGTGTACACAAGAGAAAGGAAAAGGTAACTGGAATCCTGTGGTTAAATGGAATCATTTTGAAGAAGTCTTCCAAGACTGATACTCTACTTTTAAGGGAAAAAAAAAAAAAGCTTTCTTTAAAAGAAAAAAAAAAACCAACACTGTAATACACTTTCCACTTTTATAGCATCTTTCATCTGAGGTTATCAAAGCACTTTGAGATACAGATCCTAAGAAATCCATTACAAAAATTATACATACTCCTAAGTTGACTGTAGTCACTTCCCTTAATTTCCATTTCTCTACTGATACTCCCAGGCAGCGTTTGCATAGATTGATGCAGTCAGTGCTACAGGCAACTAGATAAACAACTCTACATACAAATATAAACTCTCCCCCAGCCTCTCTTACAGAAGGGAAGTATTTTTGTGCAGCACTGTCCACTCCACTGAAACCTTTGAGAGGTGTGCATGCTGCAACACCATGTACACTGCTTTGTACCTTCATTCCATTGCACTTCATTAAACAGATTTTCACTGTTTCTTAATTTTCTTTGAGCAGGTCCCACTGTATATACCCGATATGAACAAACACACAGATTCCTTCTGGGTATGAGCCAACAGCTGCAACCCTGAAAAATATCAGCTTCTTATATCATTAACTGAGTTTCCATGGTGCCCTGGGGCAGAGATATTGATGCTTGACAGCATTATCACTATAAAGTAACTTTACAACTCTATAATTTAACTCTATGCTTCCAGTAATATTAAGAGCATTTGAAATTGTGGCTGTAAACCTTGACACTTTCACACAGACTGGGGAGCTGAAAAGAGCATTTTGTTTTCTCTCCTCCAAACCAGCCCCAAACATGGTACTGAGAAACAACCAAACACTGGAGAGATGTGCAAGGAGGTCACTCTGAGGAAAATCTGCAGGATTAGGATTAATGCCACCTTTTGCAACACACAGAAAAGGAGCCTGTTACTAGGAGCTTAACAGAAGAAGTAGGATGGTGTAGACCTCTGGATGCCTTTTCCTGAGTATGTGCCTGATTTACGCTGAAATCATCTTGGCAAGAAGCTCTAACTGAAGTTCAAACCTAAGGCACGCTGGATAACCTCTGCAGAGCTCCCTCAGCTTTATCAGCACAGCTTTTCATACCTCATTGGCTTTTGCTAGTAATGTTGCCTTTACTGGCTGGGAATGAACCTGCAAGGGCCATAATCTGTCTCACGAGGATCTTCTCTTAAGGATATCACTAACAGAGACAGGAGGATCAGGACAGGCAGTTGCCAAAAAAAGGAATGTAAAAAAGCCCGAAATAACCAAGTACATTTGCCCTAGGGGACTGGCAGGTACATGAAGCTCTAAAAGTTATAGATGCTTTTACTGGAATTGTAGTTTGCATACAGATTCCTTTTCCCCAGGACAGGCATTTACTGAGATCCAAGTACTCTTTAAAAGGAATCTGGACGTAACAAATGACTGTTTCCTCCAGGGATTTAACTTCTCAAGTCCCCAGTCAAGCAGCAGGCAGATATTCTGCTTGAAGTTAAGAATAAGAATGAACCCAGTTGGTCTCTGTGTCGAGAGTGTGAGCTCCTGTTAGGCATCTGAAGAGATTCTAGTCAATCCAAGCCTTCATTCTGTGGCTGGAGCCACATAAATACATCTTTATGCCCACAAACAAGAGAGAGTTCAGCAGTGCACTTCTGGATGGGGTCCTTCTCCACCTGGAGGAAGCTTGCAATTAAGATTAGAATACACAAGAAAAGCTATGGACATGCTGACAATTGTGGTGCCCACCCATCTCGATGATTATTCTCCCCTACAGCTACAGTCATACCAGTTCCTGCCAGGTCTCCATCATTTCTGCCCTCCTGCCTCATGGCCTGACCGTGGAAGAGTAAAACCTTTTATTCTCTGTTATGGGCTGCCTGCTTTGCAGCAAGGATCCAGTTCAAACACTCTAAAAAATGAACCCAATAGATTTTAAAGCTGTTGATGTGAGAGTCCTTTGCTGGCTGCTCTCAGGTCAGGCTGTGGTGGCTGCTGTTCACAGCTGTAGTGGGATATTGGAAAGCACCAGTTCTGGCTGTACTGTCAGAGCAGGGCTCAGCCCTGCGGCTGGGGGTTCATCCTGCCTCCCCCTCTTTTATCCCTTGCTCCCTGCCCAGCTCTGAGGCTGGTCTGAATCGAGACAGCTCAGCAGCTGAGCTGCTGGTGGTGAGTGCTACAGAGCAGTTTACAAGCCTCGTGTCATAAGCCCTGTAAATGCCTAGTAAAACATGGAATTTAATGGAAGCATATCAGCTCATTTTAAAGCTTCTTCACCTGGTGCTGAGCTAAGTGTTGTTGTGCTGCCTTTTTTAATCAGTTACCACCAAATGTGTGCATGTGTGAGGAGGGTTTTAAACATTTCTCTGTCCACTTCCAGGCAAGTAACAGACAAGCAATCCTCTTATTATGCCTTGGAAACAGAGTCCGTTCACTGTTATCTGCAGCACGTGTTATCGCAGGGTTTTCTGCAGAGCTTACAGAACATATCCCTAGTGTTTCTCACACTCCAGGTACGTATCAGTTAGACACAGACCTACCAGGCACACACACACCTCTGCAGGAATGTCTGACAGGACGTTCAGCAAGCTACACCTGGTGCAGTGCTTTGTTTTCTGGATGAAAGTACAAGAGGCACTCCAGCAGTAACCATTAGTGATATCATGCCAATCGAGGCCTGAGACATTGATGCAACCATGTTAATTCTCTGTTAGGAAAGGCCAGAAACTCAACGCTCTGCATGATGTTATCCCACCATATATGCCCCAAACATACATCCACTGCACAGGCTGAAGGAAGATCCTTCCCTCCTGGATTTCATTTAAATACTCCAGCCTCAACAGCCAATTTGTTTTTATAGAACGTGCCAGGTGTCATCCTCTAAATTCTGAACCGATTCATGTAGAACGCATACAGTCATACTAACTGGTGTAATTTGAACCTGATTTCTACTTCTAATGATACCTTCCCATTCTTTTTTTTCTTACTTTTCTTACTGAGAAAAGTTACTGTCCACACTAACAATGTAAGAATTCAAAAACTTGGACTGAAAGTCTGTCTTCTATTTTCATGCATGTAAAGTATCCACTTACCTCAAAAATTACAAAGAATGCTTCAGTCACTGACATAAATCTGACCAAAATGCATAATCTCATCCAGTGTAAAAGTGTATCTATTACAGTCTCACACAGAGGTTTGTATGGATCACAGCATTAGCATGTAAAACCCGGAGAACATGAAGAGATAAAAAACCCACCAACAAACCTAATCCACTTACATAATGGCATGAAAGGGAGTAGTACTGTGATCTAATTTGCCACAAATTCTGTAAAGAAAAGAAGCTGACAGGTATCATTACTTGTCACCAGTGCAAACACAAGCCTGTTCAGAGTTTGTTCAGTTTTCCTACCTGTCAACAGGAACAACATTAGGCTAAATTAATATTTTGCAGAATCTGGAGATCCTAATTTGTTTTGTTCTCTAAAAGGAGCCAGAATGGCTAGTTCTGTGATCTGCTTTGTAGTCTCTTTTCATGGTCATGAGTGCTCTGAATTTGAGGCTGAATCCCAGTTTGCACTTCTTAATCCAGCAGTAGAAGCTTTGAACAATCCTAGCCTCACTGATCCTGTTTCTATTGAAAGGAAAGGGAAAGGGAAAAAGGAGAAAAAGAAAAGAAAGAAAGGAGAAGGAAAGGAAAAAGAAAAGGAAAAGGAAAAAAAAGACTCACACAACCAAGTAACATCACAGGGGGATGAACAAAGTCCTAAGAAATACATCTTTAAAGGCAGATTTCCAGAATACCTGCCCTATCAATTCACAGTTCTTGGGCTCACTGTATTTTCTTCATTTATTTGCTTGAGTTGCTGCCTGCACGTAAGTAGATAGTTAATAGAAACAGCCCTGTCCTTGGAGGCCAATCTGAACTGACTGCCTGTGTCTTTGGTTCAGGTCCATTAAAAAATCCGAGCATTAATTAATCACTGACTTGCAAATAGCTTGGAAGGGCTGTTCAGGCTAAATTGGAATGTTCTGCAATTGTTTTACTTTCCGTCATAGGCACTTCAGTGATGTGAAACTTCCTCCCCTGCCAGGACAGGATGTGCATAAATCCAGTGGCTACTCCTGTGCTGGATCAGACCAGTCTAGAGACTATTTCAAGCAGCTCCATTTCTTTCACTAACTAGAAAACTGCACATGTGAGGAAGAGATCTCATAGGCAGCACTCTGGATAGAATTCCTCCATTGAAAAGGAAATAATGAAACCTTCCAGGGCGAAATGCCAGTGGAGCACACTCCATGGGCAAAGAGCCTCCCCTGCTTGCTGTCTGCCAGGCCAATCAAAACCTGCTTCTCCTCCTTTTCCACTCAGCTGGGTGAAACCCTAACTGCAGAAACCACGCTGCTGCTTGAGCTTCCCCTGCGCCAGCTCCAAGGAGGTTCTCTGATCTGGAGCCTGTTTTCTGTGCTCCAGCTGCTGATGGAATGAATGGAGCCTCTCTGCCCGCAGCAGGCAAGGCAAGCCAAGCAAGTGGAGATGTCGGACCCCACAGGTGAAACTTCTGCAATGTGAAGCACAAACCAGAAATCTTTATGGAAAAGGAAACGAAGCCAGCGTGATCTACAAGTCACAGAGAAAAACATATCCAAGGGAATCATGATCTCATGTGTATAGGGGCTCTTTCCATTCCTCACTGTAAAAATTGCTCTTGATAAATAAGGAAGAGCAATAAGCAGTTTTCAGCACAATGAGCACAAAGTGAGGAAGAAAATTAAAGGGGAAACTAAGGCACAGGTTTTTGAAACACCAAAATACTAACTTAAGAAAATAAATACCTAAACGTAACAGTAACAACATTTTTTTCCACAGTGGCAAGATATACTAGATTTATGTGTGTTGCAAGAAGCTTTTCCTTCAGTTAATTTTACTGGGAAAAAAAGAGCTCCTATCCCAAATGCTCAAGCCTGGTAAGTCACTTTGGTATATTCATCTCCCTCCTTCCCCCAAATTTCACTTTCAGTGGAGAAGTCAAACCAGAAAAGCCCAAATGACAAACAATTCCTTTCCCTGCTCCCTGTTTATCGCTCTTATTCCCACATAGAGGGCCCATGTACATGGATGGTGAAGAATTATGTCTCACTGATAATTTCTCCCTTGCTACCCCCATCTTCTGAAATACAGTGGAGAGGTAAATAGGCAATCACAGCTAATCTCTCTCCCTCTGCAGTGTTTCGAAACCTGTGGAAACTTCAAAAGCTGCCAAGATGGAATGACAAAATGAAATAACGTAGCCAGTGCTGAAGTATGGGCACTGGCTGTTTGATTGAGCATGGTGACAAAAAGAAAAAGAAAAACATAAAAGCAGATCATAAGACCAGTCAGAACAATTCTACAAATTGCTGATACATTGAGATAGCCAGATGGATATGTGCTTTTTGAGGAATGAGACACTGCTTCTATTTGAGCACTCAAAAATGCCAACGACTTTGATGGTTTTGTTTTCACAATTTGACTTCCATTTCTTTGTCAACTGGCACTGAAGATTTGTCCTCGAGGCAGCTGCAGAACCTAATGGATCCTTTTGGCTGCAGTTCAAAGGCAGAGAAGATATTTTACTCAGTACCAAAGATGCACTCTCAACTTGCTATTAAGACTATAACACAAACACAGAGATAATGAGGGAATAAGGAGAGAAATGAAGAAAGAAATGGGAGACTGTGGAAGGGAATGGATCACAAACTCTCCAGGACTAGCTTCTATAACAAGTGTGTGAGACAATCTCCTACAGGAGGGAAATGGCTTATTTGATCTAATGTGTTTCTCTTCTTGAATTTCCACAGTATGGAGAATCGATATGAGAGAAATTAAAGCATCAGGAGCAGACTCACATTTCCACTTGTGTGTGTTTCTATTTCAGCAAACTCTTATGGAGGCAGAAGTATTTACCTTAAGTGCCTGGTTCACGTGCGCTGCAAGAGGAGGATGGATTTCAAAAGGATACAGGCTTCCTCGGTGTAGGGCACGGCCGAGGCAGTTCCACCCAAAATGTAGCTGTAGAATGAGACCTCCAGAGTGTAGCAGTAGGATGTGTCATTCAGGAGCCCGCCAAGGAAGCGCCGGCCTGTCCCAGCTTTCACAGCATCCCTGTTGAACGAGGTGCTGGACTGCGGGAGCAAGAACACAGGGACACGAGGAGAGTTCAGGAGTGGAGCAAGGGAAGGAGTCTCTGAGAAGAGAAAGCAGCTTCACCCACATTGCCACATCTCATTTACCCTGTATGAGACTGCACTGGTTTTTGATCATGGCCTGGAGGGGAAGCACAGTTCTGGCACACAGGCTATAAATGATGCCTTGCAGACCTTCACAGGATTCATCTTGGTTCACCATTAATATCAGCTTCTCTTCTTCCCTCTGGGATAACACAAAGCAAGGCTGTCATATGCACGAGTTGAAAGCGAGCCTTCCAGATCCCCCATGCTCTGAAGTTAAGCTGTACCATTACTTGGAAATTGGATTCCTTCGTCTCCACTCCATTCCCCTGTATCATAACCATTCCCCCACCCCTTCACCTGGACTCCTAATCAAAGCAGAAATACACTGGCATTTACGTTTTGGTGAAACTTTCTCACCTAAGACATTTGACTGGTTCTTAAATTAGGTCACAGAAAATTTCCACTTCACTAACTTAAATGTTAACAGGGTGTTGCTCTCTGGGTGGAAAAATCTACCTCACTATTCTACAGCATTAGCAGCACAGTATAAAAGGCAGTATTTTGTGCTATTACTGAAGATCTGGCTTTAAGAACCCTACAGCTTTATGACTATTCATTCGAGGGGTGGAGGGGAGGACTCCAAGTATTTCCATAAATGAGTTTTAGCTCTCCTTTGAAGGCGTGACATCTGGAGACTAAAGGGCAGCTCATCTTCAGGTTGATTGAAGTCTCAGAGCTTGTTCCTACCAACTAGACAGAAAAATGGATTCTGATTTCATTTTGATTTTCACAGTCTATTCAGAAACCTCATAACCATTAGACTGAGCCAATCTGGGCTCAGCACAAGCTAGTGACAACCACAAAAAATGATCCAGCTTGGATCTGTTGTATAAAAGGTCAAAAATATCTCCTGCTGTAAGAATTTTATGTTGCCAGTGAAACACAAAGGGCCCTTAACACAGCTCATTGTTCAGTCATTGTGCCCATGGTGAATTCTTTGAGCTGTCCAGTGTCCTCCTATGGACCCTTAGGGCTGCTACCTTTTCTTGCTAAGATAATGTGAATATTTATGAAGTTCACCTCCTACCAAAACTGGGGAAAATAAAATTTCCTTTGTATTTAAAAATTGAGATGCAATGGTTCAAAATGTTAAACTTCTCTAGACTGAGAAAATCAGACTAGTACTGAAATGAGCAACAATTCTTGATGAACAGTGCATACCAGGAAATAATAAAGAGTAGAAATATACGTGGGTTTATTAACATTCTGAATGTCTTAAAGTCTCTCTCGTGTTGTAAAAAGGAAGGTTTTCCAGGTTAACTAGAATAAAATGGAATTGCGTTTCTTATTAGCATTATAGATAGGTGTTTCCAAATACTTTTTTTTACTTTTTTTTTTTTACTTTTATTACTTTTTGGTAACATAATATTTAGCTTTGTGGTAATTTGTACACAGAATGCATTCTGCTATGTAGATATCGTGTAATTTCTGCCAAATTACATGGAGGAAGCCTGCAGGATATTCTGAACACCTGTGGGACAGGGAAGTAAAGCACTCATAAGGAATGTTGGGAAAAATAACTGTTGATATATGGGATAAAATACTTAAAGAGGGAATGTTCTCTGGCTTCCTGCAAAAGAAACCTTCAAAAGACTGCTGAGATCCTGAAAGTGAGGGAAGCTTTGTCCTCAGTTAAATTTCAGAAACGTAGAGGAAAATGATCATGCTTTGGAGATTGCTTCCTGAGGCAAGTGAACATCGACTTCAGTGGATGGTGCCTCATGTTCAAACAAACGCCTGTGGTGGAACTTTTAATGCATGAGAGCAGCAGCTGCTGATGGAAACAACTCAAAGGAACAAGAAAACAAATGGGTCAGGACAGGAGATTGGGGTTTGTGTGCAGAAGCATCACTCACAAAGGGATTAAGCTAATTCTGAGGCTGTATTTGGCACAGGAAAAACAAGGAAGATGTGGGAGGAGGTGACTCAGGGAAGACATTAGGGATAGAAGTACTTCAGTGAGTAGGAGACTCACTGATACGTAACATTTGTGAAGATTATGGAATCTCATCAACTATGTTTAAAAACAAATTGGACAAGTATCTGCTGAGTATAGTTTGTGTCTTTGGGATACACTTTGCACAAGAAATCCTTCTCCTATTTCCCATTATTTTGATCAGGCTAGAAGAAAGTTATGAGTAGAATCTCTAATAGATGATTCTTGAGATAAATCTTACATAATATTTTCATCACAGTTCTTGGCACGGTAAAGGAGGACCATGCCAACAAAATTTGCTGATGACACACTGTGGAATGAATCATCATTATAGAGGAGGTTCTGAATATCATACAAATAAAAAAGCAGTGGGATGACTTTGAGGGCCAGAGTTATTGTAGTCAGATGAAACTCAGCCACACCAGTGCCAGGTCATGCACTGAAGCATAATAAAAAATATTTCTGCTATAGGCTAAAACCTTGTCAACTGGAAATGTATGAAGAGAGAGTCTGATGTGCTACTTCGCTGAAGTGATTTTTGCTTTCTAGCAGAAGTTGAATCTTGTTGTTGGCAAAATTATGCTTGTTGTATTTCAAAAGTGAAGCATAAGTAGTTTAAATATTTTCAAGACAGTTTTATAAATGGTTAAAAAAAAAGAAAACAAAATTTAGAACTTTCCTTGCTATCTTGGGGGGCTTGGGTCTTTGGGGTTTTTTTGAGGGGTTTTTTTTTCCTTTTTTTTTTTTTTTTGGTGTTTGTTTAATAGAAGTGGTTTAGTTTCAGCTGTATTACTTGAAATAGCAATGGCATTAATGAAATCCTCTGTTCATTTCTTTGCCAAGTGATACTGCATTTCCAGGAATAAAAAGCTGAACCTTCATTTAAGTGCACAAATGTAGATTTTGAAGATTACCACTACCCTCATTTCAGAAAAAAAAAATCTGACGGCATAGACCAACTTGGTGTTTTGATTAAAAGCTATAACCTTTCATTTGACTCAAGAAGGTTGGGGCAGAACATGACAAATACATGTTTTGAAATAGCAGCTTGGGCCTGGCTTTAGAGCAAATATTATAAAACAAAATGTGATTTGATATTTTAGAGGACAAAAAGAAAATTACAGATTAAAGAAAATTTAGGTAATGACAAGATGGAGCAGCAGATACTTGCTGAGTGTCACCTTCTACTCACTGCTTTAGCTCAAGATAAACGGAGTGGGGAAAAAAACCCACAACAGGCAAAACTTTGACTCCTCACCACAGCTGATCTTGGAGTTTTGCCCGTGCATATTTATTTAATCAAACCCTAATCTGGGGACAAAAGGGGTGGGGATGGCAAGAGTGGGGCAAGGACACAGGGAAAGTTGTCTGCAAATGAGCCTCTTGCTTTTCTGGGAGAATCTATTTCCTTAACCCCCTTGCAAAGCTGAACTGAAGTCATCATTAAACAAATGCACTGAGCAGGCACAGCAGGAGAACAGCTAAACAAATATTTATTTCTCCAAGGCTGAAATGCATGGGAGTGTTAACAGCAGCAGTGAGAAGTACAGTCTGGAGGGTGGGGGAACACCAAAGACTTTGAAGTTCTTAAATAGTGATATTTGTATAAAATAAACAGTAATGCATTATTAAAACACACAGATACATTAAAGCTTACAGAAGGACTTTGCTTCCCAGCTGGTGGGAGAAAATTCAGTGAACAAACAGCTATCCACAGAATCAGAAGCTGCCAAGAATTCCAGTGTTAAAAGAGCAAAGAAGGAAGGGCAAAGGATTCCCTTACTTTCTGCTGGGAAGAAACTCACCAGAAAAACAGATTACAAACACCTTTGGGAGCCTCATGGTGTGCTGACCCCCTCTCTACACCTCAGGCATCAGTGGCAGCTTCCCCAGGCCTCCCTACCAGATTCCATTCCTCCTCCCCATGCTGTGCTGAATGTGAAACTGTGTGACCAGAGTCCCCAGTGGGAATGGCAGGGAGCAGCCTGGCAGTACAGAGACTTGTGAACCAACTGCACCTTATTCAGACATTGCAGCAGACAAAGATGCGTGGAAGGAAGTAAGAAAGAAAAACAAAATCCCGCGTAAATTCTTTCTGGAGTGGTTTCAAAGCAGAAAAAGAATCTTGGCCCTTGGTCAGACCTCTCAACGTGCGAGAACGCCTGTCCCTTGGCTGGTAAGGACACTCTACCCCACAGTGTGTCTCCTCAGTGAATTCAGCCCCCTGGTAGTCAGTTTATGAGCTCAACAGCTTGGGCAGCTCCCCAGGGCTGAGGGATTCTCTTGGCTTCTCAGCACTGCTCCATCTTCCTGCTAACAATGACTGGAACGAATGCCCTGGGCAGTCCACGTTCACAAATTCGGCAGGGGGCTGACTGCCTCTGCATGCCTGTATCAGTCTGTCACAAGGATGGCTCCAAAAGGCAAAGAGGGAGAACAGCCCATTTCTCACACATCTGAGACTGAATTTGCCCCAGTCCACCCTTTGTAGCTCTGATGGACTTGGAATCTGAGTGGTCTTGCATGGTGGGAGCTTCAACTGGTGGGACCTCCTCCTCAGTGTAAGTGTGACCTCAGAGGAGACTCATCTTGCTTCAGGATCAGAAACCCTCAGGCTGTATGAAAGGAAAAATTGGAGGCAAATCCCAGTAAAACTGGGTCCACTTTTGAGTGGAAGATGAGATAACAAAAAAGGATGAAATATCAAGCAGGCTGTGTCCAGCCAGTGGCGGATGGGAGCTCCATTCTACCTTTCACTGATGGCAGGACAAAGGGACCTTCTCATTCACAACTTTCTGGGAAATCAATCTTTCTCATGTCCTGAAATTGCTCAATACATTAAGGAAAAAAAAAAAGGAGTAAGGTATGTGCAAGTCAGACCTTGCCAGGCTCCTAACACGGGATCCAGGGTACAGACTGCACATCATTTCTGACCAACCCTAGGGTGTTCCTCCAACCCAGCAAGAAAAGAAAAAAAAAGTGCAAAACACTCAGAAGAATGCCAGCCAGGCAGAAACCTGGTCACAGGCTTTGTCAGAATGCAGAAGATGAATTTCTGGCATAGCAAGGTCCAGGGAGGTTCCTGAAATCCAAGAGAGAGATTTTACCAGCTGTTCACTTCTCCTGCAACACAACTGATTATGGATGTGCCTGTAGAAGGAAGTAGCAAACTGCATAGCTCTTCAAAAATCTGAGCTCTAGTGTGCACATGAATGTTTCCAAGAAGGTAATTTCTCCTCACAAACAAAGTATCTGCATGAAACTCAGAATAAAGAGATCTTCCCTAAAGTTGCTGATATATACAGATGATGTAGGTCCAGGAAGTGTTCTACAGAAGGATGTAGCATGTACAGCTGCATGCTCAAAAATCAGAGTGATGTTAGAAATCTTTCTTGGAGAAAATCAGAGACAAAAACACTAGGAGGATTCATAATTAGAGAATGGTTTCATATTACAACATGTAATTAAAAATATGCTGGGTCACGCTTTGCCATTTCCATAGCTGTATTTCACAGCTGAGCCTAACTACTAAAAAAACCCCACTCCAAACCCAGACAAACTGCCCACATTGTGCTCAATCTACAGTTGAGGAATGAACACTTCACCTAATGGGGTAAAGTGGGATTATGCATGCAAGTTGTTTCATGTTCTTCACTGATCAACACCAGCAATGGCCAAGTGTAACCAGAGCTCACCCACAACCTCACCAGAGCCATCTGCTGATGCCGCTCTCATAGATGAAGAGAAACGTTTTTTTCCAAAGCAGATCTGACCTCTATAAGCCCTCAACTCAGTGCCCCAGTGTGGCAAAAAAAGTGATAATAAAAAAGTTAGTGCTCTTTAAAAAAGAAAAAAAAAAAAAAGGAATGGCACACTTGTCATCAAGGAAGAATAGACGTGCCATTGGGAAATGGACTGGAGCCCAGACAGTGTCAAATCCATCTCAGAGAGCAGTTTTACAGTATCAGCTATAACTCACTCACTCTCATTTTCTAGAACACTTTACTGAAGTCTGCAAAAGTTACAGAGAGAGCACAGAAAAGCACTGGCTTTGGAATCTTTGCCACAGAAGGTTGCAAATAGCAATATTACAAACCGTGGTTCTTCTGTTTGCCCCTCCACAGGGAACTTTAAATGGGTGCAACTGGCAGCTTGCTTTCCTCGTGTGGGTAGAGCTGACTCTTGCCATGATGTGTCCACAGCTTTCACTGCTTTGACCCTGCCATTCTTGCAGCTGGTATCCCACCAAACTGTCTTACAGGCAAAACTTACCTCCTTACTTCTCTGGAAGCACTGCGCAAACTTCTCACTTCAAAGGCCAACTTAACTCTGTCATCACACCCACCTCTCACCAGCTCCATTAACTCTATTAATAGACTAGAAAGTAGATGTGGTAGTGTGGTTTGTTGGTTTTTTTGGGGTTTTGGTTTTGTTGTTTTTTTTTTTTTTTGTGATAGACTATCATCAGCTCCATGCCAACTGGGTCTGGAGACTTGGAAATCATGGCTTTTGGGAGGCTGCTACCAGGCAGGCTTCTTCCAATTTATTTGACAAGCCACAGTCAGCATAAATCCCCAAAGCAGACAGCTGATCTGAAGGAGGTAGCAGGCAAAGAAGAAGGATTCTGGGAGCAGAGGTGTGATGAAATGGGAACAGAGCTCAAAATTACTCCACGATTCATCTCACCTTGCAGCTTAGCTGTGTTTCTGATGCACAGGAAGAAAACTTGTTTCATCTCAAAATCAATTGTGACTACTGAAATCTGGGAAGAGGAGGTTTAGAAAAGTTCAGGACCATTTCAAAGAGGAATTTCATTGTTTGAAGCTTTTCCAGATCCCTTAGGAACTGGAAATTGGACGGATATTCCTGTGAATAGGGCTAACTCACTCTCACAGAAGGCTCTGTAGTTGACAGCATTTTGTTTCGTAACTTCTGGGCCTGGTAGGAAACACTGAGGTGGGCAGCAAAGTTTGGGTTTAGCCGGGGAATATTCTCTGATCTAGAGTTTGATTTGCAGAAATCTGAGGAAAATCATGCAGAGCAGATCTGGAACAGTTTGACCTGCTCCAAGAATGTGAGAATGCCTAAACCTGAAACTTGAATACCAAGCAGCCTCAAGTCCTAAGAGATTTTTAGCCATTCTACTTCCTGTCTCTTTTTGCCTTCTTCCTCCTGCTCAGTGGAAAGCAGAGAGCAATCATCCTTTCTTAGATGTAGCATCACTGCTGTAGGAGCACCATGAACACAACCTGCCCAGCACCACATTCTCAGGCATTAAAATACAATGCTCCTCAGAGAAATAACAGTTTAAAGGTACATTGTCACCACACACATCTGCTCCCCGAGGGGCTTCATTATCCCTCTAATGTGCAGTGAAGGAATACCAGATCTCTCCCCCTCCCAAGTGTCTTTCAGTCATGCCTGCTTAAGTTTCCTGATAAAAACACATATTTGCATGGTCATTAGCAGAGAGGTTGGAAGGAGGGAGCTTTATAAGCTCTCAGTTTATGCCTCAAGACCAAAAGTACTAAATTAGTTCTTTTTTTTTTTTTTTAAAGAAATTCTACAGCTAGAAAAGTAACTGGTTTTCATGCTTCAGGGTTTCAGCTGTTCACCTGCGAGAAGTACAATAGCTGCACTTTTTACTGCTCATTAATATCCGTGCTCTGCTCTACAGCTCCAGGACTGATGGAGGTCTCTGCACCTTGCACCAGTTACGCTGGCAGCACCAGTGCAGGGAATTGTTCCTGCATTTCACATTCCCCAGAATCCTTCCTCACGTGCACCGAAAATGATTGTGCTCCCCGCTCCCACCCTCCCCGGGTGCTACAGCTCTGAAGTTGTTTATTGAGTTCTCTGGCTTTAGCACAGCAGCTAACACGACTGGAATCCAAATCAAACCAGCAGCTCTTCTGAGAGAGCTCCTAAAACAACACCTGCAGCCAAACAAACAGGGTGGCCCTGGCCTGAGACCTTCCCAGAGCCAGACAAGGGTTTCCCCACAGAGCTGGGCAGCCCATCCCAGCCTACTTGGAAAAAAAAAAGAGGGGGAAGAAGATTTCTCCCCATCCTGAAAGCAAACCTCAGTCAGAGTTCTTTGCTACTGGATCTGCCATCCTAAACACACAGAGAACATGCTGTATCCCAAAGCATCCTTCCTCAGGTCCTCTCAGCTCCTCCTTTAGTGAGTCCTCATCTCCTCATCACCAGAAGTTCACTCAGCCACAAGTGACAATGTCACCTACTCAAACATTATCCTGTCACCCATTAACCAGAGTTAGCCTGGAACTTACCTTCTTTTTAATAGCCAACCCAAGCTGTGACCAGTGATATCCACAAAGAACAGATCTGAAAATGCTTCAAGTTAATAATGAAGAAAAGGTCTGCTTTCCCCCCCTGCTTTTTTTACTAATAGCAGCCTCTGCTTCTCAGAGCACATTCTCCCCCAAAGATGCCAATGGTGGCATTTCCTAGTCTAAGCTCTACAGAATAATCACACTGTTTAGAAAATAACTCAAGTCTCTGGAGTTCTCACTTTCTCCATTTGTCAGTAGAAAACGAGACATTTCCTCAAAATATACAATAAAATAGCCTCCAGCAATAGCCGGCAATGCTTCTCTTTACAATACTTTTATGAGCATGAGCGCGGTCTCCTGGGAGTGCTTTCATAATCATTTATACAAATGACAGAAAACTAGGACAATGAGAAGCAAAAACGAAAATACAGCCATCATGCACACAGTTGCTTTGAATAGTCTGCAGAAAAAGTGGTTTGCTCCGTGGCAAAGAGAAGCTCTTCTCACTAGCAGGCCTAAATTGGGGGATCACAGCCTTCCTAAGGTGGGACAGGGTGCTGCTCCCAGAGCAACCCAGTGCAGCCCATTGCTCACACTGCTTCTTGGCTCTCTCACTGCTCCAGGACAGTTCTCTGAACCAGAGCTGTATTCTACATGTGTTAAAATATCATGTGGTTAAAAAGGTGCTACTCAAAAAGATATCCTGCCGGGGGGACGGGTGTCCAGTTCTTAGCCAGCTTCCTGCCCTTCCTTCACAGCAGTTCATCCCAGCTGAGGGAATTTGTGGTGCTCTGCAGGAGAGGCAGCTAGCAGGAGAATCTACAGCAGCTCCTTTCACTGCTGCTGCTGCTCTGGGAGGCTGTTGACATTAGGTAAGAGTAATGATGGTCTTTGAAAATACACCATAAAATTGTTATGAAAACTTGTTTCTTCTGTGTACGTTCTAAATTTCTACCTGTGTGGGGATGGAGAAGGGACTGTCGACTCTTATATGCACAAACAACAAGGCAAGAAGGTACTGAAAGAAAATTCATTTGTTCCAACACTTCCTCCCCACCACTTTTCCTTTTCTTTGCAATACAAATTCAATCCTCAGCATACAGGGAGGGGTGAACTGGTGCAGCACAACATAATGGAACAGTTTCATCTCACTGAGACTCTCCAAAAGGCAGAGTTCTTATGAGACCAAAGACTGTAACACTCAGAAGGACAGACTTTACAGTCTGTTCCCTGTGCCACCAGAAACACATTTCCTGTCTCGGCTCACCCAGCCTCCAGAATAAATAAATAAATAAATATATAAATGAATTTATGGAGCAACACATCCAAGAAGCAGCCAGCAGAAATGCATCCCAGAGGGGTGCTAAAGCATATAATAGCTGTATTTGTCTTCCTGGATATGCCTTGGTACAAGACTACAAAAAGGGAGGCAGGATCATTTGTTGTGCTCAGGTTTTAAGAGATTTCTGAGTAGATCTGTTAAGCTTGCATGATGTTAACAAAACCTACCTGAACACAGCAGCTTTTGCCTTTCTGGGACAAGAGTCTTTTTTCACCAAAACAGCAGAGAGGCACTTAGGAAGTGGTGATGCAAGTGAGTATGGAAAAATTCAGGATAAATTCCAGGCAACTTTCTTACTGCTTCCCCTTCCTTGTCCAGCCATATGCAACACAAGCTGTTTTTTGTTATTTCAGAACAGATTATTGGGATTTGATCATTCAATGTTCATATTACTGCCTCAGGCACTTGCACTGCCACTGCCTTCAGAGGGAGGTATCCAGCCAGGGTAAATCATGACAGCCCAGAGAGGCTGCCATGGGTAGATGGGAGGAGGTTTGCTGGAAGAAACACATCTTCCCTGAGAAAGCCTGGATGGGGGGTGCTGTGAAAATGAGAACAGCAGACCTGGAGTTTGTGGCTCAAAGAAAGGCAGCAGAAATTATAAAGAGATTAAAATCATTTTCTTCATTGCTCTGTGTTTGATATCCAAACTAAAAACAAACAACCTAACAAAGAACCACCACAAAAAGTACTAGTGCAAATCATTCCATATCTGCATCTTCTCATATTGCTGAGACAATAATAGTCTCTAAAATACGTTTTTGGTCACAGCATTACGGCACTGAGGTTAACAACATGCTTCCCTAAAGGAAACTGGGTGAGTTGTTGGTTAGAGACTTCACTCTTGAGTGTGAGCATGATATAAAACTGGGAACTGCTGACAAAGAAACAAGACTGGCACTTGGGACATCCAAGTTTTATTCTCCAGTTTCTTCAAGCAAATAATTTCTCACCCATTTGCTATCTCTTTTTCAGCCTGACTGGAAGCTCTTGGGGTTGTGGACTTTCTCAGCAGTTACCCAGTGCCCAACATAATGGGACCCCAAGTTTTAATCAGGGTCTTTGGCTAACCCTGGCACACAAAGGTCAAACAGGCTTTCTAAGGAAGGTTCTCTGCTGGAAGGTTGAATACAAGAAAATGAAATGAGAACCCAAATATATCCCAAGTGCCACCAGTTCAGAGTCCAAAGGAAAAAAAACCCCAACTGATCAGATCAGGCCAAGTGCCTCTGGCTGGTCTTTATCCTTTAACTGCAAAGAAAAGCAATCTTTGCAAAGTGATAAAGCCATCCAAGAATGGCTGCAGTTTCTTTTAAATGAACCAGAGAGAACAGATGGTCTCCTCTCATACTGTCACAAAGGTCAAAATTAGCCACCCCAAAGACTAGCAGGTTCTTGAAATGCTCAAATGCTTGTGTCTGGTCCTCATGACTAATCCACTCTCCCAAACAAGAAAGGTCAAATGAAGAACATCCCTACAAAAACTGCAACTACTCCAAGCCATGGCTGATGTGAAATGCACTCAGACATGGTGTCAACAGCTGCTCCTAAAACCCAATGAGTCAGCCTTTAAGAAGAGCTTGTCAGCTTTCACTGTTAGACCTTTCACATGGATTATATTTACTCCCCAGTGTTTAAAAATATCCTTCTTAAACACTGGAAATATAAAATGTTTTCCTTACAGATTTTGTCCCTTTTGCCCAGGCAGCTGCCCAAGAATGTCTCAGGTATTTATCTGGGAGCAAAACATCTTAGCCCTACTTTCACTTTCCTCTTCACATGCTGACAGCTAAACCAAAGGCAGGCCTCTGTTTCTGAAGTCATGTACAAATGAGGAATTTCTGGTCCCTTTCACAACTTATGCCTGTGAACCACAGTCAGCCTTCTAGAGAGCTGTGGGGTCAAGTGTTTTGCCCAACAGACAGGGCACAGAGACACTGGTGACTCTCCTTTGGTCCTACAACAGGCGTGCGGGTACAAATCCCCTATCCATCCCCTACTCTAATCACCAATCTCCCTTGGATGCTGTCATTTAATTAAAAAGGCCTATTGGAAATGACAGGTGAAGAAAGCAGCCCAGGCATGAAATGCACTCTAAAGTATATTAATAGAAGGTTGCCAGACAAAACGGCACAAGGCATTTGATCGCATCATCTTAGGCTTGTTGTTCGTGCTCCTTTGCATCTGGCTGCGTGATTCCTGCCAGATTCTCGGCTGGAGGAGCAGGCTAGGATTTGCCTGCCTTCCCTAACCCGTGCCGGGCTCAGCTGCAATCATGCAGAGCACTGAATGAAATCCCTTTGAGTTGGGATTCATTCCGAACATGTAAAACCCAAATGACTGCTTCTCCAAAGTGAATCCCATTTCACAGCAAGTAGGTTATTAGTGTGGAACTCCATACAAGTAGCCTGCATTCAAAAGCCCTCTGCATTATTAATAGAAGATGAGCTTTTGACATCAAAGGAGAACCATTATGTATGCTAAACGGTGGCAAAAATTGTACCCGCACTTCAAACCTTTTCAGCGCTTTGTCCCTTGTAAATCAATCAAGGTTGACAGATGCTTTAAGGAGAGTAATCTTTTCAATGATACTGTCAATGGATAACATAATGGAACATTGTCTCTGTGCTGTGTGAAGACATGGAGCTAGTCAATTATGGACAACACTTCATGCAGCCGCCAGTTTTCACTTGAAGTGCTGCTGTTGAAGTATTATAATCCCAACAAATGGCCGCAGCAGCATACAATGTAAATGAGACCTCCTGAAGCTTTGGAAAATTAATTAGTAACAACAGTGGTCCATTCCCACACTTTCAAATACCAGCCTGGTAATGTTAACGATGCACTTCCCCCCTTCCCTTTGAGCAGGCAATAGGGCATATTTACATACACTGCTTTGAGTCTTCTGCACATTTTTCCCCCCCATTTTGGATTCTCTTCCTCTCTTCACCTGATATTTCCAACCAGTCACATAACACACAGGGCTGGAGCTGGAAACAAGAAATCAGACCTTCCTACTTGGGGACACATAGTCACTTCACACCTGACAGACACTTCGTGGCTGCCTCCTTTCCCCACACTACTGTCTGCTCAGCTGCTCTAGGAAGAATGGCCTGGATGGATAGTAGGGGAAAAGCTTCCAGCCTCAAGAGACCAGTAGGATGTCAGGGGGAAGCCACATGTACCCAGTGCCAGTAGCACCTAGGCAGAATTCTGGGCTTGAGAGTCAAAAGGGAGAGGTGCTGTTTATTTAGCTATTGGCTTCTATTTCCCACATCGTCTTCTCAAAGATTTTCCCTTTGTCAACCAAGGCTTGTGCTAAGAGGAACACTTAATCTCCCACAGTAGCAGAGAGAAATCCCACACTTGAGCACAGAATCTCTCAACTCCTATCAATTGCAGGTTTTCATTGCTATAATCTGTGAATGCCCCTTATCCGTAATATGTTTTTGAAACAACCAGGTGCAGACCAGAAACTCAATCACTGAGGTCCTCCTTGAGTAACAATAAGCTGTTCCTTGAACCCAACTTCCTCTTTCCCAAGCTCCAAGTTACAAGTATTGGGAAATTGTAAGTATTCTTGCAGAACAGTTTTATACAGTAATATCAATAAAGTTGATCCAGTTGATCAAAAGACAAAAGATCTAAGAAAAACAGGGTGTTTCAGTAATTCAGAATCAAAGTAGTATACAGAAGACAAAGAACCTGTTTTTGTTTGTGTATCCAATGACATGAATAAGATCACAACTTACCACTGCTGGATTACGGAAGTGGAAGAGGGAAGATGGTAATAAAATTTTTAAGTAGCCTTTGCTTCATACTGAAATAAAATTCACTCAATCAAATTAAGCCAGAGATTTATCATAGAGGAAAAACTAGGAAAAATTAATTAAGAAAAACATGACTTACATAAGAGAAGTCCTCAGCATTCTGACAGAGCAGCTTGGGAAAAACAGCCTGTCGCTGAAATCTTTCCTCATCTTCAAAGATGTTCCCATACATGAAGCCATTCATCATGGTGGAGTGGGCATGGATGTCAATATAGAACTCCAGGTTAATCTTCTGTTGAGGGAAAACAACGACAACAAAACATTCAGCACAAGATAAATCATAACTGAGTTATGCAGGTGAAGCCTGCCATAAATCCAGTCCTGCCATTCTTGAACCCATCCATGGTGCCAGCTTCAGGGAGCCACACTAAAGATCTCACTGTGATGCAGCCAACCATTCCTGCCTCCCTGTGGGGGCATGTGAAATACAACAAAGGACCATGACAGACGTTTCTTTACCTTTTTTTTTGAGAATATTGGAACATTTTGCACAGGACTGTGTGAAAAACAGAGCCACAACATTATCCTTCACTGTGATACAGGGCTTACTGCCAGTGATAAAAATATGCACCTTCCAGTTCTAGAGCACGATTATTTGGGCATAGCTTTGCCATCTCTGCACAGTTCTGCATTGAATTATGCAGATGTTCCCTTCTGCCAGGTGAAACAGGCTCAAAATTGTGTAAAAAAGACTCCAGTATTTCCTGTGCAGTTTATTTCTGCGTATAAGGAGGAATACTGCAAATGTTTCCTCTCCCTCTGCTTTCTAGCAGTAACTCAGCAGAACAATTCTCCAAAGCAAGTGCCCGGAATGCCTCTCTGCTTGTAGCTCCCTACAGGATTCTGCACCAACTCTTGCTTTAAAAGAAGACAGCAGGACCCTGTAGCACAGTAGTGCCTGCTCTCCCATACTCTTCCCATGGCGTAAGTGGGAAAGAAGGAATGTTCACCTGGGTCACTGTATACAGCGCCATCAGCAGCAGTGGATGGCACTGTCCAGCACTAAAGAGTGATACCAGAGCAGATGCAACTGCATTACCCGGTTTCCCCAAAATTCTTACAACTTCTGGACCTGAACAAATGATATCACAAGCCCATCCGTGTCAGCTGGCCAGCATGGGGCCACTGGAGCCATCCTGGTGCCCAGAGCTCAGATGTCCCTGCCTCAGCAGAGGGATGGAGAAGAGCTCTGTTGGCAGCAACGCTTATGATGCTGATCCCTATACTGAAACACAGCATGAGGGTCTGCAGCCACAAGTCTGTCCTGCACAAAGCTTGCTGGGGCTGCTGGACAACACGGAGCTATGGGACAGTCCAGTGTAACAGGAAGGCAACTTGGATTATGCAGTTCATGTGACAGCAGTGTCAGCTCTTCCAAAGAATCTCTGATGGGGGGAGAACATCATTTGGCATGTGACACTAATATAATACAGATTTACCTTCCCCTGGCAGAAAACCGTTGTATAATACACAGCAACTGTTTAGTTTAATTAAACAGCCTAGAGAGAGTAATAATGTATCTTACTCAGCCTCTGCTATGTTAAAACGTTAGCTAACGCAGTATCAATATCTGACCATGCTTCATAGGGAAGGGAACATTTGACTGTGTTTGACTCTAATACAATAAATTGTTTTCTCCTGCCAAAACATTCTGCTGTGCTAGAGAGGACCAGCCCTGCAATAAAGCACACATCTGCTATTTGGAGATACAGCACTGAGGAGAAAGATTAGCATTGACAGGATGAAACACCACACAGGATTTTCTTCCTCTCCAAGCACACAGAAATTAAAACCAAGATTAAGTAATACTATTTTCATGAGGTAATTTCCCCATCACAAACAGAATTTGATGAGATCAGATGCACACTGGCATATCACCATAAAACAGAACATGTTGTAGAGTCTCAAAACAGTGATTTGATGAAGTGAGCAGATAATCTAGTTAAACTGGGTATTTGTAAAGCATGAATGTCCTTCACACAGAAGTCAGTGACCTAAGTCATACTTATTTTAGAACAACCAGACAGAATTCTTTATAGGAACATAGTTACTAACATAAAGTAATCGAGAAGCACAGGGAGATATATAACAATAGGCTAGAATAATTTGTGATTTAACACGAATAAAATTGCTGGTGTAAACTGCAGGATTTGTGGTATGTCATAGTGTACTTATTCATTCATAGTTTTCAAGTTGTTTCCAAAAGAAGGTGGCCACAGAGATGCAGAGGCACACATTACTAAGATAATTTTCCACAGGCTATCCAGCAAGAAATTCACCTGCAGAACATGTGTGACCTGAGCCTCAGCTTAGTATTCAATTATCAAGATATCCAGTCTAACACAGAGTCACTGGAGTGTTTTCTAAACTCTCCTAGGACTCTCACTCAAAAAAAAAATAGTCGGTAGAAGTGTCACAGAGACTATTAGAAAGTCTTTTGGTGTGCTGAAATTTCTTTGAAGATCTTTTTTGTTCATCAAAACCACGTTCAAATAATCTGGTTGCAATGGTTATTTGTGAGGGAACAGTGTCCTTCACAGATGTCACCGTCATCTAAAGATTAAGTTTCCAGATCCCTTATTTGGAAGCTGTGACATTAAACAGGTAGCTCACCACCCAAACAAGTGTTCAAAAACATTTTTCCAGTCATTCATTTCAAGGTATTTAAAAAGTAATTTCTTAAGTCAGCCCACAATAACTGGGTTTTTTCCTGGTCTTTGTTCCTTAGCCTCCCACTGAATGTATAAAAATCTCTATTTCACATATTCCTGTGCACTAAATTTAGTCCAAACTTGCAACTGTCCATCCTATTCAGCATGTTTTTAAACACTGCTAGAGTAATTGCCAGTTAGATGTACTACTTCCAGACACTGCTGTGTGTGAGCAGAACAGCATTTCAGTGTTTCACATTTCTCCTCCTCGCATTCATTACTTTATCAAAGGGAAACATGTTGAACATTCTCCTTTACAGAACAAAATAATTCAGTGCATTGTTGATATAACACATGAGTTCCTAATGGAAAAAGTCCCTTTATTCCCAGACACAAAGTTATTTTGGTCTTAAAATGGACAATAACATCCCAGTCACTGGGACATTAAAAGTTTGCCACCTTGTGCCTCAAGTAGCAGACAACTTGTTTGCACACAAGCTTCACAAGAATTATGCTATGCTCCTGAACAATAATGGTATTTCTTCTCCCTCTTTAGAGTCATACATATTCATAGGTGCTTTACATGTAGGCACTGTTTCCCCACTGCCACACAGCAAATTTAAGCAAGGGAATAAAGTTTTATATTTCAGTTGAATATTTCAGGTTCTCTGGAAGATTTTGACATAATTACTGATCTCTGGCAATTCAGGTAGGATCATAGAATTAACATTTTATAAAACATATGTCCCCTACTGGTGGCAATTTCAGCAAAGTCAGCAGAGAGGTCACCTTCTGAAATTGTTGCTCTTGGAGATAGGAGAACTTTAGTGGGAGAATGAAGTAAATAAATATATGTTTGCATTTACATGAGCACATGCAGACATGCTTAACCCACTGCTATCTGCTGTTATACCCCACGGGTATCTGCCCGTACCTACACAGCACAACCCACTCCCATTAGGGCTTCTGTTGCTGCAGCATCTGCAAGTGAGAGTGGGAATAAATTCAGAGGTGGTTCAAAGCCTCATAGTCACATTTGCTTCACCTTTATGCAGAAAATAATGAATAACTAGGCTCAAATATCTCTGGGTGCCACAGCTGCCTTCTGAGAGACTTACCAGTTACATCCTACAATATGATATTAAATTCATCATTTTCTGCTTTAGAGGTGGAATGCAAAATGATTCAGATGCCTTAAAAAAGTCATCGTGCAATTTAATTCTCTCAAGTGTCTTTTCTTTGTGCTTACAAGCAGTGGCAGAGTTTTCCTCTCTCACACTCATTCTTAAGCAAAGCTGTAATTACCTGGATGACCCAGGTTACGGAGTTCCAGAAAACAAAGGCAGACTTGGTCTTTCTTTTCTCTGAGTCTCAAAACAGAAATCACTTACTAGACTGACAGAGACAATGACTGAACCCCACTTCTTTGGAAAACAACATTCTCTCTCTTGAAAAGAGTGGTTTTTATCTCTTCTTGCCACTTACCATATAAACCCAGCATAAATAAACAAGCAAAAATAATTTCTGCTCCAAAGTTCATTTGAATCCCTATCTTTGTGACACTCACTTTCCACCGCTCTACTGAGTCAGTCTGAAGTTTCTGTCAGCTTGAGAAATGTACATATAAATTAGGGGGTGGGGAAAATGAAAGAAATCATGAATTAAGAAAAAGGAACTCGCATTGTCAAGAGAGGAAGTAGTTAAAGTAGTACAGAAGGTGGTTCATGATGCCACGTAAAGTTTTGAGAAAATATATTCTCAATTGTCAGCATTTTTATTTCCTTCACTGAATGCCTTTGGAAAGTCAGTAATTAGAGTAAAAGGAAAGAACTATGGTAATAGCTAGTGCTGATATGACCGAACTTAGATTTTGAACAGTGCAATTATGATTCTTAAGAAAACAGAGGTTTAATAAATAAATAAATAGAAGTCAATAAAAGCCATAATAAAAGGATAAATGTGTGTTGAGCCCAGAACATGAGCCACTGGAGAGACAAGTGATGCAGAAAGAAGCCAGCTCTGTCCACCGGCTGTCACTTCAATATGGATTTTATTAATTCTTGGGCATAGCAACTGGTTTAGAGAGAGAGAGGCATCCAAAAGCCTTCTCCACTCCAGTATTTCATATAGGGGATGGAATAAACTCCTTGCAATGTTTCATACAGGCTGCTAAAACTATGGCTTGTCCTTTGTTGCATGGAAGGGAACAGCCTCCAGGCAGACTTTGGCTGCTAAACCACTGTTTGGAGCAAGTGGACATTCAACAGCTGGCTGAGCAGAAGTTTTCCCCTTTTCATTCAGAAATTCCCAGAAGAACGGCTCTTTGATGCTTTCTCAGGTATCTCTCAGAAGAAAAACTCCTCAAAAGAATCTCTCAAAAGAAAATTTTGCACAGGTCTCCAAGGCATCCCTTTTGACATACACACATCGTTACCTCAGGATTAGTTATTTTGGCCACGCTTACAGTGGTGACACCAGAAAAAAACAGGAACACAATGTGCTCCTAAGGAAAATAAAGGAAAACTGACCATTCAGCATCACATGGCCAACAGTCTGCATTCAGCTACAAAGCACCACTCCTTCCCCTTTCAGCCCAGGGAATTCTGCCCAGGCCTTGAATCGCTCTTTAGGGATGTGCAGCACTTGTCTCCTTCTGACCGTCCAAGGGAACATGAGGTGGAATTCAAACTGTCTGGATATGGTACATATTTTCAAACTTCCCTTGAAATGCCTGGATTTGGATGCCTGGTAAGATGAATTTTACCCAAATTGCTTTTCTTACCTTCTCCCCGTATTTCCCCTGCACCCCAAAAAAGCGTTAAACACTTCCACATTTCCCTCTGCCCTCCTTTATAACCTCTGACAAGTTAGTCCTACAGAATCATCCTCAGTTTTTTTCAGACAATGCAAGCCACACCTTATTAGAGGCACTGTTTCAGATTTATACTACTCTCCTTTTGTAACCATAGGGACAAAATCTTTCTCCTTTCCTTCATCATCACAGACCACCTGCTCATTCACCTTTGTAAACACCATGGCAACAACAGCAATTATTTACACAAGAAATTAATAGTAGGAAAGGGGGTTACTATTTTTAAAAACCTTAGGAAAAAAGGTTTCCTCATCTTGCTTCCAGAGAAAAGAACATGCCAGTTTAGAACTACTCTTGTTCTCACTGATGTGAGGCACAAAAGCCAATTTTGCTTTTTCTCTTGACACCTTTACAGTTTGACAATGTCTTTTAAGTGTCCCTGCAGAAGCAGCTTGGAAACACTCATGTGCCACTAACTCTGCATGACCTTCCAGCAATTCTTCATAACACTTCAAGCATTTTTCTCAGAATGTTTCAATGATATTTCATGAGCTGTTGTCTCTCAGAATGAACCACTCCAACCCAATTGCTATTCAAAAGCAACTATTTACCGACCCTGTTTCACAGCAAGTTCTCGGTCTAAATAATGATACCTCTTGATGGTAGGAACAACCTGACATGACTCCCTAGTGCCTCAAAGTGGATGGAGAAGAGACCTTTGTTGGTCTGTGGTTCAGGAAAAGGATGGAATGCCCATCAGTTCTGCTTTCCTTCCTGCCTGCTGTAAAAACTAAGGGGCGCTTTTATCCACAGAAGAACAGGAGCTTGAACCCTACTCTGGTGTGCCCATCAGTCGCCCCAAAAGGAGCTAAACTCAGTCCTGGCCTCAGAGTGGAAGGTCAACAACATGCATATTCTGATCCTGGCTCGTTATCTGCTTGCTTCTCTCACCTGCCAGTGCAGATAACAACACCTCCTGAGGACTGGCTGACGTTTGTAAAGCACTTTGAAGATATAAAGCATCACAGTGCGTACCAGTTAAGTGTTAATTCATCTGCCAGGCTGATTCACTCTTTGACCCCTCTGCAGAGACGTCCAGTTAGTGTCAGCTCTGGCAGTTTTTGCAATTCAGGCACCTGTCCACAAGCCCCTGGACTGAAGCCAGCAATTCACACAGGACACGGAAGAGCCATCAGATGGCAGCAACATTTGGTCACGACAGGCCTGAGTTGGATTTGAAAGGGTGACCCGGAGGTGAAAGGCTCTATCAAGAAGCCACTTCTGTTCAAATGCATATTAAATTAGAGAGGTGCCAAAGAGACAATGTTAAGACCCAGATCAAATTTAGACGAGACTTTTGGCTCAGCTGCATGGACAATTCTTGCATAATTTTTACCCTAAATGATTATGAACTAGAAAACACACTCTTATGGATTTAGGGTCTGACCCCAAGTCTGAACTAGAAGTGTGAGTCTGAAGGAGGACAGTCCTTGTTCTGTCTCCTCCTTTCTCTGTCCCTCATATAGAAGAAAACATGCACATCCACTCAGCACCGTTGTTTTTTGACCTTCACAAGTTCTGAAATCTTTCCTTGCCTGAATTATTAGAAGAAAGCAGTGGGACTGGGCAGGGTCTTGGGGCGTTACCTCACCCCAAGCTTTGCTGGTCTCACTTGGCTCTGCCTATCTCAACCACCCCTTATGTGTCCCCACCAGACAACCCACAGAACAAGCTTTATAAATCCTACCTTGCTCACTTCTCTGCTACTGAACAGCACTGGCTCTACAGAAAGAGGGCTCTTCAGAAAAGGCAGAGGAGATTTATGGCAAAAGAATTGACAGCTTTTTAGAAGAGGGAAGAAACCTTATTATAAAAGAGAATGAATGAATAAAAGAAAGCAAGAGGGAAAAGGAGACTAAAGGAAAGGCAGAGAGAAGCCGAGGCAGTAACTGTTACTTATTCTCTTACAATTAAAGCAAGAAAATTAGGTTAAGAAACAGAAATATCTAAATGACCATGTTTTCACTGGATAGTTACATTTAGCTCTGGTCTGGTTCTGAAGGTTCTCTCAGTGCTCCCAGTAGCTGTACTGAAGGTTTTAGCAAGCCTTGGTGCTGTTCCTTGGACAGCCACTTTGCTTGCTGTGTGACAATACACAAGTCATTTAATGTCTTCAGGCATCATTAATTGCAGCTTATATGCCTGCAACTATATTAAGGTCAAGAATTCCTGTTCAACTATTCACTTCATAGCAGTATTAATAGCTTTGTGCTTTACCACTAACTTTTAATTATACCTCTGCAGAACCCTCGGACCAAGGAACACAGGCTTTACAAGTACATAAATAAGGCCCAAAGACATTGCCTGCCTCTCCTCTAATTACAAAGGCAAAGAGTGGTAGACTAAAAACAATGGCTAGGAGTTATGGCTCCCTGTCCCCTAATTTCCTAGGAACTCTTGCAGTTGGACAAACTGTGTGTAGGCAAATCAAACTCTTTAATTACCAGTTTCTGTAGTCTCTCAAATAATATATATCATTATTCACTATTTGTTACTAAATAAGTAGCAGCTGGCAGAATATAAAGTCAGCAGGCAGAAGACCAAAGGCAAACAAAATGAAGTGTTTTTTAAATTAGCTTATACTGCAGAACTCTCTGCCGCCAGATTTTGGCCAAAACACAGGTGAACACAAAGATCAATTAGATAAATTCAAAGAAAAATTATGTTATTGCACTCAAAGCAGTGAACACAACTTCTTGAACAGAAAATCCCCAGATTACACATTATCAGAAGCCTTGCTCTCTTCTTAGTCTATCCCTTAGCATCTGCAATAAGATTCTGAGCCAAACAGACCTTGGGTTTGATACAGCATCACTGTTCTTATTTTCCAATTACACCTTAATTTATGCAGCAGAATGAGACTTCTGTAGTTCCTAAAAAGGTAAGGTGTTGATTGGTGGTGAAAAGCATGTGTATTTCTACAGTTTAAACTGTCTTCTCTGAAAAGAGATGAGACAAATTACTCCAAGGTAGGTCCTGCTCTATACAAAGCTTTCAGATCAACAAGCCCTAAAACAATGAGAACCACCAGCAGGACATCAAAGGTAAAGGCTCATTTTACAGATGCAAAATATTTTAAACAGCCCCTGAGTGTCTTTTCCCACCTACTCAGAACATACCAGAAAACTGGATTAGTTGGACCTATTAGCGGACCTGTAAGGGTTGCTTTTATTTTACCTAGATCTGCGTGGAGTAAGAAACAAAAAACCACACCCGGATGGAAAGTGCAAACCTGCTCAGTCAGGTGGAAGGAAACAACACTAAATGTGTCATTCAAAGGTTAGGTGGCCACCCACTTGCTTGGGAAGACAGGAAGGCTGTGGACAGGCATTGTGCTCATGCTCTACCAGGGACTGACAGCTCAAAACCAAACCAACTCTTTCTGTTTGCCCTCCTGGCACAGCCTGGACACAGGCAGAAGCTGTCCATGGTCATTAGTCTTATGCTGTTCCTTTGAAAGTTGAGCCATTCTTTTCCTTCCTTGTACCCAGAGCAAGCAGCAAGCACATCCGAGTCAGAGATAAAAGTGAAAGCTGATAAACAGGAACACAAGGACACCAAAACAGATTAGGGACTATACAGCAGACATAAATGCTGAGGGGAGGGACAGCATGCAAATACAAAACAGAACTGAGCCTGATATTGTCTTGCTGACCCGTGATTCATCCACAGTGGGAAGAACAGGTTTCCTTGGGTTTGTCCTACTCAGAGACAGCTCAGCACAACATTTTGTACCGAACTGTGGGATGTTTTCTCTGAGCTTTACATCCAGCAGTATTTATTGTCTGCACAGTGCTATAAAAGCTACAATATAATGGGCGTTTTGGAAGGGTCTGCCATTACAACTGAAAGCACAACATATCATGCCTTTTGCAGGACATTTTATCAGCATCAGTTGTATCTGAAACTTTTTTCTCCAGTATTCCCCTACTCGGCCAATAGGTGCCCTGGGCTGCACCAAAAGCAGTGTGGCCAGCAGTCAAGGGAGGGGATTCTTCCCCTCTACCCAGCTCTTGAGACCCCATCTGGAGTGCCCTGTCCAGTTCTGGGCCCCCCAACATAAAAATGACACAGAACTGCTGCAGCAAGTCCAGAGAAGATCATGAAGATGCTCAGAAGGATGTAGCACCTCTCCTATGAAGAGAAGCTGAGAGAGCTGGGGTTGACCAGCCTGGAGAAGGGAAGGCTCCATGAAGGCCTTATAGCACCTTCCAGTACCTCACTACAGTGACATGAAAGCTGGAAAGGGACTTTTCACAAGATAATGTAGTGCAAGGACAAGGGGGAATGGCTCAAACTTAAAGAGGGCAGGTTTTGATTAGACATGAGGAAAAAATTCTTTACTGTGAGGGTGACAAGGCCCTGGCACTGCTGCTCTGAGAAGTTGTGGCTATCCAGTCTCTGGGAGTGTTCAAGGCCAGGTTGGATGGGTCCCTGAGCAGCCTGGTCCAGTGGAAGGTGTCCCTGCCCATGGCAGCGTATGGAAATGAGATGATCTTTAAGGTCCCTTTCAACCCAAACCATTCTGTGGTTCTGTGGTATTGGTGCAGGCGATGCCACCTTGTGCTCTTCCTGTCAGACCAAACAGCAGGACAGGAAACTGTGCCTGTATTTAGAGTCACGACATCTCAAAGACAATGTCTCCCCTGCAAGCACATCCTGGGGACTACTATTTTTTACTGTTTCCTACAGAAAGAATATTCAGTTCTCACGGAAGATCAGGAACTCAAGACTCAGCACAGCGCTGTAAGAAATAAGTGACAATCTCAAGAGGACCCACCAGGGCATTACTAGAGAAAGGTAAGGTAGACTCAGAAGAAGGCTATTTCCCACCCTAACAGCAGCAGCTGACCCACATGACCAATGGCTGACTTAGAGATTTAGGCAATTTCTGCATGCTTTTGCTTCCATGTGTGTATATACACATTTATAAGGATGTCTGTGTGTAAAAATGCTTCTTCAGGTACAAATCTTTTAAACTTGTTTTCATCCTTCTCCTCTGTATGTGCTACAGCTGCCTGTAATGGACTACAAAGGAATTTGCTCCTAACTGTAAATATATCAGATGAACATTTCACCTTTGGTCTCCTCAACGTTGCATCATCACTGATGGTTTTTGGGTTGAGTGGCCAAATCCTGGAGTGACTGGCCAGTTCTCTAACACATGTTACAATGATAATCCTGACAGCAGTGGAATGGGGAAAGAATTGGGAGGATAAAAGTGAGAAAACAAGGCTTATCCTCTTATCCCAACCACAGACCACACAGCAAGGCAGAAACCAGCTCCACACAACAGCAGCACAGTCAAAGTCTTGCACAAAACTTTGGCAGACAACTCATGGGCAAAGCAAACTTTTGGTGAACTTGCTGTGTTTTTCCATAGTTTCCCTGACAGTTTCCTCCCCTCCACCCTCCCACACACCACACTGTGATTCGGAGAAAGTCCAGAGCTATACTTTAACTTTGGATTTCTCTGAAGGAAGGAGGTTGCTGCTATCTCTGATGGTTGGAACCTGATCCTGTCATCATTAACTTTCTCAGAGACTCTTCATTTGCTGAATATTGGTCTGTAATAAGAAGCAGGAAGGATAGGCATTTTTATAGCAACTACCTGCCAACAGATTTCAATTCTTTATCCCTTCAAAATCCCACATCTGTCCATGTCTCCAGGCACTAGTGGAAGAAGCTCCGCATTAGTTATTTTTATTATCAACATAAAAATCTTTCCATTTATTTATTTATTAAGGAAAAAAACCCAGCTATCTACAAAACTCAGTTCTTTTTGTCCTTAGGCAGACATTTAAAGCTGTCTGCCAACGTCTTTTCTTAATAAAAAAAATAAACTAAAGTCTTTATTACACACTGTGTAACAAAATACGAGCAGCTACATTCACCCAGCTGGGACATGCACCATCCATCTATCAGAAAAGGTTGCTGTGACTGGAAGAGGAAACATCTGCTAAGGAAGGTGGTCCTATACTTGAATCTGGCCAGTGATGGTGCACCAGCCAGACCCCCCAAAAAACCCACTTTGAGGCTGGGTCGTTGCTTTTGCCTCTTAGACTGTGACATGATAAAAAAAAAATATATCCCAAACTACTCCTGTACCTTGCACAAATGCTCCTTGGACCCTCATGGTAGGTGATTCATCTTCTGCTCAAAATTTTGTGGCCTACATCTTAGGGAGTGTAGTCCCTGAAAAGCAGGAAGGATTTGGAGCCCTGGCTGGGATATGTGGCAGAGCTGCTGCCTGCACTCTTTCTAGACTGGTGACTGGCATGTTAAAGCCAGCAACACATCTTAGACTGACACAAGATGAAGCACATTAGGCAGATGGCATGTTTTCTCTGCACAAGCCGGTGCCAGAGTATTTCCTCCTGATGATCTTCTGTTCTAGTTCTCACAGCAAAATTAGTTTTAAAGCAAAAAGAAACAACAAAAAAAGAGTATGTAACATGATGAGAGCAAAGATTACTGTGTGGGGAAAATATCAACAAGAGTAGGGGTTTTTACTTTCAATACCATGGCATTTATTTATATATTTTTATATATATATATAGAGAGAGAGAGAGTTTATAAAAACAAACACCAAACACCCTACTTTGTCAGACTTGAAAAGTCAAAATTTACATTTAAATGGAGGCATTTAGCTGTTTTTTTTTCCTCTCTCATCTCTTGAATGCAGAGCACAAAAGATTAAAAACTCTCAATTTTCCTAAATGGAAGGATAACAGGTGAACTTTGCATTCTGAGAGCTTTTCATTTAGTGAACAATGTTCCACTCAGCAAAGACCAAAGCCCAGCTGATCGAGGGGAAAAGAGCACTGGCTACTAGGCCTGACACAGATTTGCTCAACAGCTGAGACCAGGAGAAGCTGTGATCCCATTGTGTCCTGTTCCCAAGGAGGAAATTATGCCAAATACAGCTCCCTGAGGGCAACACCTACATTTCCAGATGTACAGCGGATCACTGTCCAACCGAAAATCACTGCAATTTTAGAGATTTCAGTGCTACAGTAGCCCTGGTTTCATTGCCGGAACTACTGCAGATGTTTAAAATGTGAGGTGGTCTGCTTGTAAGAGAAAATGAGAGGACTTAAAACAAGTCCTTAATTGCACGGCTTTAAAGCCATTGTAAAATATCAAAGTGGAGGCAAATACTGTGATGACCCTTAAAGCTTGCTACCAGTTACCTTCCTTTCATTTTTTTTTTCTTTTCTTTTTTCTTGTTTACTTCCTGGCCAGGAAAATAAGTACTGATTTTAAGCAGGAAGTCTATCAAACAAGTACAAGTGCAAGCAACATGCTCAGATAATGCCATCTTAATCCATGGAAAGATGTAGTAGCAGCTCATTCAGTTCTGGGCTGGATTTCTCCCCTCTGGCTTTTTCTAACATAGAGCTGATCCATAGTGTTAAAAGGACATACAGGCAAAATTAACCCCATGTTTTTTAAAACAAGGGCTAACCACAGATCCAACCAGCCCTTTGTAGGGTCTGATTTTGACTGCTTTTAACAGTTTCTCACGTCTTATTTTGAGTGAAATGCATACACAAAACCCCACCAACAAAAAAAAAAAAACCCTCCAATAAGCTCCCCCTCTGCCAACCCCTCCTCCATCCCCCTCAAAAAACTAAAAAAAAAACCAAAGCAAATTTTAAAAGCAGAGGAAATAGTAATAACTATTTGGAAAAGGCACAGACACAAAATCTGAATGCCTGGGAGGCAAAAGTGCTATCGCTCTGTACCCAGCACCAGGAAATTACTGACTCATTCTTTTTAAAGTTGCAAACAGTGTTGCTAGACTCCCAGGACCAGAAGCTATCCCAATCACATTCCTGCTAGGACATGTATTCTGATGTTCACCCATCATCTCACTGGCCCCTCTGTCTACGGAGAGCTTCCCTTTCTGTTACTTTTACAAACTGTGCAAGAATCCACTCTTTCAGCAACAAATGATGTTCCAACTTTAGGTTCCCAACTTAAAAGCATTAAATACATAAAAATACAAGAGAATGGAATATGTTAAAGCAATTGATTCTGAATTTAAGCCTTATCCTGAGATTAAAATTATTTTAACTGAGCCAGCAGGACAGACATCACAATACATTAAGAACCCATGTCTCGGTTTTCTCCTCAAACAGTCAGGAGCATCTGGGAGTATCTGGTTGTATCTGGAGCACTAACTGTGGTAATATTCAAAACAGTCTGAGGAGTCTGCACAAGAAATAGAGGAGCAATGCCTCCTTTCCCAAACTCACCTCCCTACAGCCGTGTCCATCCCTGTGAGCCAGCGTCCTTTACCCCAAATATGAAGTAGACCTTTAAGTTAGTTCTGAGATCACTATGCCATTACTACAGCTGCTGTAATGAATGTTTTAATACACTGTGGGGAGACAGATGCTGTTCATGGACACAGACTTATCACAGAAAAAAAGCAGGAGGCTTTTACTTCAGGTAATCCTTAGGATAAGATTTTAGCCTCCAAGTGATATCAGCTAGATTCATCCCTGAGTTCTCCTGAAAATATTGCAGGATCCAGTGAAACATTCCTTTTCTTTGCCATTTCCTACCATGACCTGCTCTAACAATACTACACAAAGGCTGGTTTATTTACACATTTCTTGTGGCATCCATGCCCACAACGTCCAAATCTGACATCTGTTAATTCCACACAAGCGATCTCAGCTGGACAAGAGGATATAAAGTAATATGAAATGTCAGCTTTCATGTTCTCTTGCTTAAGCCAGCCATGTAATCAGGCACTCTTTATGATGGGCATATCATAGGTAAGCAGTGATGACAGAGTTTTTCAGATACCAAAGGCCACTAATACATACTCCTGACTCTATAGGAGTTTTTCCTACAGAAATCAGTGGTCCCAAAGTTCGGCACATGGTTGTCACAGCTGGCGGAAACATTAAACCTTCTGAGTTACCTTCAAGCCCCAGCAAGAATTAGCATGCCCTTGAATTAACCTTGAATCTCAGCCAAGGGCAGAGCTGTGTAATAGATTGAAACAGGCAGTGCTAACTGGCTGCAGACATGAGCTTTGGGACAGAATGGGGCCAGTAAAACTAAAATACTGACCCCTTCCTCCTGCTCGTCCTGCTGAGGACTGGACAGGGCTCAGCTGGCTGCTTTGCTCCTCCAAAGTATGGCAACTCCAAGATCCCAAAGGGCCAGGCACCAACTAAAGCAGAATTACATCTCATGCTGAATACATAACTTCCCTGGAATGGCTTCTCTGCTGTGAAGAAGCATCTTCTGGGGTGGCTGGGTGGCCACTGAGTCTACGTGACACTTCTCTGAGTTACCTGAAGCACTTTTATTTAAACTAGGTATTTCCGAATTTTTTGTGTTTGTGGCAACAAAAAATATTCTTGTATTCTTTTCAATAACCAGTTTGTGGAGACAAGGACTTTTAGAAATATAATTCAAAGAATAAACTCAGCAAACAACTGCAGTCAAGTCCCTCATGGAAAATGATCCAGCCTGAAGATATACAGTCCTTAGCACTGTCCCAACTTTTTTAGCAGAGTAGTCCATGTCTTTACATCCACAAATTTCCCTGTACAGGAGAGATCTTCACATAACTCTTCCTTTTTCTCCACCCACCCCAAAATAACCCCACAAGCCAACAACCTACAGCTTTTACGTGCAGTAATTTCTGCAGCTGGGAAGCAGAGACGTAAAGGACAGTAACAGTGAAGAGAAGCAAAGCACCATCCAAACCCAATTCCTCTTCCCTGCCAACAGGATGAGTTTGTACTCAAACCACCATAGCTAAAACTGTGCTGGGCTGCTCACCTACCTGGAAAAACCAATACATGAATACATGTCTTCCTACCATGTTCTGGCTTTTTCTTCCTTTTTTTTTTTTTTTTTTGTTTCTGGTTGATAGGTTTTGTTCTTTGTGGTGAGGGTGTTTTTTGCTTTGTTTTCAGGGGCTCTCCAGGTTCCAGTAAATGACACTGGGTTGTGTATAAAGCTGTGGCATTTTACTCTCTAGTACCACGAAATTAATATGCACACATTTTTCTGTTTTTTATCTTATGAATACAAAGACTGAATCAAAGCATCAAATGGAAAGAAAGCGGGCTCTTTTTCTTGCCTAAGTTTTCTGGAACTCAATAATATTGCTGGTTTTTCTTTCTCTCCTGCTTCTATTTTGTCTTAAGGCTCTGCATCTTGGAAGACTGTGAAGCTGTTGTGTGATTTTTATCTCCATGATTAAAGTGTTACACTTTATTGAGCTCTTTGCATCAGCACCAAAATCTGCAATGCAGGATTTTACATAACACTTCATTTTCTCCTCGCACCATTACTGTTATTAACCTGGTGGCAATAAACAGAAAATACAGCTCAGCTCATGATGTACTCCTGAGTTTTTGTGTGTGTGTGTGTGTGCGTGTGCACAACAGAAAAGGAAAAAGAAGAAAAAGAATGGAAATTAAAGGGCCTTCACCCTGTGAAAGACTAGGAACGGCTGCATAAACTTGTCTTTTCCTTAAAGAACAATCTCAGCCTTTCAGAGTTAAAAGGAGAAGTACTGTGCTGGAGCTTCTGCATGTAAGGATTTCTTCTAAAATAAAAGATCAAAACGGAAAGAACATCCAAACTACTTCAGAATTCTCCAACTCATTATTATTCATCATTAGACTTCTCAGATGGAAGATTTGATTGATATCCTACTTTGGGATGTTGCACATTTCTTTGTTTAAATGATCAAGAACATGAGATCTGCCAAGAGAATACCAATACAGAGCTGGATGTGGCAGCACAGATGACCTTCCCACTCCATCAGTGGGTGGAACCTGTGTGTTTCACAGATGCAAGATCTCTGAGATCCCAGGAAAATAGTACGAGTTCAATAGCCAAAGGTGTAGGAATCTGGGTTACAGACAGATTCTCTTTTTGCTGAGGCAGGAGAGACCTGCAGGTTCTGGAGCAGACACCTCTAGGTGTGCAAGCAAGATTATAAGAGCCATGAAGAAAGAGATAGGTTGTCCCAGAACAGATGGTTACCAAAACTTGATTGAAGCCTAATGGGGGAGAGAGAGAGAAGGCCAGTGTGGGGAACTGGGCATGTCCCAGAGAGAGCCTTCAGAAGCAAAGTCAGTCTGGGTATGACCTAACAGCAATGCTTCAGGAGCTTAGGCAGCATCTTCAAAATGAAGTAATTAGGAAGTCAGGCTTCCTAGACTTGCTCTGCTTCTCTCTCCTTTGAATAATAGAAGCCCACCTTTTGCAGTCCTGGTATGCTGGAGGTGGGGAGTTGGGGGATATCCCAAAAACCTGCATCCAGCTGTCTTCACTCAGGTGCTGCAGGTCTCCATGAACTGCACTGTGCTGCCACGGCTGCCCAAGGAACCTCCTCCCAGGAGCGGTCAGGAAAGTCAGTGCAGATTGGGCTCAGTGGCACAGCTGTAGCTTACCCTGAAATGTTCCGGTTATTTTTGAAGGATTATTTTGTATTTTAACCCAAGAGAAATATTTTAGAAAGCTCACCAAGCTTCTGCCCCCTACTTATGTGGGTTCCTGCTCTTTACTCTTGCTATTTATTTTGCACTTGCTCTTTACTCAGTTTACTACAGTTTGAAATATAGCAGAACATTTTTCAGTTCGTCAGTGTGTTGTTTGCTGTCAAGGAGACGAAATGTTACTACTTTCCTCTGGAGAAGCTTAGGACATGATGGATGAAATGTCACAAATAATTAGACTTTTCTTATGAATTACATTTTTTAAAACTTCTGTTTTCATGTCAACAGGTATGTTACGGATAGGCTGTACGGAAGGACCCGGGGAAATTTTAGTTCTCTGGGAACAGCGGTAATGTAATATCTGATAAGCCAGGGAATAGCTCCAGCTGAGACAAACTTTAAAAACTTCTACTATGAAAATTTGGAGATATGAAAAATCTGAGTCCAGTGGCAGAATCGAAAAGACCCTGTCCAGTTCCTGAACAGCATGGACATGGTTAGGAATTTAAAGATTGCTTGACGTAGTCTGACCTAAAGTCCATCCACTGCAGTGTCTTGTTTCTGACGGTGATGTTTTGTGGCACTGTTAAGCCCTACACGATACGACATCCAGTGATAATCTAAATAACTATCAGGCTTGGAGGAAATAAAAACTGCAGTTCACTTTCACACTTTGAGCAGAGATGTACTGCAGATAGGCAGATACTCAGATTGCATAAAATTATCTGGGAGACAGACATGAACAAACCCTCCAACTCTGAACTCTCCCTGGATAACTGATCTACACTTGATGGGCTGGGTACACATCAGTGAACACCCCCAAACACCTGAGCATGCTGAAAAAAACTGCCCAAAACCATCACAGGTATTCACACACTACTTCTTCATTAGGGTTTATATGAGTTCCTAAATCTCTCATCATTTTAATCTCTCAGTTTATAAACTGCCAGTTGTTAGAGCAGTAAGCACTGGATCAAACATAACGCTACAGCTGAATTACTGCTTTGAAATCTTGTATCACATGCAATGACTTTAAATTGCTTGCTTTGCTAGAAAGGCTGAAGGAATGCGAAGCCGTGACACTCTAAATCACACTAATCAATGATGTAAATCTTAACTGTATGAATGTATCAATAATGAGGAATGCTCCAGGGGAAAAAATCAGGGGAACTGCGCACCTTTAAGATCTCCCTTCCATAACCAACTTACTGCCATACATTATAGAATCATCAAGCAAATACAAAGACTAATAATGACGTGGCAAAATTTACTTAACCCCCTTGACATGGAAATAAATTCTTATTTTATCTATGGGGAAAAAAAGTCTCCTACATGTATTTGCTAAGCAATCTCAACTGATTAGAAATGATTCAATTAAAGCGGAAGCATTGCAGTGAATGACATAAAAGGATCACGGAAATTTTCTCAGAAGATTTAAAATTTTATTTTTAATGCTAAAGATAAACTGTATACATGCAAATGTTTGAAGGGGAAGGGGAGCCATGAAGTTGCAGTGTTCATAAACAGAACACAGCTTGTTTGGGGCTTCATATTGTTTCAGATAAATATTATAGATATTGGTATTATCAAAACAGGGCCTGGGAAAATAGTTTTCAAATAGAAGGAAGGGGCGGGGGGCGGGGGGGGAACACACCCCTCAAACCCTTTTTTCTTCTTCCTCAGAAAATAAAGCTGTGATCATTGGCTCATCTCTAAGGATCATAAAACAACAAAAGAAAATTGCTTCCCAATGGCTAACATGATGAGAGGGAAAAGAGGGAGCCTAAGTAGCTTCTTGACTGTGCTGCTTCCTCCCAGCAACAGCTAATGAGATTCCCTGCCAAGGTGGAACCTGCCACACATCCTCTACATCAAAGGGGATCTGGAGGATATTCTATTGCCTCTGACTACCATGCTGCCTGGTATGCTAGACATCCACATCTGAAAGTCCCCGTGACTCCCAAAAGTCACCTATTGCTCTGTGAGGAGCTTGGGAGATGATAAAACCCATTATGGAGTACTTGCTTTGCTGCTTCACAACCGTTTGTATTCTGACAGCTGTGTGCAGGTTTATCAGACAGAAAAGTGGTTGCATCTCTGTCTTCCTTAGTCAGGCCCATCACAACTTACATGATATAGTCACTGCCCATCCTTCCTCCTCCTTCACTCTGCAGCTAGAGAAAGCGCAGGAACACTGTCAGATTTTCTAAAGTGAACTCATAGAGATGCTCCCATGATGGCTTCCCAATCTATTAATCTACTGTTCCACCTGCTACAGCCACCACCACCATATTCCCAGTGGGAGAAGGCTCAGTCAGCACCACAGGTACCTGTGGCTGCTGTTCAGTGTCCCTGTGCTCCCTGTGGCACTTTCTAGCTGGTCTTAAAACACTTCAGTTGACTCAGTGGGCAGGGTCACGCTGCAGCCTGGCAACCAAAGCCCAAGGGGAAAACAACCCGCACAAGGTCACTCAAGATGTGAGGAAAAGCCAACCAATGCTTTCAATTTCTGTCCATTATGCTGCTGCTCTTGTTTTGGAGCAGTAGGGTGCAGATGCAAAAAGCTGCTAGCAAGAGCTGCTTTCTATCCCGTGAGAGAATTTTCTTTCTCACAGAAGTTATCAGTAGAAGGTTTCTAGGCTGTGGACACCTGTGACCTTGCTAGGATCTATTTTTAGCACAGGTAGAAAAAATATTTTGACAGTGATTGTTATGAGATTTTAACCAATTAAACTATGAAATAAAAAGACTATAAAAGAGCTGAAAATAATAAAATAACTCTCTCTCTGCTGCAATCTCTGTCTGCTGCCTGATCTCCCTCTCCTCTCCTCTGCCGCGGAACAGAACCTAGCAGCGACAGTAGGGAGAGGTTCCAGGTGCTGAACTGAAACCTTTTCCACGTTAGACCCCATTTTCAAGCACAGTGAAGGTGAAGGTGTTGTAACTACAAGAATCACATGGAGATGGGTGGTTGCTTATATCTTTCTCTTCTATTTCTTCTGGTTAAGTATTTAGTTTAGGGGAGACAGGAAGCCTTCACAGCCAAGTCCAGCTTCTACCACTGATCAATGTGGGCAAAGGAAAAAAGCTAATTTTCAGGGGAACTATTCAACAGCCTTGCTATTTTCTGCACTTTTACACTGGGAACCTTGCTTCCTTCATTTTGGGTTAGAGATATAAAGAAGTATTCCAACATGAAAGCATAATTTTGGCTCTGTTCCACTCGAATGGATATCAGGATGCAGTGTCAGCTGCCTGGGAACATAGCTCCCAGTGCTCTGGTATTTTTTTGGATTTCTCTGGTTGGGTCCCAAGTCACTGTGCTCATTTATCACACACTGAAGATTGTTGTTTCCTAACACTTCTGCTACAGGGAATACTTCAGGAGGCCCTGCCTCCACTGTTCCCAAGCCAGCAGAAACAAAAGGGACAGAAGCTTCCATCTCATGAAATGACACGTGCATTGATTTCTCAGTTCTGACACAGGCTTGGCATTTGACCTTCAACAAGTTCAGCTCCTCTCAGCTCTCACTCTTACAATGGGCATTGCAAAAACCAGTTCGTCTGATCTCCATAAATCACCAGCTCCTCATGGAAGACACTTTTCCATGGTGCACAGTAGTGCAAAGTCGATGGGATGCTGGTCAGAACAGGAACTGCTGTGCCATAAACAGCCTGCCATTACACAGACCCAAACACAACACCCTTTTTGTGGTGCTCCAGGATGCAAGTGCAAGAGTTATTGTAACAGGAGCATCCAGAAAAATGTTATTTGGAAAGGTGCTGTTTACTTAAGAAATTACCCTTACTTTGTATTTAATGTTTCATACCTAAGGTTCAATCAATGCAGGAAATTCTCCTTCTATTCTTGTATCTCAACAATAATGATGCAAAAGGTCATACAACGTATCATCAATAAAATACTGTCTCTTGAAAATCAGTTTTCAGATAGTCAAATTATTTTTGAAATAGAAGTGTCATTCTTTAACCCTGTCAGGAAGTTAGAGGCACAGCATTCAGTTTCCATTTAAAAATCAAAGTGTAAAAGGGTAGGGGGGTGGAAAAATGCCCCCCAAAAAATCACTAACACAAATGTCATTCAGGCCTGGCAAAAAAGAACACAGAGATTAAATGTTACCCTTTAAAGTTTGCAACCCAAACAGAAGATCACAGAGCTAGAGCATGACAATAAAATCTATTGCACATATGCAAACTAGCCAGTCAAATCTCCAGCTCTCTCCAGGCTGGAAAAAATAACCAAAGGAAAAAGAAACGACAAAACATTAGATCAACTGAAAGAAGATATAACACTTCAAAAACCTTTCTGCTTCAACCACATATAATAAGCTGTTCCTGATACTGGGGAAAGTCTGAGGGCTGGATGTTTTTTTTTCTCCTTTTAACGTGGGATTTTTACTCTGACAATTTGTCCTTAATGTTACTTGAACATAGGTTACTCTAGCTGCACACAAAAATATACTGGCTTGAAGTTTAATTTTGAGACACTTAACATTACATTTTCCCAAGAAATGGTCGCTCTTCTCCTGAATTTGATGGCTCATTGAGCTTCTAGGTAAGAGCTGGTTTTTACAGGGATATGTCTCTGTACATTCTTTACAGTCCTTATAAAACTGCCTGGCCAGCCAGAGCACTGATTGCCTGGGGAACTTTTGGTAGGGGTAGGTTAATCTATGTGACCTCCATAGTTCATCTGAAACTGCCGCACAACTTTCTAAAGAGCCATCTTTATTTCCTCCTCATCCTCTCCTCAGGTTCTGAGTGACTCCCAGCACACACTTTCTCAAGGACAGCTGGAGACAAACACAGAGGTGAAAATAAACACATTTCTTCCTGTGAGAACATTTGCAGTGGTGTAGGTAAAGACTCAGGGCTGCTCACCAACACACACAGTCCCTTGTGTACCAGTCCAAGTGCAAAACTACATAATTGTGCAAGCACAATGATTGGGCTCCAGCAGGAGCAATTCTATACCCACAAGAAATAAAATTCAGCTGCTGGGAAGGGTGTTTTATTAGCAGGGATCTGTCCTTTCCAATAATGAAAATAATTTGTCTGTTCTCTGAAAGGACCAGCAGATACCATTAATTCCAGGTTAAAGTCTTTTTCCTATATGCTAATGTGTTTGATTTTTAGGCTGATGATGGGTAGTCCATCCAAGTTATTTCAATGTAGAGCAAAGGGGTAGCTCTACACAGCTTGGAAGCCCTTCCTTCCCCATCCTCTGAAGCAGCGTTAATCAGGATAGCTGCCTAAGCCATGGAGCATTTTGTAACTCTACCCAGCCTTCTTCCCACTCCTTAACACCTCCTCTGCTCTTTCCCCCCACCCCACCAGCGCTGCTCCCCCAGCAAAATTGCCACACATCTGTACAAAGGACAAGCGGAACAATAAGGTGACAGTTCTTTAGGGAAAGAATAAAAACACAAATTAACAAACACCAAATTTGCTGTAAACATTAAATACTTCAGACATGAAACCTTCTGTGCTACAAGAGTGCTTTCAGCATTATCTATTCACAGCAGTTCCTCTGCTCCTGAGGGTCATAAACACTGAGAGATGGAGCCAGCAAAAAAGCTCTAGTTGAAATTCAGCTCACAGCAAAAGCAATTTCCGAGTGTGCAAAGTGCTGTCAGCAGGCCTGATGTTTGTGTATGAAATATAGACAATATGACTGGCCCATCGGCAGTCACTGTCAGCCTGATGGATGGGGCCTGAAAAGAAGTAAAGCGGCTGCCGTTAGGGCCCAGTCTATCAGATGCTTGATGGAGATTCAGGGGCTTAATAGAGGTAAAAGTTTCTTCTAATCGGACAAAATTTCCAGCGGTGATCACAGAGAAAATAAAAGGGATAGCGATGTGATACAAGGGCACAAGCAAGGCTTCCCTGGCTCAGCTACAGTACAAAACAGAAGAGGAAAGCGATGCATTCTCAATACAGAGAAGAACTGGTGTCTTTGTTCTTGGATCTCGACTGTCCCAGAACAGAGAGGACAGCCCTACAGCTCACTTTGTGCACGAGCATCTTCGGGTGTTCCCCACTGCCCAGACCCCTGGCAAAATGAAAACATCACTCTGCAACCACTCTGGTGCCCTTCACAGCATACTTGTTGCTGCGACAGAGGGGGGACTGACGGACCCAGCGCCACACCCATGCACAAAAATTTGTGAAACAGTCAGTTCAAATGTCCTTGCACCTTTTACCATTTGGAAACTAGAGTTCTTGCTATTTCCTTTTTTCTTTTGCCCCCAAGGTTGTTGTTATGTGGATAAAACTTCACGTGCAGCATGTGTGGTCCATCTGCAATAAAAATACCAAGGGCTAAACTCCACATCATACCTCATGCTATGGGGCCCTCAGCTCATGGTGTCAGTCAAAGACCCTCACACAGAAAAAGCGGAGACCGTAGGAAAAAGGCATGGCATGGGTCAGAGCACTTGTGGTAGTTCAGTTATTAATACTTGTGCCAAAACACCATGAAAATCAAAAGGCTCTGTTGAAAAAAATGCTGACCACTTCAATAAAGATAGAGAGCAATTAGAAGTGAGCTTGTGCCTCAAAGTCCACGAACCAGTCTGCCGCCAAACTGTACATATTTTGAAACTAAATGAACCCACAGCTTTGATCCATCCCTATTTGCCAAGGCAAAGAAGGGCTGACAGCTCGTGATGTTTGCTTCCCTTCAGGTAAGTGAGAAGGCAAGTTCATGGCATAGGGAAAGGCAGAATTATTGCAGGTTTTCACTCCAAAACAGGACTGTCAAGCAGAAGAAATGTCATTGAATGCCTAAATTTCTTAAGCAAAACCACTGTAAGAACTGAGGCAACATGCAGACCAAGAAATTAAAAATGTGCACAAATGGGAAACCTCCCCAGGTCTAGCAGTCTAATATTTTGGAAGAAGCAATATATTTCTACAAGAAATCATAGCTTAAGGAAACCCTTCCTTTTCACTGGGATTTATACTTTTCACCGGGATTTATACTTTTCACCCATCATTACAAGCTCTTCCTTGATCAGAAATAGAGCCAAGAGTGGCTGCTGGGGGTATTTGGAGAACTTAAAAATGGTCAGTTCTTTGCATCACTGTTTAAATAGATCTTCAACAGGAAAAGCTGCAAATTTTCAATATTCAAAATGGTCATGGTCATCATACTCTACTGAGGCTCAAAAAGACAGAGTACACTTGATTAGTTCCTACCTGACCTTCCAAACATACAACCTACTGGTTTCTAGCGGGTTCTCTCACCTCAGGCACGCTCTCTACAGCTGGAGATTTTCTTCCCTGAAAAACCTCTCCCCAAATAGATCCATCCCTGCTCTCAGGCTGGGAGCTGGTCTTCACACACTAAACCCTTCGGTGTTTCTGTGACACTGTGGAGTTTTCTTCTGGAATCCAGTTTATTCTGCCCCAGAGTCAGCTGGAAATTCCGCATCCCAAAGCCCCAGTTTAGAACTTGTTACAAGGGCTGGCTGTTTCCTACTTACTGAAGGGACACAAGAGCAGCCAGGACTCAGCTGGAGCCTCTGGTAGCAAAGCAGCTCCTGACATTAATATCCTTTAGCACAGGCTCCAGAAGAGCTGCTAACAGTGAGCTTTTAAAAAAGATTGCCGCATCTTTAACAGGTTTTAAACCAAGCTCCTTTACCCTATTACCAGCACCTGATGAAAACCACTACCCTATTGAACTCACCAGCGGGCCATTAGAAGTGTGTCAGATTACATTAACTAGGCAATTAAAAATAAACACCCAACCAGCAACAACAAGGAGCAGCAACTCTGCGCGTGAGGAGAGCCTGTCTGTCGTTTCCTAAATCCCCAAATTAGTTTTGAAAGGCCACTTTCAGCCTGGAGTTAAGGCCAGATTTCCCCTCTGCGTTGTCTGCAATGGGCTGAATCTCTGCAGTAACCTGATGAAACTGATTATTTATGATAAGTGACTGACATTGGAACACTGCCCAAAAGGCGAAGGAATGAAAGCTGCTGTGACCCCCAAATGAGAAGATTTTCTTTGATCAGCTCACACAAACTTCTAAAAAAATTATGACTTTTGGTTTCATGCAGGAGATCAAATAATTAAACAAACAGATGTGCAGATATTAATAACAAAAGGTGTCGCATGAGGGAAGCACTCAACCACAAACAAGCCATTTATTTTAAGACTTAAGTGTTGCTGAAATTCCCAATCAGAAGAAGAAAGAATGATTTTTAAGTGTGGTGTGGGAGGTATTTTAGAGAACTGGGGGTAATTTAAAGCAGAATATGCTTTTTTGATGAGACTGCCAAAACCAAGATGCCTCTGGATAAAAAATAAAGGAAAAAAAGAAAGTTAATTTACATACAGACAGAGCTGTCAAGCGAGTCATCAGCAGAGAGAGGGATAACAAGTCTTTGGGTAACAACTCCCTTGTTAGGAAGATGTCAGTGAGAAGCAGGATCAAGGGAGAAGGAAAGTCACTGTACAGATGTTTTAAAGGAACAGTTAGAATTTTCTGTGGCTTGAGGGGCTGAACATTGCAGCTGCCTGCTCGGTGCAGGTACAGGAACCACCTGCATGAGGGATGTGTGCATAGCTGGGGAAATAATTGAGTAATGTCTTCTATTTCTGCTCAGCGCACAAGGGTCTGAGCAAGGAGTTCGGGTCTAGACTCCAGTCTCAATTTTCCCCAGCTTTGTGCTGTTGGGAAAGGGCAGGAAGGGTGTTATTTTGGGGGTTGAATCTGTCTTTACCTCTCCAGGACAGTCAGAAGTGACTTGAAGAGACACTGGGGAGAGAGTCACAGGCCCTGTCCAAGAAATCTCAAGGAGTAACAACAACCACACATACTCGAGTGCTGCTGGATGAAAAGCCAGTGATAAGAAAAATAAATGAAAACCCCAGGTGGTTCCCCCGTAAGAGCAGCAGAGAGAAGATCTCAGCCCCTCATCGACATGGCAGCTGCTCCTTGTCCCTCGTTACATGCCCACAGTGCCACCAGCAGCACAAGGAACGCTGATATCCAAGGAGGGAAAGGTTCCCCAGCCCCAGCCAGAAGCACGTCTGGAGTTGAGCCACCTCTTCTCCCTTACCTTGAATACCAGAGGCTTTCATACCATTCCCATTCCTTCTATTTCTGTGGACGTAGCAAACCCCACTTGCAAGCATAGATCCAAGGGATGGGATTTCTCTGCTGGAGTGTTGTTTATTCCCAGGAGAGCAGAGAAGGTGGAATGGAAGTGCTGACCAATTCCATCTGCAGGCCATCAGCTGAACTGGACTCTAAACACTTTCCTTGATTTGCAAATCTCTTCTGCCAGCTTTACCTTTCTCTGCCAAACTCTTCCCTGAAACCTGAGAGCCATCATCCTTTTCCATTCCTTTAATCAAAGCTCCTCCAAGAATTGTGACTGTCCTGAGGAGATTTGATGAAAAAGAGATCAATTTCAAGTGGACCCCCTACTTATCCTCTACCACTATGGATCTGTGGCATGAGAAAGGGAAAGATTTCTGGGCTTAAATGGTTTTATATTCCAGAAGAGAAACTATGGAATATCCCTCAGTATCTCAGCCACGATGAGAGAAAACTGAGATCCCAAGAAACAGCACAGAGCAATACATAAAACCAAGCCACTGGCTGTAATAATCACCTGCTTTTCGTGGAACTCAGGGTCACACTGATCACATTGCAAAATCATTGATTTTTCTCCATCTGTTCATTGCTCTGACTCACTGAATTGGTGGCTCACCTGTGAGCTGGGTGGGGACTCAGGCCCAGCTGACGTTCTTCTGGTCTGTTCAACAGAACATGAGTGCCTCAGCCAACCCTCATGGGCAGCCAGGCAGAAAAACATGTTCATCACATTTTGACTGGTATCAACTGGAATTCTGCCTCTGACACAGGGAGTAGGTGCAAGCAGTCCATGTCCTCCAAAATAAGAGTTGGGTGAAGTGCCACTGCCTGAGCCTTTCCAGATAAAAAAGGGCTATGACAAAGCACATGGTTTTTCAGGAAAAAAAGAAAAACCTTTTGTCTAGAAGTGAATATTTTATGCATAAATATATTTTTCTGTTCTTATACTCTACCAAAATAAATCCTTAAACTGTGCTTAAGCTAAATATCACACCGAGAATTTATTTTAATAAAAACTAAAGTATGTATGGCACAAGCTTTGCAAAGAAGAAAAGCCCTTTACAAAGACGAAAAAGACCAGAACTCTCCTAATACTGTTTTAACACAGCCATTTTCATGTGTGTATTTGTGGTACAAAGCATTTGTGGTACATGCTGCACAGAATTGTCCCTGTGTGACCATTGAATATTTGAGTAAATGCAACTTCAATGTGATAGTGGGTTTCTTCGTAAGAGTACAGAAAATAGCTGTTAGAACAGAGCAAAGTGTTGTTTTTTTAAAAAACACAGCAGGGTAGGAAACAACTTGGCTGGCTGTGGGGATGGACAGGCTAATCTAAGAGTGTTCCTGTCTCTGTCTTCCAAGTTGCTACAGAAAGGACAAATCTACCCAAAAGCCAGCCCAGGTGACTCACAATTATCTACATTTCCCCATCGTGGTTGAGGTGATGTGGACGGAAGATGAGATGGGGTTGAGTTTCAGAAAGCAACGTGTCCCCACAACTCACACTGACTTTATCTTCCAGAAAATACACAGAGCTCAATGCACTTGTTCTTACAGATATATAGGAAACCACCAGCAAATTTTTCAACAATATATCCTCAGGGAACAGAGGTGCTCAGCCAGGAGAGGATTCCTGGCTCCAGTGGTCTACATATAGCCATGGCATGCCTTTGACTGATTCACACAGACAGAAAAATGACCAGTTCTTTATAGCACGTGGCCTTTCCTTCCTCTGCATGACCAAAACAATATCAGGATTCAAGACAAATGCCAAATTATGAGGTTGGGGTTGGTGAGACACACACACAGACACACACACACACACACATGACAGGGAGGTGGCCATGGGGGCTGACACAGCCTGGCACACCCACCTAGTGCCACAATGTCCCTGTGCAAACAGATGCTCCACTCCTGTGCAACCCCCTTCCCTTTATCAAGGTTTCATATCACCCTTCACTAAAAATCATTCTCAACATTTTCCTTACTCTGACCTCGCCATACAAGAGAATGGCAGCACCAGCGGTAATAAAATGTGTCCTTTAGTTTCAGAAGTCTGCCTTCCATTTAAGCTATGGAAATGGGAAGCAGCAGCTGCTGATGGCTGTATAAACATAACTGTCCACAGAGCATAACTGGCACTTTGCTGAACTCATCTCTGCAAAATAATAGATGTGGCTGGTCTGATGTGATAATACTTGATTGATTTACCCACATGGTATTTAAAACGTGGCTGATGTGACCCTTTTGCTCTAGTCTACCCATGAACCATAGATTTGAAATCCACACATTGAGTGGATTTGTTGGAAAGCTGGAATTCACAAATCAAAGAAGCTGTTAAGGTTCAATAATATGGTTACATGATGAATGTAAAGCCAAAGCCCATTGAATGCTAAGTGCGTTGGATAAAAAGGCATCTCAACAATATCTTAGTGAGATCCCCATTCTTTCCTGCATCATGACCCTTATCGAAGTTTTCCAAAGCTGTGAAGCCCAGATTTACAGACATACCAATACAAAGAGCACAACTAAATATAATTTCTTCTGAATATGCATCCAAATGTTTGAGTGTTTATTCAGTCTTCACCTGGACTTCAACCCCAGCCAGGCTTAAGCCTTGTTCACAACTGTGACTCCAATCCAGTATTACCCAGTGGCTGTGCCTGACAGCCACCAGTGCTTAGCAAGTGTAGTTCTTTATGTCTTGGAGTAGTGCATCATTTAATTTGTCCATATACCTCAAATGCTTGCTTTGATATATAACTGGAAGGATCAAAGGAATCGCTCATGACTGTTACTCAGTGAGGCACCTACCAACATGTTTCCAAGAGCTACAGGCAATTTAGGGGGAGGATGTGGTGGGAATCATGGGTAAACAGCAGCAAATATTAAAATGGAATAGAGGAAAACAAATGTTGCAACCACAGCAACAACAAGGAAAAAGCAGGTTTTGTTTTGTTTTTTTTTAAACCTGACTGGATTAAAACTTGTTTCCACTAAGCAAAACAAAAAGAAAACCTAGCAATTCTAAGTAAAAAAATACTGATTGAAAGTATTTATTTATTCCTTCTTTGCGAGTTACAAAATAAAACACTATCAAGGGAGAAACTGAGTATTTGCTTTTTTTTACCCCTGACAATCATAAAACCACATGTTCAGACAAACCTTTTAACTAAAGAAAACCTTTCTCTCCTCCTCGTGTTTCCCGTATGTATACTCTCTATTATTCACTCTTTTCCATCAATAACTTCCAGCATTTGGAATTTATGTGCAGTATTTAATAAGAGCTGGTGTGAATGTCAAAAGTATCCTGGTAAGATGTTATGTGTCAAAAAACGATCATGTTACTGTGTGATGGATTAATATGAAGAAACAGCTTGAAGGCAAGGTATTCATCTTTCTTTTTTTTTTTTTTTAATGACAACACTAATACATTTGTTTCAGTTCTGAAATTAATTTCCTAATAGTAAGAAAGGTCAAAATGAACGAGAGGCATATGAGCCCTTTTGTCATCTTTGACAAATTATCCAAAACAAGCCTGTCAAATCAAAAGGGATAACATTTTGAGTAATAAATGCTAGTACTGATTAACTGGTCAAAGTTAATTCTTTCCAGGAATTGCCATATGCAAAAGGCAGGAATTCATTCNTGTTTTCAACATAGTTTTCTTGGAAACAGGCCTACCCGGTGCTTTCTGGCAATGATGTCTGTTGGATGGTACAAACTGAAAGTGGTATCTTCTGCAGTGCTCAGATGGGTATTTTTGAAGTAATTTGAAAGATAAGTGAGATATTAATCAACAGAAAAGGGAAGGGGCTGTTTTGCAATTCTTAGTGGTTTTCAGATGCTTTTCAGTGGGATTATGATGGGAGTTTCTCCTGAGAGAAGAGCTCTCCTGAGTATGCAAAGATTTAACATCCACTGACAGAAAACTGAAATTTAAATCTAGAAAAAAAATCTTCATTATGACTGCTTCCAAACTGGTAAGGCTGTTGGGTTCTCTAGGGCTGGGTTGCTCCTCTGGGTATGTTTAGTATGTTCAGAGGCTTTGAATTATTAGAAACTCCTTAGGGTGAGACTGGGGCAGAGAAACCACAGTTCTCTCAGGGGATTCGAGGATCTGTCCAAGGGCAACAGACAACAAAGTCCAGCAGTTGTTATGTGCTCTTCACCTTTGCCACCCATAGGACTTTTTTTGAACAGAAAAACGGTCCTTTCATCCTATTTCACAAACACCAAACTCTGTGGGAAAGATGCGAGTTATACTCAGTAGGCCCCAAAAGTGTGGAACAAATTTTTATGAACAGCTGGTTATAAAACCAGCAAACACATAATTTAAATAGAATTTTAGGAGTCAGTATTTCCCAGGTGAAAATCCAGCCTGGCTCTCCAGGGACCAGATGTGATTCATAAGATGCGACTTGCTGGCAGAGTGTCTGCGTCACAAAACAATGACAAACTTGTCTTCCTTCTCCAACAATACCAGCTGGGCTAAGGAAAATTATTACCTCTTCTAAAAACCTTGGGGCTTTTCTATTCTGAAATCATGGTAGCCACAGTAGCATTGTACCTCACGCCACAAGAAGACCTTAGCATCTCCCAGAAGCCTCGAGTAGGCCAGAAAATCTTTTCTATGTTTTTGTGAGGTGATTTCACAGAACCTGCAGGTGCTGCACACAGACATTGCTGTGCAATAGCGTGCAGGGCACGCTCAATGGTGTGAGGAAGGGCTGCTCTTAATTTATCCCACACAATCACCATCATTTTCCTGGATAAGCAACATTTTCAGCTTCACGCTGCGTTTCTGTCCTCTCTTGGTGACTTCAGCTGCTGCTGTGCATCAATTCTGGAGAAGCCAGTGCAGTTTCCAGCTCAAACTGAATTACAAACACTGACATCCAGCCCACAGTGGACACCACTGCAGGCTGGGCCCACCAGTGCCCACACAAGTACCTGAGTTGCTCCAATAACACATCCTCCACCACTGCACAGCCTTTCATTTAGGATCTTGTGCTAGAAATACCCTCTTACTGATCTCCACAGAACTGAACAGTGGGCCATGGTCCTGACAGCAAATATCCAAAGGATTTCTCTGTGCCACTTTTCAGGCATTTAGAAAAACAAGTCCCTTTTTCTGTTTGATTGGAAGACTACTCCAGAAATCTAAAAAAACCCAAACCATACCAAGGGAAGTTTTCCCCTTAACTTATTTCTGTAAACTTACACTGCTAAACCTTTGGACAACACTAAATAAATCCTTTTCTCTTTGGGGCTTATGCAAGTCAAAAAAGATCTGGAAGAGAACATAGAGTTAGGTGACAGGGAGGGGGAGAAATATGCTGAATTCTGATAATTGCTCTTCTCAGAAATAAAGCGTTTCCAATTTATTACAGTTGGAAGGATTTATGCAGCATAGAGAAAGCTATATCAGTCCATACAAATTAGCACAAGATTGGGCTCTCTATTATATCAACACTTTTCCAAAACAGACAGCAGCATGACTAATCTCAAAGCTCCAAAAAAGAAAGTGTCTCTTCTTTGTTTGGCCTCTCAAATCTTCCAAATATTTTTAAAATATGTTTCCTTCTCTTCACCTCCTCCTGCTACTGAAAAAAAAACCCCACAGAAACCAGAAACCACAAACCCCAAACAACAACAATAAAAAACCAAAACACATACATACACAAAAAATAATCCCTGAGAAGAATTTAAAAAGCTCATTCAAAAATAAAACACAAAGATAAAACCTCCAGTGGTAGATTCTTTCTAACTGGTGAATTTATTCTAAACTCAGTGCAGAGAACTGAGTAAAATAAAGGTCAGACCCTGTGCTGGGAATTCCCCTGACCTTTCGGGCTACATCCATCATTGGTATTACACAGAATTTGCCATTTATCACACCAAACAGAAAGCAAATCTTTAACTCCTTTTCTCTTCCCAGCAGTACAGACCCAACAATTATTCAGATTTTAAAACAAAATCGATGTTTATCCGGCTCCTTTTTACAGCTCTGCCTCTTTGGGCACCTCACCTCTTCAGCCTCTGGATGTACAGCAGGAAACCGATATACCGGGGAGCATATGAGAACCAGTGTGTCTTGGGGAAATGGGTGTGAAGGGATGGATTAAAAATGCATTTGGAAAGGCCTTTTAAAAGGGTCTGCTTTCCTACTGGCACCTATTGAAGGGTATTTGTGACAATCCTCTCCTGAATTCAGGCTCCTATCTGGGGAAGGGGATTCTTTGAATGTTTCAGGCCTTCAGATAGCATCAGGGAATTGTCCTGCTGCACTTTCTAGAGAAGTCTGGCACCTGCATACATCAGATTTGAACAGTTTTTAAGGATCCCTCCAGCTGTGAAACCATCATGGATGGATGCAATGAAGGGAGCAGCCCCGCCCATAAGTTCACAGCCTTGCTCCTCACTAGGGATGAATTTCTCTCCAGGACTAATGACTTGGGGTGTTGGGGTGTGACACAACCACATGGGAGCCATAGAAAGGAAGTCTGGAACAGCCTCATCTCTAAGTGATCTCCTGGGTTTACAGCTGCACTCCTGTCCCAAAAATACAGGGATCTCCTGAGAGACCTGTCCTCTGGGATGCCCCAGCCCAGCTTTCCAGGCTCAGACAGTGCATGGTAGGATTCAGAGCAATCCCCTTCCATCTCAGCACAGGGATCTCTTCCTTCCCTAAAAGCTACCAGCGTATGCCTAAGCCACCCGGTGCCCTGGTGCCATTCAGTGTCTTCTGCTTGCATTCAATATTCACATTATCAGCACTAAGGACCAATTTGGGAGCTCCCAAGCTTCCCCCTCACAGAGAATGCAGGAAGACAGGGCAGTTGCCAGGGTATTTATTAAAGGGTGTGTGGGACAACTATATTTATGGAAGGTTAAACAGCCTAATGCATGATATGAGCATCTGTGTCATGAATCAGTGATTAAAGTAAAGTCTCTTTCATCAAAATTCAGTGATCTCCGCCATGGTAAATAATAGTCTAATTAGGCATCTGCTCATTCAATGTCCAAAGGGACAGGCCCGTTCCTGGCACAAAGTGAAACATTTGTTGCACCAGCGAAAAGTCATTTTCAAGCCTGTGAACCACCTAGAGCAAAAGAGATCAGCTCCTTCCTTTGCCAAAGGATGCTCCTCACAAGGAGGAAAACGAGACCCCTTCTGCTACTATAAGCAAAGCTTTGTAAAGGGAAGGCCTGGTAAAATCATGGCTTCAGCCTGTTACTTAGGCTTTACTTATGGTAACACCCTTCCTCTTCCGACTGTCAGGGCCTTCAAACTGCCCTTGGGTGGGTGAACCCACCACCTGGTCCAGAGAGATGGACGAGAAACTTTAGACTAACTTTTAAACCACCAATTGCTTAGAAAGGAAAAAGTGGGGAGCTGCAATGTTCTATCTGCCCAAATGTGTCAACTACAAGGTTCAAAGTTTACAGTTACGAGGGGACAGAATCTGACCAAACTACAAAATAGGCAGTTTGGCAACAACAGTAATTAATTTTCCCTGCATGGACTCAACCATCCTTGACATGCTTCTAGCCCAATAACTTCTAGCAAAGGAACATGCTTCATTTGACTGTGGACTGCTTCTCTCCCCTCCATCAATTTAAGCTCACCTTCCCGTTCCCTTTGGCTCCGTAGGTACAGCTTCACACAGAAACAGATGCCTCAGCGTGCTGTGGTGGGGACAGCAGTGTGTGCCACAGCTGGTTGTGGCCCTGCTGCAGTGTCCAAATCCATTTGAATGACAGCCAGATTTAAGAGCAGATCTCCTAAGGGTGATTGAAATAACCCCAGAACTGCAAGGATTATATGCCAGCAGGGAGGCTGCAGATCCATCTTTATTCAGAACAAACGCCATTTCTTCCCAAGCACCCTTATCTATCCCTCACACATACCTCTAAGATCCCTTCGAGCAGTGAAGTGCTGCTGCCAGGTGACTGAATTCCTGGAGGCCACTTGGCACCAGGCAGCCCCTCAAGCAAAATTTGCCACTAATTTTTCTTTCTGACACGCCTTTAAAAACAGACAACTGGAGATTTTTGTCTCAAGATTCCTCATCGTTTGGCTGGACGTTGTAAAGGAGGACTGGTCACCCTCTCTTATAAAACCATAAAAATAATTAGCAGCTCTCCTGGGAAGGGTAATGAGCTGTTTCTTAGAAGGTTTTGTGCTCTTAGCACACCACCTTAATGCTTCAGCAAGGCTCTGTATGCTCTAAAACCAGCCATGTGCCTGCTGTGGCATTCCCTGGGCTCCTGCATTGCTCCCCTGGGACAGACTAGATTTTCCATGGCAGCTTGCAGCAGACTTCAGAATGGAAAGTTTCGCTAAATGCAAGATTGCCATGAATAACACAGGGAGTTTAATAACCTGCGTGTTATTTATTTTGCTACTAAATTCAATCCATGCACTTTATTACATTCAAGGGTGTCAACTCACAAAATATGTCAAGCCTGCTCAGTTATTGCCCAATGTACAGTAAAGCTGTTTTCACTCATATTCCATGAGGTTATTCAAAATTACTTTAAAATGCTTACTGCTACAAGAAGTTCAGGGGAAAGCTAACATCCTCCCTGTGCCCTTCTGTCTCCATTTGTCTGGCTGAGTGTTTGTCCTTTTGTACCTTCAGCAAAATTTCAGCAAGGTTTTCATACACATCCTGTCCGAGAGTTGTTTCTGAAAGCCATTACCAGATGTATTTTTAAAGATATTGAGAATGGGGAGAAAAAAGTAGATCATCTTAAAAATGTCCTCCTTTTGCAAATACAATTTCTGATGTCAAACTCTTATAGCCAAATCGGCTATTTCCACATTCTTAGCTTTTAAACATAAGTCACTTTGCTTTCTGAATTTTTGTACTTCACCCTCCTCCTCTCCTTTAATTTTTAAGCAAAAGGTCTGAGTAGCACTGTGAGAAAAGCTTAGGCTACAAAATTAGTTCAGATGAGCAGAGGCAAGTTAAAATAAATAGAATTTACTGATACTGAAACAATAAAGCTCAGAGAAATCTAAAGCTCAGAGAAATCTAAAGCTCAGAGAATTCACATGCTTGCTTACCAGAACGAGTTATTTTGTTTATTAAAGTGACAGTAAGCCTTTCATACAGTGAAACAGCTTCACCTGGGCATTACAACAACTCTACTAAGCTGAAGAAATCTGTGGTGAGGTGAAATCTGCACTTAGGAAGAGATAATCCAATATGCTCCGTCTGCAGTCTGTTCTATCATTTCCCATCCAAAGGATAAAAATCCTAAAATACCCCATCAGGTCCCAGGGTGGTTCAAGAGGACATTAACTTTGTTATTAACAAAATTAGCCGGGGTACAGAGCCAGTGAGCCCAAGTGCAGCTTTATTCTCTCCACAGGTTCCGGAATGAGGGTGGCAGCTGGCAGTGCTCTCCATCCAAGCCTCCATCGCACAAGTTAGAGAAGGAAAATTCCTATCAGCTCTTCCAGTCAGTCTCCGGGTTCCTGCAGGATGGCTCCCCACAGCTGACTGAGGGGCTGTGCTCCAATTAGCACAGACCCTTTTGATGCTGGCCAGCCTGCAAAGCCAGATGGCAGCTTCTCCCTGGCATTTTGGCCCAGGGTACCCAGTGCAGACCAGAGTTTTTGTAATAGCCTGGTAAATGGCTCCCAAGCTTTATTTCAAATGCTCCAGCCTCTCCCTGAACTGCAGCATAACTAGATCCAATCATACTTCTGAACTCCATAGGGAAGAAATGCAGATAAATTCCTTTGCAAAACACACAATCAACAGGAAAACAATGCATAAAACATACTATAGGTGTAATATATGTATAGACACATACACATACACTTTCCCTACTGCTCTCAGTGCACAGATATTAATGGTTCAGGTGATAAATCAATCTGCATGGCTAAAAGCAGTCACGATGATCATTTACAGCTTCCACCGACTTCAGTCGAAGATACTGGCACTCTCAAAACAAGACTGAAAACTAAAACAATGTTTTACTTGGATGAATTTCTCTGTTTCAGATCTATCAAACTGCATTTGAAGTTATTTTCACTAGTAACATAAAATCACAATGCCTGTTATGATATCAATTTTCATTGCCCTTTGCTATTACAACACAGCTGAAATCAACAAAGTCATTTGTAAACCCTCTGTCCAGAATCCCACCTTATTGCACAACAGTGGTATATCTCAGTTTGACTAACACACAACAACTGCTAAATATTTGGGTTTGCAGAGAACAATCCACTACTATGACAACTGTAAACAGGCTGGGTTGGACCAGGCTCTTTGCACCACTTCTCCTGGCAGCCCACTCCAAATCACCCTTTCCAAGGGTCTCTACAGGGCACCTGAGCAGTTCACTCCCTCCCTTCCTCTAATCTTGTTAGAAGGCAACCACATCACTTGGAGAATGGAATTATTAACAGACTAGAACCAGGATCAGATGGGATCAAATAATCAGCATTTTCCAGCTCTCAAGGAGAAACAAAAAAGATGAAAACAGTTTTTCCTTTGAATCAGCTATTCCATCCTCCACCTTGGACTTTGGGGGAAAAACCCGAACCTACTAATCTAGTAGTTAATCCTGTTCTCTCACCACTACCCCTTCCCAGCTATGGTGTCAGGCCTCTTGGTTTGAAAAATGGACTAAAACAGGTTGAAACATTCTGTCATGGTGAGACATATTCATCTTTGCAGAGCTGGAATATTATTTCTTATTTCCAAGGACAACGGGGGGGTTGTGCTCGGAAAATCAAATACACAGACTTAAATTGTTTTCTAAACAAAGAGCCAAATCCCCCAAGCAGTATTATAAGATTCAGCAGTTCTCACTCCTGCAGCTCTACTTGGAGCTGCTGCAAGAAAGAACTCAGGCTCAAAACCTTTTCTCCTGGATTTTGCTTTCTAGTGAAAATTCCTTGTTGAGCTGAACAGGCATGAAGATGATGTAGTAATTTGCCCAGAGCTGTCAGGCTGGACAACATCCCACCTTCCTCACCCTTCTTACTCCTAGCTCAGGGCAGCTTTAGCCACTTTAATAATTTTTTAAAAGAAAGGAATGCTCGGCTACTTGAAAACAAAATTCATAGGTGGTTTTGCACACCATTGTCATTGTGACTTATGCTTCCAAACAAGTGAAAACTAGGCTAACCTTTAAACGTTCCTGCATTGCTTGGCAGTCAAAACAAAAATGACAAAAAAGATACTCTAATTTTAGCAGCATCCAAGTCTGACATATGCCAGGTTCTGACACATGCCATTTTCTTGAGTCACCAACATGTGGCATCCTGCTGCTCCAGCTTTCACACAGCGAGGCTGAGGGATGATGGAATGTGTCTGCTGGTGGCAGTAATAGTCTGGTACCCTTAGCAACATTGGGCGAACTGTGAACCTTTGCTTACATCAGGACAGATCAATACAGCCATTATCAAGGGACATAAACAGAATAAAAAGCTGTCTCTATTGCATGAGTTAACTGCAGCAAGAGGAGAACATCCAGTTCCTGAAGGGCAGACTCACCAACCAAGCACAGGCAATAACGTTTCCATAGACTACAAGTCACCAGGGAGGATTAAATCTACTCCTGCTGAGATTTAATTCTACGGTGAATATCCTTTTGGGGGGAAGTCATAAACCACCACAAATTCCCTAGCAGAAGACCAATACTGAGATGAAGGCAGTTTATTTTCAAAAACTACAAAACAATAGATTAGCTGGACTTGGAACAGAAATAGATTTTTCTTGATGTACATCTAAGTAAACAGCCTTCAAATAGTGCTGTGCTGATGGGGTCTTTTGCAGAGGTGACTACATTTCAGTAGGGCATAAACTGATTCCTAACTTGCATTTAAACTTTGGAGGTTTGTGTTCAAGATATAATGAGACAGGACAGGATCCTATTTCAGAAGGTGTTGTTGAAAATCCAAACCTAAATGCAAGATATTCTCACAGTTAAAAATGGAACTGTTAGGGGAAAGTCCATAAATAAAAGATTTAAAGCAACAACCTATTTAACAAAATCACATGATAATAGTAGTAGCATTACATTTTATGCAGTGTTGTTAATTGGGAAAAAGCACCAAAACTACCAAAATTCCCCATCAAATTCTATACATCAACACAAATAAAGGGTTGCTGTCTACCCTTGACCATGAGCTAGCAGTGTCCTTGTGGGCAGGAGGGCCAGTGGTGTCCTGGGGTGCAGGAAGAGTGAGGCCAGCAGGTGAAGGGAGGTGATGCTCCCCCTCTGCTGGGCCCTGGTGAGGCACATTTGGAGTTGCTGTGTCCAGTTCTGGGCTCCTCAGCACACAGCACACAAGGAGCTAGAGAGTCTCCAGTGGAGGACATGAGGGTGATGAGGGGTCTGGAGCATCTCTGATGTGGAAAGACTGTGGGAGCTGGGCCTGTTTAGTCTGGAGAAGACTGAGAGGGGATCCAGACTCTTTTCGGTGGTGCCCAGTGACAGGACAAGAGGCAATGGCCATAAGCTAAAACACAAGTTCAGCCTCAACACAAAGAAGAAATTCTGCACACTGGGGGTGGCAGAGCACTGGGACAGGCTGCCCAGGGAGGTTACGGAACTCCCTCTCTGGAGACATTCCAAACCCACCTGGTAACCTGCTCTGTGTGACCCTGCCTTGGAGGGGCGTTGGATGATCTCTGGAGGTCCTTTCCAAACCTAACTGTCCTGTGGCTCTATAAATCAGACACGAACACCAGGATGAAGGAGGGAGCAAAGCTGCACTGCTTTTACAAACTTTGCAGGCACATTATTTTGCTGAGCTCCCTTTTCAGCAGTATCAAACACATTGTTGATTTTTCCTCCCTGCTCATATGCTCCATGGTGTGTGTTAACTTAAATATTGCTGTTTATGCTCAGGCAACTCTGTTTCTCCCAGATGTACATTTATGTGAATCAAGGATTATCAGTCTTCATAATGTGATCCTTCCTATGTTTTGAGAAACAATGAAAAAATTATCAGCATTGTCTCTGAAGGAGTCACCCTGGAACATGAACAAGCCCCACAGAAATGAAGGAGGCAGCTCACACGTTGGAGTATCCCTGGCTTTCAGCACGCTCAGGCAGATTTATCACATAAAGTATGGTCAGATTCTGCAGCTCAGGCCATCAAAATGACCCAGCTCAGTAATCCAGCTCTACACTACGGTTTCCTATGTGTCAGTTCCCAGAAGGTAGATATACTGAAGAGAAAAAGAAATAATTCTTTTTTTTTTTTTTTTTTTTTTTAAAGAAAGAAAATAATTCGTTTAAAGAAAACCACCTTACCAGCACAGGGATGGAGTTTTGAAGATATTTGGAGAAAGATTTGATATTCCAGATGCTTTTGTGAGATAAATCCTCTAAGCTCTTTTAGATCAGTCATTTTCTCTAACAGCTAAGCCACCAGAAGTTGGGGAAGCTCAGACTTTGATGCCCATTTAGGAAAACCATGATGGATGATATTTAGTACTTTGTAAGTCAGACTAGATTATCACGGTGATTCCTGTCTGCTTTTAAAAACCTATTGATCCACTGGTGTCAGCACTGCAGAAGACAGCAAGTAGAAGCTTTCAAAATACTTTTAAGATGGGGACTATTGCTAACTTTGATGTGGTAAAATTCCAACATTGTGATGTATCTCCTGACAAGAAGAAAATTAAACTTCTGTTAATTAATACATTAATTTTAATTGGATTTTTCACAAGGCATATAGTAATCAGATTCTGAAAAGATGACTGAATGCATCCACATAGGGAACATCGATCTGTCGTGTAACACTAACTTGAAAGATTTAAGCTACTAATTCAGTTTTCTTGTCTGAGGAGCCTTTCCAAGAGCTTTGCATACAGTGGTCCTCTGGGTTTGGGAGAGCTTCTCTAAGCACAAACTAGTGAAGGAAGTCAGCAGAAAAGCTTTAACAAGAATAGGAATTAAGTCTTGTTCCAGTGCAGCTTGAGCAACGCTATGAATAGGTCACATACATCATGAAAACCAGCCGTGAAATATAAGAACTTGCAGCCATCCGGAGACTGATTAATGATTCAAATAAGCAATTTCTTTTCATAATTGCACTTAGGGAACATTAGAGACACAGACCCCATTCAACAGCTTAAACTGGGCTCTAGATCAAGAAAACATATGCAAAACTGCAGGGTTGCTGCCTGCAAAAGCCAGCTAGTAATGCTACCAGCATTAAGCTTTTTTTTGATGCCTGGGAATCTAAAAGAGCAGTTTTTCAGGTTTAAGGAAAATAACAACTCTGGAAGCAGCTCTGCTTCATTATAATCCTCATAGGGTGAGTTTGCAAAAGGAAAAGATTCTGGCAACCTGAAATCATAAAGCATATCTATTATACTTTGTAGAAGAGAAACAGTATCATTCGTTCAGCTCTAGTCACCCACTCTGTAAGGAAAGGCTCTCTGCCTAAATATCCCCACTGGATCCATTCGTTACCTTCCTTCAGCTGTTAGGCAGTCTCTGTGTTTTCCTCACAGCATTCCTGTTCTGAGGCACGGGCTCTGGTTGACACAATAAACCAGGCACAAGCTGAAAACAAGCAGTGGAGAATCCTGTCTACAGGATTATTTGGGATTACTATTTTGGAATGACGTATGCCAAGAAATCAGTGGACCTATCCTACACCTCTGCATATTGTCACAAGGACAATATAATGGCCTCCCCTGAAGATAATCATCTTTTATCTAGGGAAATCATATAGTCCGTAGACTTTTCCCATCAAAACACAGTTTCAATCTTTTTTTTCCCCCTTTTTTTGTATGGCACTCCAAAGTAACTCCACCAAGATTCAGGTCTCCCCAAGCACCAGAACTACAGGAATGCAGAGGTGCACAGGACAGACCAGAGCTCTCTTTTAGGCAGAACAACCAATATTGGTTGTCCACAAACCTGATAGTGCCAATTCAGCCATCAAACAGCCATCCCTTCTACTTCAGCCTGGGAACAGTACAAGAGCCTGTCAGAGAGCAGTAGCAGGAGCTGTGTTCTCTTTGCCATGCATGAGCTCATAAAACAGCAGCCACACAGAGATCTCTGGATGTGGGGAGCACAGGACGTTTAAGGAAACAATGCCAGCAAAAGCACAAATAAGCACAAAGTGCTCGTATCATCCAATGACAATTCGGATTCTTAAGTTCTTTAAAATCATTTGGTTACAAGTTTGCCAATGCTTTTCAGAAATTCAAAATAGGCAACAGGTTGATTGCCTTTATCTTCATGCTTGTCAACCCCACGAAAACAGGCTAGCAGATGTGTAAATTCCTCTTTCAAAAATGAAAACTACCATTAAACCAGTTATCTGTGTTATCTGACTTGTCCCCCATAAAGACCAGCTCTAATTTGGGAATTCCCTTTAGGCTCCTCACTGTGAACACCAAAGCAAATAACTCATTTAGCTTTTCTGCAAAGACCTTATTTTCCTTGAGCACTTCTTTTACATCTTGATCATCTATCAACCTTATAGACCTTCAGGCAGGCTTCTTGCCTCTGATGTGTTTGAAAAAGTTTTTATTATTAGTTTTTATGCCTTTAGCAAGTTATTCTTCAAAATTGTTTTTGTCCGCTATTATTATGGGTTTGCATTTAACTTGCCAGAGTGTATTGGGGTTTTTTTCCTTAGTTCATTTGGGCAAGACTTCAAAGGGTGTCCTTTAATGCTAATGACCTTCTTCAATCTAATAATCCCCTTTGCTAACTTCTCATGCAACCTTTTATAAAGTTGAGGAGTTTTTCAAGTAGGGGTAACACACTTACTCTCTAATGGTAAAGCTGCAAAAATGCATTCCTACAGTGGTGATTTTGTATAGCTGCCATGCCACCCCCAAATGTTATTTTGTTCTGTTTTGCCCTTTTAGTGACTACTTTTAAATTTCTTTTCCATTTTATGTTGGCCCCCTTTCAGAAGTATGTGCCATTCTAAGGTCTTTTTGATTTCCGTACTCCACCAGGAATCATGAATTTGAGCATGTTGATATTTATTACTGTGGAATGTTTCTTTGACAGGTACATCCTCAATCAAGACTTAATCCTTGCTAAGGGATAAATAAAAAAAAATTTGCTCTTCTCTTTCAGGCTCTTGATTCCTTGCTTCCAGAAGATGTCATTTTTAAAGTGTATAAATGTCATTTCTACATCACCTTTAATCATGACCCTTAATCAGGCTCTGTCATTACATTCTTTGAGTCCTCATTGCTTCTGTGGTAATTCTGAGCATGACACTAAAGATCTCATTTTGGCATGAAATTTTAATGCATAGAGATTGTGAGATTTTTCAGTACTTGTTGATACAATTCCACTCCCTGCCTTTTTTTTTTTTCTTCTTTTCTCTTTTTTGCTTCTAATCTTTCTTTGAACTATAATGTCACTCCTCTGCTGGCTTTGTTTC